>CM019150.1:21112440-21696822 GCA_009733165.1 Naja naja
CAATGTCAGACTCAAGAGATTATAAATTAAGCTTCAGGGTTTTGCCATTTGAATGGTGGTGTGTACAAGGTATGATTAATGTTACAATGCTGGCTGCCCATGTCATGTTTATATTTTTGCAATTGATAATGACTGGTTGACTTTGGTCTGAACTGTGAAGGACAGAAGAGTGACAACTTCCTTCGGTGCCCCCCCCCCCAAAACAGCAACAGAAACTAAATATTGAAGAAGACAGACCAGCAACCAAAAATAAAGTAGGAATGCTTGCCATATCTCTGACCGACCTTGTTATTCCTTAGCTTCAAAGCTTAATGGTTTGCTTAAAATTAATTTAATTAATTAATAGTTATGTTCTTAGCACCCTTATCTGCAGGAACGTTCAGGAGGCAGTTACTATTCGGGGTGACTGTCATCACACAGATCTAACGGATTAAATGAATAGTACATATCATTTTACTTCATAATTATTATTATCTTTCATTGCTATAATACTTTATGAAAAGATTTATGATATTCAGGATTTACAGGTGAAACTCGAAAAATGAGAATATCGTGCAAAAGTTCATTTATTTCTGTAATGCAACTTAAAAGGTGAAACTATATGAGATAGACTCATTACATAAAAAAGCAAGAAGTTCAAGCCATGATTTGTCATAATTGTGATGATTATGGCTTGCAGCTCATGAAAACCCCAAATCCACAAGCTCAGAAAATTAGAATATTACATGCAATCAGTAAAACAAGGATTGTACATAGAACAATATTGGACCTCTGAAATATAGCATGCATATGTACTCAGTACTTGGTTTGGGCCCCTTTTGCAGCAATTACTGCCTCAATGCAGCGTGGCATGGAAGCTATAAGCCTGTGGCACTGCTGAGGTGTTATGGAAGGCCAGGGTGCTTCAATAGCGGCCTTCAGCTCTTCTGCATTGTTCGGTCTCATGTCTTTCATCTTTCTCTTGGCAATGCCCCATAGATTCTGTTAAGTTTGCATGAAGAGTCAGACGCGAGGAGTTCCAGCAAAAGGCTTTATTAGTGACAACAGCTCGAATGGACCGTCCGGGTAAGGCTACGGCTGCTGCTTCTTATAGCCTGCAGCCGTAGCTGCTAGCCAATGGGAGTGCAGGGTTCTTCCCGCACTATTTAAACCAATCCATTTGACATTTACAAGACCAATTCAAATAAACCATAACATTTAAACCTACATATATAACACCCCTCCCCACTAGGTTCAGTCCATACCAAACCCCAACCTATCTAATGTATTCCTTTAAATAGGTGGGGCTCTTACGTGTACGTTGAGACCTTCGTGGTTCAGAATCTTTATTGTTCTCACCCAGTGAGAGGGAAATGTGTCTGCTGACATTTCCCTGTTAGGACTTCCTGTGAGAAAACCCTGTTAGACTGTTAGAATCTGGTCTCTCCTCCCAACCCATCTCCATTCCAATGTCAACACCCAAGTCAGGTAGTGATGTACAATCTTCCACTTCTAAGGATGGATCTAGGCATTGTGACAGGGTTGGGATGGTTCCTGTCGTAATGACTCTACTTCTAAGGATGGATCTTGGCATTGTGACAGGGTTGGGATGGTTCCTGTCGCAATGGCTCGTTACACATAGGGTTGATTCCTGTTTGCTGATATTCCTCCTGTTCCTCCCCTTCCCCTAGAAGAGACATCAGATGAGGGACCTAGAGAGAGACAGGGGCGATGTTCCTGAGGAACCGGGATCTAAGTTGGTCAATGTGCCTGCTCCAGAGGAGGCCATCCTCTGTTTGAACCCTGTAAGAAAGAGGGCCAGTGATGTGAGTTATTTCAGCAGGAATCCACAAAGGTTCACCTGTAAGGTTCCTAGCATAGACAGAATCTCCCACACTAAAGAGCGAACTTTGGAAGTGGAATCCAGTGGTGTATTGGGTGCATAAGTGGGATGAAGTCGGTCAAGGGAAGACCTAAGTTTCCTGCCCATTAACAACTCTGCTGGGGACAAGTTAGTTGATGGGCTAGGAGTGATGTGCTGAACACTAAGAAGCTTTTCAAGCTTCTCAGTGATGTCCCCAGGACCCAGCTGCTGAAGCTTTTCTTTGGTAAAGCGTACCATCGTTCAGCCCGGCCGTTGGCGAAGGGTGCCAGGGGCTGTGAGGGCATGTCTGATGCCCTGTTGAGCTAGAAAGGATTCAAAAATGTTAGGCGTGAATTGAGGGCCATTGTCAGAGACAAGGACATCTGGTAACCCATGGGTTACAAAGAGCTTTCTGAGCTGCTTGATAACAGCCTCAGTAGTAGTAGAAGTCATGAGAATAACCTCTAGCCATTTGGAGTATGCATCTACAATTACTAGAAACGTGTGCCCTCTTGTAGGGCCTGCAAAATCAATGTGGATTCTAGACCATGGGCCCCTAGGACATTCCCATTCCTGTGTGGGGCGTGAGGTGGGGCAGGCCTGACTACCTGGCAATTGGGACAAGAGGCAACCCAGTTTTCAACCATTTTGTCAATACCTGGCCACCATACATAACTCCTGGCCAAACCTTTCATCCTTACAATCCCAGGATGACCCTCATGTAACATTTCCAAAACCTCCCTTTGCAGTTTTGCAGGAATAACCACCCTGTTACCCCACAAAATACATCCTCTTAATACAGATAATTCAGTTTGCCTGGATTTGAAAGGTTGGGCAAAGTGAGGTAGATCTTGAAGAGGCCAACCTTTCTTAATCCAGCCCATAACAGGTGCCAACACAGCATCTTTGGCAGATTCTCTGGCAATCTCAGCAGCATGGACTGGAAGCTTAGCAGCGGTCTCCAGGAAAAGGTGTGAGTCTCAAGTTCAAAGTCCTCCTTGTGGCAAGGTAGTGGGCAACGACTCAGTGCATCAGCATGTCCAATGTCCTTGCCAGGCCTGTGAATCAGTTTGTAGGAGTAGGCTGCAAGAAATTCAGTCCACCTCAGCATTCTTGGTGACAGGATAATAGGTGTAGGTTTGTCTCCTGCCACGATGCCAAGCAAGGTTTGTGATCTGTAACAATGGTGAATGACCTGCCATACAGATATTCATGAAATTTCTTAACAGCTGCAACAACTGCTAAGGCCTCCTTGTCCAATTGGCTGTAGTTCCTCTCTGCTTTGGACAGCGTGCGAGTAAAATGCAATTGGGGCTTCCCGGCCATTGGGAAGCCTGTGGCTCAAACCCCTCCACTCCAAAGGGGATGCATCACAAGTCAGAACAACAGGCAAATTCTCAGAGAATTGAATCAACACAGCATCAGGCGTGATTAGTCTCTTAATACTGTTAAATGCTGACTGTTCCTTCCGCCCCAGATCCAAGCAGCCTTCTTATCAAGTAAACGATGTAAGGGTTCAGCAATAGATGCTTTGTGAGGTAGAAACATGTGATAAAAGTTAATAAGGCCAAGGAAGGCTTGCAGATCTGACTTGCAACGAGGTTTAGGGGCTTCCTTGATCGCTTTAACCTTGGCATCAGTGGGGTGGATGCCCTGTTTATCAATCATGTACCCCAGGAACTCAACTCTGTCTGTTTTGAGAGTGCATTTGTCTTCCTTGACTTTCAAACCTGCTTTTCTGAATCTGGTAAGGACTTCTCTGAGTCTCTCTTGAAGCTGAGTGTCATTCTCAGCAGAGATTAACACATCATCAAAATAAGGCACTACCCTGGCAGTCCTTGCAACATTCTTTCCATAAGACTTTGAAAAATGCCAGGTGCCACGCTTACTCCAAATTGTAGTCTTTTACATTTGAAGGCACCTCTATGAGTCACAATTGTTTGTGCCTCTGCAGTGGCATCATCAACTGTTAATTGTTGATATGCCTGAGCTAAGTCCAGTTTAGCAAATACTGTACCCCTGCCAGGGAATGGAGCAGATGATGCACAACAGGTACAGGGTATGCGCTCTGCTGCAGCGCATGGTTAAGTGTCCCCTTGTAGTCACCACAGATTCTCACTGACCCATCAGCCTTGACTGGTGTGACTATGGGTGTTTCCCATCTGGAGTGGTCAGTAGGTTCCAAAACCCCTTGGGCGATGAGCTTATCTAATTGTGCATCAATTTTTCCTTTAAAGCAAATGGAACCCTCCTGGGCTTTAAACGAATTGGGGCACCTTGGGGTCTAAACTGAAAGCAATAGGGGTCCCCATATACTTGCCCAGTCCTTCGCTGAAGACCTCTGGAAACTCAGACTTCAAGGACTCTTCCCAGTCAGAACTGCTCACGTGATGGATGCCAGTCACCTCGATGCCAAGTGGCTTGAACCACTCAAGTCCCAGCAAACTTGGGCGATCCTTGTCCACGATGGTCAGTGGCAAGCGTTTGGTGTGGCCTTTAAACTGCGTTGAATTCCCTCGCTCCAACTACTGGAATCTTGTTCCCTTGGTAGTCTTTGAGGGTCAGTGCTTGCTTCTGGAAATGTTTTTCTGAATTTTTGGAAAGAGTCTGTGGATAGTGTCCCATGACACCATAGATAAATAAGAGCCTGAGTCCACTTCCATGTGGCACGGTCTCCCTTCAATAAACACCTTCACATGTACTTTTCTGCTATTTAAATGTGAAGAATGACCAATGGATATTGTTTGGTGAGTTTCACTCTTGCCATTTGCTTTTAAATTTAGCCCCATTTTTCCAATTAAATTGTTGGGCTTAAAATCTTCCTCAGGAAATTTCTTCCTAAATGGTGGAGTTCTGGATGATTTGCAGACTCTGGCTATATGACCCGTTTCTCTAGCGTAGGCAAATGGAGTCAAAGAACTTGCATTCAGTGCGGGGTGGCCCCCATCCTCTGCAATAGAATCCTTGCCTGTTTTTCTCAGAGTCTTTTCTTTTCTTCTCCATTCTGAGCTTAAAATCCCTCTTCTTCCTCACTGCTATCCGAATCAGAGTCTATTTGTTTGCAATGAGTTGTTGAGGATTTTTCCCCATCAGAATGGCTTGAGGCCTGGCTCGAGGCCTTGTTAATCTTTTCATGGCGCAGCTGAGGACTTGGTGGCTTCTGCTGAAACAGCCTCTTCAATAGCCTCTTTAAGCGTGATTTTTGGTTTCATTAACAGTTTGCTTTGTAAGATCTTATCTTTAAGGCCCAAAACAAACCGATCCGCATGGCCTCTTCTACGTTGGTAAAGTCACAAGCACCCCAATGTCCCTTAAGCTTGCCACGAAGTCATTAACACTCTCGCTATCCCCTTGATCCCGGCGGTAAAATTCGTGTCTCTTAATGAGGCCGATACTTGTGGGCGTAATGGGCTCTTAAAGTCTTTCTAATTCGGGCCATTCCATTACCTTCAATTCTGCTGCTCCCGCGCCTTGCCATTTTGAAGACTGCGGACCGCAGTGTGTGAGAAAGACCGCCCTCTTCCGTCTCTCGGGGATGCGGCGAGATCGTTCCCTTCCAGGAACATGTGGAACGGTCTGCATCGATTCCCAGTCTTCCGTCGCCGGATCGAGCGGTGCTGGGGGTGTTCAGCGCAGCCATCTCACTCTGTTGCTTGTTAGTGCGTCGTCTTCTCTTCAGGAAATCCCACCTTCGTCGCCAGTGTTAAGTTTGCATGAAGAGTCAGGCGAGGAGTTCCAGCAAAAGGCTTTATTAGTGACAACAGCTCGAATGGACCCGTCCGGGTAAGGCTACGGCTGCTTCTTATAGCCTGCAGCCGTAGCTGCTAGCCAATGGGAGTGCAGGGTTTCTTCCGCACTATTTAAACCAATACCATTTGACATTTTACAAGACCAATTCAAATAAACCAATAACATTTAAACCTACATACATAACAGATTCTCCATGGGGTTCAGGTCAGGTGAGTTTGCTGGCCAATCAAGCACAGTAATCCCACGGTCATTGAACCAGGTTTTGGTGCTTTTGGCAGTGTGGGCAGGTGCCAAGTCCTGCTGGAAAATGAAGTCAGCATCCTCATAAAGCTTGTCTGCGGAAGGAAGCATGAAGTGCTCCAAAATCTCCTGGTAGATGTCTGCATTGACCTTGGATTTAATGAAGCACAGTGGACCAACACCAGCAGATGACATGGCTCCCCAAATCAACACAGACTGTGGAAACTTCACGCTGGACTTCAAGCATCTTTCAGTCTGTGCCTCTCCATTCTTCCTCCAGACTCTGGGTCCTTGGTTTCCAAATGAGATGTAAAAGTTGCTCTCATCAGAAAGAGGACTTTGGACCACTGAGCAGCAGACAAGGTCTGTTTTTCTTTAGCCCAGGTAAGATGCTTCTGATGACATTTGAAGCCCATGTCCAGCATCTGTCTGTGTGTGGTGGCTTTTGACTCCAGCCTCAGTCCACTCCTTGTGAAAGTCCCCAACACATTTGAATGGCCTTTTCCTGACAATCCTCTCCAGGCTGTAGTCATCCCTGCTGCTTGTGCACCTTTTTCTTCCACACTTTTCCCTTCCACATAACTTTCTATTAATGTGCTTTGATACAGCACTTTGGGAACATCCAACTTCTTTTGTAATTACCTTTTGAGACTTTCCCTCCTTATGGAGGGTGTCAATGATGGTTTTCTGCACAACTGTCAGGTCAGCAGTCTTTCCCATGATTGTGATTCCTACTGAACCAGACTGAGAGACTATTTAAAGGCTCAGGAACCCTTTGCAGGTGTTATGGCTTAATTAGCTCAAAATGGGACACTTTGAGCCTAGAATATTGCACCTTTTCACAATATTCTAATTTTCTGAGATTGTGGATTTGGGGTTTTCATGAGCTGTAAGCCATAATCATCACAATTATGACAAATCATGGCTTGACCTATCTTGTTTTGCATGTAATGAGTCTATCTCATATATTAGTTTCACCTTTTAAGTTGCATTACTGAAATAAATGAACTTTTGCACAATATTCTAATTTTTTGAGTTTCACCTGTATTTATTTTTCAAACAGCCTCGTTTGACGTCACTATGCTGTGCAGTTTCAACCTCACTTTCAAAACTTACAGCAATTGCAGCCTTTGTGCACTGAAAGGTTGACCATTAAACCATCATGATGTATTTTAACTGAAAAGCAAAAATCACAACTAATGAGGGTAATTCAGGAACAGGGAAAAATCATCATTCATCTATAAGCAACCAGCAACCAATTCTCTACTACAAAATGTAGCTGAATAAAGGCTCATGTAATCACATCCATGTTTGGTGTAATGGTCTAAATGGTTGGATTGGCTATCATTCATTCTGATGTGGTGGTTTAGGCTTATCTAACTTACCTCTCTCCCTTAGCAGCAGAAATATCCCACAATGGGGTCTCAAAAAAGTTAAGATAGAACTATTACTTGGAGCTTTGGGCCTAATCAGTTTGGGTCTGAGCAGATTGAGGTTTGCAGCATCTTCCCAAACTAGGTCCCTCCAAATATGTTGGAGTATAATTTCATCTAACCTTGTCCATTTATCTTTCTATAAAAATGGTAATTTGTGATTCACAACATCCATTCCATCCTGAAGAATCAATATTCCTTGAATTTGAAGGGATGGTTTCCTTGCTAGGTAGAGTGATTACTGCAACTTAATTTTAGAAGGCCTCCCTCTTAACATTCATTTCAAATGGATCTCCATATTCTGTTGGGAAATGCCCAGTCAAACAGGAGTAGGAATCAAGCAGGGAATTAGTCTTGAATCACTGCACAGTTGCAAGTGATCCAGGACTGACCTCCCACCCCAAGCTCCATGGGATTTTATCTAGCTGTTCTCATGGGAATGCAAGCAATCTGGGGAGATTCCTGAATTATAAGCAAAATGCAATAAAGTACATAGCTTAAAGTTTACAAATGTGAATCTAGTCACTTGTGCTGACCAATTTTGAGCACTTGTAACAAGGAACTTCAGGAGGCAGGCATTTATATGTGCCAGCCCATATCAATCTAATGGCTGATCAAATGCCATTGACTTTCTTTTGAAACCTTAAGGAAAAAAATGGAACAGAAATATACTGTAGATTATAAAATACTTATCTCAGAGAAATAGTTCCATTACAAAATAGGACTAAAGAATAGTGAGGGAGCTCCCAGACTTTTAAGAGAACATCTTTTGCAGGATCCAATCTGTATCAGTCACTGCTCTGACTAGAACAACACACACTTTGCTAGAGAGAAGTTCCCTGAAGATGGGCTCCAGCATGACTCTGAAAGCTTGAAGGACAAAACCTCTAGTCCCAGTGATGATCCAGATTGGATCCTGCAACATTATCCTGGGATAAATATATTCACCTTCAGAACATCTCTTCAAGCAACTCTGGAAGTTGGCAAAGTCACTTCTGTCTTTCAAATGCAGGACCTAATGTCAAGACTCCCAAATGGAGTTCTGTTGCAAGAATATATCACATTAACTTAGGGAAGAGCATCTTAGTGGTATTTACACAACCTTTGCCTCTTTGGATCATTGTTTCAGATAGTTCCTTATCTAAAGAGACAAACAGAATGACCACAGATAGCCATCAGTGCAATGAGTAAATGAATGGTGTTAAGTTGAGGTATACTTGTGTCAAAAGTTTGATGTACCTGTCCATGTAGCTGTTGAGATTCAAGTCTGACTTGAAGGCTATATCTGTTTCAGGAATCAATATAAATAAACTGTCCCATGTATGACTAAGCTAAGCTTTGTATTTATACTCTGGCCATAGTGGGGTGGGGTTTACATCAGTGCAGCACTTTTATAAATTACACCATAAAAATAGTTACCCAAACCCAAATTAAATAATAATATTCTATTTTCCAACATCCCTCTAGTTTAATTTTTCATTAAGCCTTTCCATTTATCAGGAACAAAGCTAAGATCAAAACAGTCAAAGGTGACAGGAAAGAATAATCATAGCAATTAAGTGATATTATGGTGAGCCTTTTTGTGGTGCACATTGGGTGCAATTAATTATTTCTGCGTTTAGAGTTTTGCAGCAATAAAACTGTCATTTTTGAAGTGTTTTGCTGAAGGAGCCTTGGGTCTGGATCAAAGATCTATTTATTTCAATGTTTGCAACAGAAACTTCAGTTTGTATCATTAAAGTTATCTTGTTAGCATTATAACATTTGCACACAACCAAAAAATTATGTTTGAGCCTTTTTCTGTGCACTGAAGTGTGCACTATATATGGGATTATGCAAAAGTAAAACACAAAATAGAAATCAATCTACACCAGCACACAGATATAATTTTGAAATGGCAGAACTGTATTTAGGATCTAATCCAGCACTTACCTGGCCTTGACTGATCCCAAGAAAGGTAAGTACTTAACATCACAAGTAGTCCTTGATTTACAACAGTTCATTTAATGATTGTTTGAAGTTAAAACAGCACCAAAAATAGTAACTTATGACCATTTTTCACACAATCATTTCAGCATCCCCACAGTCATGTGATCAAAATTCAGATGCTTGGCAACTGGTCTATATTTATGACAGTCACAGTGTCCCGAGAGCATGTGATCACCTTTTCTGAACTTCTGGCTAGCAAAGTCAATACGGAAGACAAATTCACTTAGCAACTGTGCTACCAAATTAACAACTGTAGTAATTCACTTAACAGCTGTGGCAAGAAAGGTTGTAAAATGAAGTATAATTCACTTCACAACTCTCACTTAGCAACAGACATTTTGGGCTCAGTTGTGGTCATGGACTACCTGTACAGTAGAACCTCTGGTCACAACCATAATTCATTCCATAACTTTGGTCGCAACCCAATTTGGTCAAGACCGGAAGTGAGACTGACTGAGCATGCATTTACAAAAAATGGCGTAGAAGGGGAAATCGGCGTGGAAGGGGAAATTGGTCGTGGCCATGTTTGATCACCACCTGAGTATGTGTTCATGAGCAGATTCAAAAATTTTGTGAAATTTTTTGTTTGGAACCCAATTTGGTCATAGTCAGAAGCATTCATGACCAGAGATTCTACTGTATTTAGAGGAGATACTACCAGAAAAAAAAACAGGACTGGGGAGTTTAAAACATTTCCTCAAAGACAATTACAACCCAAATAGCGAAGAAAGCTATTTGAACATATTCATAAAGTCACCAGGAATCAAACTCAGCTCAAAGGAGCCTCTATCTTATTTCAGTGTACTGTAATATATTTCAGCTAAAATGCATCATGATGGTTTAATGGTCAACCTTTCAGTGCACAAAGGCTGCACTTGATGTAGGTTGCTGCACTTGCTATGCAGGTGAAGAGATGCCCTAGAGAATGATCAGATGAGAAGCAGCATAGACCAAACCTGTATCATGGGCAGAGGAAGGAGCTTCAGGAACAACTCTATGTCATTGGGCTGTAAAAGTGATACTGGTGTTGACCCTAATTCTGGGAAGAACCTAGACAATGTGTATATAAAGATGGTACCCTTATCTCTGGACACCTGCAGGGCTGTGGAATGTCCCCAGGAGAACACCCGATGTCCTGAAATATCAGGGACCACCCAATGTCCCTAAAGAACCTCCCTGTGTGCTATCTTGATATCTTATCTACTGTATGCCAGACTTTCTGGGTGATTCCTGTATCTCTTATGTGCCAGCATGGCTGCGGGGAGGGTGTATGAAAATTATAAAAATAAGAAGCTCTGTGTGTTTGGGGCAGTGGTGGATTCCAATTTTTTTACTATTGGTTCTGTGGGCGTGACTTGGTGGGCATGGCAGGGGAAGGATACTGTAAAATCTCCAGTCAAAGGTGGTATTTGCCAGTTCTCTGAACTACTCAGAATTTCCGCTACCGGTTCTCCAGAACTGGTCAGAACCTGCTGAATACCAACTCTGGTTTGGGGCTTCCTCTCTGTTAGAGGGACCTGTCTTTCTTCAGCTAAATAAAAAGCAATCTCTGGTCCTTTGGTGTATTTTTACCAATCCATATCTTGAATCCAGCACAACACTGGGAGAATTGTACTTTCAAATTTTATCGATGTAGCTTTGCAATAATGTAAAATTAGCTCATCTGGTTGTGTTTCTTATCTGTTCTATAGGGGATGGCTGATGGAAATGGATTGAAATATTTTCTAATAGATTAATTTACTCAGAAATATTAAGAAGTGCATCAATATTATTGAAAAAATAAATAACACATGCAGAGGTCTATGCTCATTGTTTAATAATTGATCATTATATTTGTTGCCCAGCCCTGTTCTTTCTTTTTGGGCACAATCTGTTAATACAAAGAATGAAAATAAGGATACATTCTTAGTCATTTCCCTCCATCTTCTTGCCACCAGGGGTGGGATTCAACCGGTGTAACAACCGGTTCAGTGAGTGTGTGCTTTGTGCGTGCACAGCATTTGCAACTCACCTTCTGTTTCAAGCCCTGTGTGTAAAACAGCTGATGCGAGGCAATTTGCTATGCCGTGTGAAGCAGCTAAGCTGGAAAACCTGGAAATAAAGCACAGAATAGAACTGGGGCAGGTGTGTAGGCCCAACAGCTGATCATCGGAGCGAACAGGTTCATTCCCAGCTGATCTTTGGAGATACTGGTTCACCCAAACCGGGCCAAACAAGTAGAATCCCACCCCTGCTTGCCAGGTCTTCTACTGGAGGTCAGTTTCTTAGACAATTTTTTCAATCTTTGTGCAGAGGACCAGATGAGCATATAACTTGATAGCTGAGATAAGAATATTGAAAAATACCAAAGGAACATTTGAAATTTCAGGATACTCTGTTTCTGATATCAAAGTGGACATTTTTGAACAGGAAATGGTCAAATCCTTCACAAAACAACTAAGATAAACTTCATCAGAAAATATTATATTATTGTTTCTGGAATCTAGTCTTTTTTTACTATGTTAATCAACTCATCAATGCAATAATGTCTAAGATACTCCTTACTGCTTTTTAATGACCTTCCTGTTCTCATAATTATTTATGGAATAACTATATTCCATAAATCTAATGAACTGTGTGTTAATTGTGATCCATAAAAAGTTATGCATGGACACTTTTGTTAGTCCTAAAGAGCTGGTAGACTGCAGTTTCTATCTGCAGAAACTCCTGCTTCTATGTAACTCTGCGGCTTCTGCATGATTTCAGAAACTTGCAAAAGAAAATGTTTAAATGTTTTAATAAATGTAGGTAATTTAGGCCCAGGACTTAATTGTCCTAATGCTCAGATGATAGTCTTTTAATAAGTTTGTTGTTGTTATGTTTGTTGATCCATTTATTTCAAAATACCAGATTTGCTGCATTAATACCCCCCCTCTTTGCTCTAAATGAAACACTAGAATTTACCCCAAGATTCTATCTTGATTGCTCCACTGCCTTCACTGATAGATAACTAACTTGTTGAAAGGTTTTTAATAAATATGAGCATATGATTAATTCAAAGACTTTCTCCAACCTGAAGCCTTCCAGGTATATTTGGACAATGCTAACAGAATTCCATCCAGAAGTAAGACCAAGAGAAAAGTTCATTTGGAGGTTTAACAGGGAAGGGAAGGGAAGGGAAAGAGGAATAGATAAAAGAAAAATCCATTCAACCACAAGTATCAAATGACTACTTGAGACCACTCCCTGCTCTTTAGTCTTCCCTGCCCCAGAATTATCATAAGGATAATAGGAAAGATGAATCAGAAGTGTGTATAGTATATAATCACAGAGGAAGATTGATTTTTTTAAAATCATAAATGAATTGGGTCATCCAGTTCTGTTCTACCATTTCAGCTGGCATGGCAAAATAGTAGCTCACAAAGTTAAATCATCAAATACCTTCCTCGAGCCCCAAATATTACTGTCAATGAGACCACAAGTATCAAAAGAGCTGGATAGTTATGATCCAAATATTACTTAAGCCAATTCATGATAATGACAACTGGAATAGTGAGTGGTTAAGGCAACTTCATTTCCCAGATTACTCATCAAAAGCCATAATAGCTGTGAAATTCAGAAGGTAAAATCAAACATATCTGAAAAATATCTCAATTGCAGAAGACTGAGATGAAGTACTGAATCAGGATCACAGAATCCTGGAATATTAAGAGCTGGGGAGTTGTAAATATTGTTAATAAATGCGTACTTCCAAATTTTCACTGAACCATTCAAAATTGACCAATAATCTGGTAGTGTACTATGTTCTTACTCAGCCCATCACAAGAGATATAGTCAAAAGATGGGCCTCGTTCACTGCAGTCATAATCACCATACTTTTAAATATTTTTAGGGTTTGCAGCAAATATTTTCACAATCTATTTTGATCAGCCATTCATACAATGATTTAATACCCAAATAATTCCACTTAGTTTCTTTTAGCTATACAATTTATAGGGATGAACACCCTTTGAATGGTGTGGGAGTAGGAGTGGATTTCCAGAGGAAAAATTGCAGATTACAGGAACCAGCAGAAACAGACCAAATCTCCAGGTGGCCTCAACAACCCTCTAAAAGGATACAAATGACCAGCTGTCTGCAAGGAATATAAATCCTTCCAGTCCCCACTATTTTGTCAGAGCTGAAGAAGTTTCTTGGATGAGACCTGAAATGTCTTCAAAGAAAAAAAAACCAAGAAAGTTCAGTTGCCTCCTGAAAATGCTGGATTTTTATTATTTTGTCTTTTTATCTTACTAGGACTTATGCATATGTGCTCCATGAAACTGTGCTTACCAAAATGAAAATAAGAATGAAATTTCTTTACCCTGTGAAATAGTTATGTTCAGCCAAGTTGACCTTTGGCTAGCTTAAATAAAGGACAGTTTGGTCCAGTAGGCTAGAGGCACTAGGATAGAAATTGGAAGGCTAATCGTTTTGCAGAATCTAATCCTGCTTTACACACAAAGCCATCTTGCCCAGACTTTCTCTCTCAGCCTTAGGAAGCAGACAAGGGCAAATTATTTTGAAAGTGTAAAAAAAAAATCCTATAGGGATTAGTTGCCAGTCTGAGAGGAGGAGGAGGAGTGTGAAAAATGGCCATAAGTCACTTTTTTCAATGCTGTTGAAACTTTGAAAGGTCACTAAACAAACTGTTGTAAGTCAAGGACTAAGCTATGTGAGGAACCAAGATTGTTGTCAGTTACACCATCTCAATAGGCAGTCACTTTGAGGAGCCTATTCTCTTGGATCCTAATCTATGCTTCTTAGTGCATAGACTGAGGGTGATCACTAACTGCATTTCCCAGAACCTTCCATTTATTTCTAGGATTTCATAGTGTCTGGATATCCACTCTGGTTGTGTTTTTCACCTTCACATGAATCATCAAGAAGGGAGTTATCAAAAGCTTTAAAGAGTTTTGGTGACCTCCACATCACAATATGGTTAGGGACACTTGAAGGCAACAGACATCCTGCAACACCAGGTCATGAGTTTATAATAGAATATCTAACAATCTCTTGTAACTCAGAGTTACTCTTGGATTTATTTGGCTCATGGAAGTCCAAGGATCATCTACCATGTTTTATAAAGCCAGGAATGGCAAGGTTTTCTCACATGACTAGTTATATTATCACTTTGTCCCTTCCTTTCTCTTCTGGGAAATGCAAACTCAGAGGTTAAAATGTATATCTAATCACTCCACATCTACACTTACAGTTTGTAACGTAAAATAAATCTGTCAAGTACTGTATTTTGACACAACTAACTCAAATCTCTCTTGTTTTTCAAAGCTACAAGTATTGACAAATTAGGAAGGGAAAAAACCTGATTTTGATTCTTCAGACATTTGGAAAAAAAGTAGCATAAAGCTGAAAAAGTTTTACTTTTTTATGAATTTACTCTGGCAAATTAATTTGCAGCTTACATGGTTTAAAAAGGGATTATTCACCTTTTTTTTAAAGAAAGCAATCTGTTCTGAGAAACCATAAAATGTGTTCCCCTTTCTTGCTAAAGGTAGAATAGGGTGTAAAATGGATTAAAGTGTTCAGTATAAATCTTGACATTTAAATGACTGTGAAAAAGATCTTGCAAAATCGATGCATTTATAACTTTATTCCCTCACTTCTTGGTTGCAGTTAGAGAAACCATCTTTTTCTATGCTTGTAAAATGCAGAACAATTTACTTCTTTTGGCAGGTAAGGTCAACCCAGACCTAATCTGTTTAAAAGCACATAAATCTAGATTTCTTTCTGCTTTAGTTATCCAAACAGATACCTATTTGCTCACAAATAAAGGTGAATGGACTATAACAATCTTTTCCATTTGCAGAATTGCTCACATATAGATTTCATGTAGTAAACAGTCTAGCAATAAAACACCACTATTCAAGCTATCCCTACAAGGCTGACCAAGTGGTTAAGCAATCATACAAAATCACAACATAATTTAGACTGCAACAGCAGATAATCCACATGCTGTTTGCTAAGAAATAGCAAACAATAAAGATGAAAACTCTAATTAATCAATGGTCTGGAAAATAATTGTCCAATGGTCTACCCCAATGATTGCAGAAAGCAGGCATCAAGGAAAGAATGCTTGTTCAAAAGAAGATTGGGTTAAAAACATTGTCTCAGAAATATTAAAGACAAAATGTTTGTGTTTTCTTGTTTCTCTAAGAAACAAGAAATTTTCTTAAAAACATGCATGCAGATATATACAAATAACTCTAGAAAACTATGTGACAGCTACACAATTACTTCTGTAGTTAGTGAAATTCATTGTGAAGAGCTAATGATAAAATGTGATAATGAAGCAATTAACATGTTTCAGCATGTTTTAACTTAAACGAACAGCCATTCTCTTTGTCTTGAGATTGGTGAAGAATACTACATAGGGATAAGTTATAAGGGTGCAATGAAGGGTAAAATTTGGCCAGATTATTCCATGTAAGACTATTGAACATGCCTGCCACAAAATCCCTTCTGCCTTGTCCAGTTTCTTTTCAAAGGAAATATTGACAATAGTTTCTATTTTTACATCAATTGCTATAAAAACAATGGGATGATTTGTTGTTGTTCTTTTAAAAACATACTGTAACTGTAAAACAATAAATCAACACTACATATGTAAAAAATTGTAACTTTATCCTGGTAAGCAACTTTACATAAAAGTACTATCAGGTATCTCTTGATGGCATTTTATGGAATGCCCCATCTTATCTCTCTGGGTGCACATTACCCTTTTTTTTGTTGTTATAAACTTTATTCAGTTTTCAAATTTTAAAAACATAAAATAAAATTATATACATCATTATGTCAACATCAAGACATCATTTACATTTCCTTATCATATTTCTATATATACTTTCTTATTACATTACCATTGCATATTTCTTTCCTTATTCTTATTACAAATTAATATATTTTCATCATATATTTCCATTTTCTCCACAATAGCTATAAACATAATCTCCTATTCTTTACCTAATTACCATTTTAGTTTCTTTTTGTTCTTAAACCATTTGTACCAGGCATCCCAGACTATATAATACGTCGAATCCTCTTTATCTCTTAGTTTCAAAGTCAACCTGTCCATCTCTGCACAGTCTAATATTTTTTTTATAACAACACCCTCCAGTGGTACATTTTCCTTCTTCCAAAATTGTGTATAAGAGATCCTAGCAGCTGTTAAAATATGTAACATATCTGTCTTTTTTGTTGTATTTCTCTGTTGTAATGCCTAATAAAAATAATTCTGGTTGGGGTTCAATTTTCTGTTTTATTATTTCTTCTGACCACAGTCAAATTGTATTCCAATATTTCTTGACTTCTGGGCAGGTCCACCACATATGAAAATAGGTGTCTCTGGGTGCACATTATCATTTTGCATTCTATTTTCAGTGGTGGGATTCAATTTTTTTACTACCGGTTCTGTGGGCGTGGCTTGGTGGGCATGGCAGAGGAAGGATATTGTAAAATCTCCAGACAGAGGTGGTATTTGCTGGTTCTCCGAACTACTCAAAATTTCCGCTACCGGTTCTCCAGAACTGGTCAGAACCTGCTGAATACCACCTCTGTCTATTACCCATTGAAAACATTTTAATTTTTAAATTAAATTTTAAATTAACCATGTCTCCACCAGACTGGTGATGAAGATCAAGGCAAACATTGAGGAACAGGCAATTAGATTGTTCTTTAGAACCTCACTGGATAAGAGTGGAGGGGAGATCATGTATATGGGCTCTGGATTGTGGCTCCTTATGAAGGTGATCTGCAGCTTTGAGAGTTAGAAAATAAAATTATTGGCCATCATGTTCACAGCAGTAGTGGAGTTTTTTAAAGGACAAGCTTCACTTTCTAATCCCTTTTGGAAATTACCTATTCCAAAAATAACTTATTTAATTATCTGAAGACTATTAGAGATCTATGGAACAACAAGTTTGAAAAGCCATCTGATGGCTTTTCACTTTTCTTTTTGAACAAAACAAACCCTATTTAATTTAAGAACTTGGAAATAAATAGCAAAAAGTTAAATAAGATGTCGATCTAAGAACATTATAAACGAATTAAGGATTTAGACAACTTTGGAACATTAAAACTTTTACTATAAGATTTTGGAAATAATTAAATAATATAAACAGTATTTCATGAGAATCAAAATGTTTTGCATATTAAAATAGTAAAAATTAATGGAACTAAATGGAACTAAACTAAAACAAAGAGAAAAGAATGGAAAAAAAGAAAGAAATGAAAAGAAAAGAAGTGACTTCCAATTTTTATTACAACAAGTATTTACACATTTACAAACTTTTTACCCTTATAAGGTTGTAAACAAATCATTCTTCAACTCACACCCTATCCCTTATGTATAAGCAACTCCATAAAACATCAACAATTCAATTTCAAATTCATAAAGTATTGCCAGAGGTTGCAAAAAAAAAAACATCTCATTTTAATACATGCCGGTAGCAAGTGGCCAAATTTTAATCATGTGATTGCAATAATTGTAAGTGCAAGAACTGATTGTAAGACATTTGTCTAAGTGCCATTGAAACTTCAAATGCTCACTAAACAAATGGTTGTAAGTTGAGTATTACTCGTAAGGGACCAAAGTATTTAGCAGGGGTGGGATTCTACCAGTTCACACCTATTTGCTAGAACCAGTTGTTAACATTCTAAGCAGTTTGGAGAACCGGTTGTTAGAAGAAATTACTAGCCTAATCCTGTAAGGAAGGCAGGAAGAAAACATTCTGGTGTTGCTTACAGAAACAGCATCTCTGTTAACCCTTATTACATTCTTGGTAGAACTAGACTTCCTGCCTCAGGAACTTCTCTGGAGTTTTTTTCCCCTCCTTTGCTGGTACTTTGCTTGTGTGGAGTGGCCATTCAAAGATACAATGGCACTGAAAAAAATTACTTATGACCATTTTTCACACTTATGACTGTTGCAGCATCCCCATAGTCCTGAGAGGCCAGGTGAGGAGATGCATGCCTTGTGGTGAGTGATATTGGCCACACCCAGCCAATAACATGACCACCAAGCCATGTCCACCCAGTCACATGTCCACCAAGCCATGCCCACCAACTAAGCCACACCCACAGAACCGGTTGTTAAAAAATTTGAATCCCACCCCTGGGTAGATGCCACAATGTATCTTTTATTGGCATGCACAACTATACAGTAGTGATCACCAGGCTCCCAGCCAAAAACAAAATGCCAAAGAGCTCCAAGCTAAATAAGGTTGCAGGTTATATACCATCCAAAATGTTACATAGGAATGACAAAAAAAATGGTGCAAATCATACTGTGATTGTGTGTATGTGCATGTGTGTGTATGTACACTCACTTGCACCTTTGAGTCAATGTTGATACCTGGTATTTCCTGGACCCATTTCTACAGTTCTCTTGGCAAGGTTTTTTCAGAAGTGGCTTGCCATTGACTGCTTCCTAGGGCTAAGAGAGAGGGACTGGCCTAAGGTCACCCATTTAGCTTTTGGGCAAAAGAGTTTCTGGCACACTGCCTTAACCAATATACTGAACTGCCTTTCTTGTTATGCCTTGTATAAGTCATGCTATATGAAGTTAATCCTTCCCATTTTTAACCATAAAGATCTGAGAGAATGAGTAAAACCGAAGAGATGATGTCTAATGATGAATTATATTTTAAATCAGAAGAAAATAAAGGAACACTTCTTATCTATGCTTGCTTTATTATATTTGGAGAGACCAATGCACTTATGTAGCTGACAAATTCAATTTTCTCCCAGCTTTATTAGACAAATTGCTTCTTGCAAAAGAAAATGTCAAGTGTCATTGTTTCTGAATGATGAACATGACTTTTGAGCAAACCTTTGAGATGCTAGTGGGCAAACTATGTAGCTTTTATCATTCTGTCCTGCATCAGCAGTCCAGCAATTGGAAATTAGTGAGAGAGGAAGCCTTACACTTCATCTTGCCAAATGACAATAGCTTGATCTTTGGCTCATATGGACAAAGGCAACCACTAAGAGATATTTCTCCAACATACAATTCCTTTCAAGTACAGTTTTGTACAAAGGGACGCAATCTGTGCTGACTTCAAGATGTTGTTGGTATATTTTAAATTTCCTACCAGAACTCAAGATTTCTAAGTTATCATAAGAGATCCTTCTTAAAACAGGAAGAGGCACCAAGTGTACCGGATGATTGAGGTCACTCAAATGGAAAAGTACTAGGAGGCATAAAGATGCTTAAGATGACACTAGACAAGATTTTTCAGATATTATAAAAGTGGATTTGGTCTGTAATAGCCTTACAATGACAACTCAGAATAACAGAGTTGGAAGGGACTTCGAGGTCTTCTAGAACAACCATATACCATTCCAAACAAGTGGTTGTCCAATCTCTTCAGTGATGGAGCAACCCCAACTTCTACCAATTAATTGTTCTCACTGTCAGGAGCTTTTTCCTTCATTCTAGGTTGCTTCTCTCCTTGATTAGTTTCCATCCATTGTTTCTTGTCTTGCCTTCTAGTGCTTTGGAAAATAGGTTGACCCTCTTCTTTGTGGCAGCACCTCAAATATTGGAACACTGCCTGAATGTTAGCCCGAGTCATTTCATTTCCCAGGTACTGTAGGGCACTTCTTTGTGGAACTGACCACAAAGACAAGTTTTTATAGTATAGTGAGTGCTTATGCAGCAGAAATCCTTTTAAAGAACACTATCTTTAGAGTCACCATGTCCTGGAAAAAGATTGTGTGGAGCTTATAGATTTCTGGTCTCCACTGTGGACATGGGCTTGTCACAAGCAATTGCAGACTTAGATAGATAACTTGTATTTATTGTGTCTTCAGATTCAGATGCATCAGCCCTATTCAGAGTAATCTAGATATGTAGGGAGAGATGCATGCAGGCTTTCCAGATGATTTAGTAGGTTTCTTGCAGATAAAGTCCCTTGTATTTGTTCTTGCCTTCCTATCTCCTTTTAGGATAAGGACCTACAGCATGCCCTCGCTGCTTATCCATATCAGATGTATAGACTCTATCTGACATAGAAGTCTTGGAGCTATCCCAAACCCAAGCCATATATTATTCTGTAATTGAACAACAGCATCTAGAACTGCACATAGAAGCAAACCGCTAATCAGTTTATTTGCAGAAATGTCTACAAACATCCATGTGCATTTTCACACTGACTTGTATTTTCTCATTGGCAGTGAAGTTTTATATGCCTGAGTTCACACAGATACAACATCCCCTTTCTTTGCAGGAAGAAATTAATATATCAGAAGGAACTTCGGTTAAAACATTTTCCTCTTACATCTAGTTTTCCGGTCCTCTGCTAAACCTGCAGTTTGGAGGGCAGCCTTCCATCTAAAGAAATTGAATCCTGATATCTTCAAACAACCAGGCGACCAAGCCCCTACTCCTCAAATTTATGCTTATCAAAGGCATTCATTTTAATTACATTTGTACTTCTCTTTCTAAAGGAGCCAGCAAACGGCATTTGAAATATTATCCGATCCTAAATCCATTCCTTTTCTTTTGTGTCCACTATGATTTTATTTCAAATTTGCAGATCTCATTTTGTAAAGAATGAGTCAAGCTAATATGCATGTACAGCTTCTCCTCCTCCAGATAAAACAAAGTATTAGAACTGAATGCATATTATTTCCCTTTAACAGTGTAAGAAAACGAATCCTCCCAAATCTATTTGCAAATGGTTCTGGTGGAAGAGAGAGAAAAAAACCCACTCGTTTCCTGAAAAGAATGTTAAAGCTGATCTTGCAATAATACCTTAATTTTTATGCTTATCCAAAGTAGGCACCCGTCTGCCTCAGCATTTGATGTGAAGTGCTGTAAGAAAGGTGCCCTGTCTCATAAACCGTCACAGTAAGTTGGATTGGTCTTCAATTGTCTGCTTGGCTTCCAGGCAAATAGTGTGGCACTTGTGTGCAAGACCATTAAATGGGCAGAAAAATGTGCAAAAAAATGTGTCTTTTTTTTTGAAGCAGTAAGTAAATATACTATGCCATTAGGTTTCCTCTGTAAATATCCTTGATGGGATAATTTGATCAATTCATCATCAAATTGATTTTTTTCACAACCATTTTCACTAGCAAAGTCTGCCTTTTGTTGTTATGAACAATCACAGGGCTTACATTTAAATTTTATCTGAATTGATGCAGATCTATCTATCTATCTCTATCTATCTATCTATCTATCTATCTATCTATCTATCTATCCATCTATCCATCTATCCATCTATCCATCTATCCATCTATCCATCTATCCATCTATCTATCTATTGTGCCTTTGATCCAGTGTTAATTCCTGGCAAATACCTGAACTAGTCCCTGCAGTTTTCTCCCTGCAGTTTTCTTGGTTTGTCTTTGCCTGCTTCCTAGGGCTGAGAGAAAGTGACTGGCTCAGTTGGCTTTCCACCTAAGAACTAGAACTCATGGTTTCCCACTTTCTAGCCTGATGCTTTAACTACTACACCAAATGGCCTCTCTTCTTCCATTCCATTTCCACCTTAATTCCATTACTACTTTCTATACTTTCCCCCTTATGCTAGGAATGCAAAAGAAATCTGTTAGCATTTTGTTTGGGGTCAAAATAGTTTGATCAGATAATATAATCTCCCTTGTAATACACTTGGGTTGTTATTACTGACTGATTCAGACTGTTTGAATTCTTACTTGATTACCTCATATTCTGTACTATGTCATGTGGTTGTTTTTTTTTTTTTGCAGGTGCACTGGGATTATTTCTAGAAGTTTCAATAAAGTAAGCAGCATGTAAATTTACTCTTGAGTATAGAAACTTTTCTTTGGTTGGTAAAAAAAATGAAGTGGAATGATAAATAAGAAGGTGCTAAAGACTCAAGTTGGAAGGAAACAAACAAAATAAGGATAACACTAAACCTGTTGCAGTAAATAAGACTAAGTAAGAGTAAGCACAGTAAGATGGCTAGCTTTATTGAGAAAAGCAATGTGTCTGATAGTGTTCTGATTTAACATTTAAGAGAGCTATGGAATCTTTGGTGCTCTCTGAGCTTGGTTGTTTGCTTGTGGACATTACCTAACTAGGTACCATCTTCAATGCTAGTTGTTTAAGATTTAAGAGGGTATATAAAATTGCCATCCCCATGGAAACTGCTGCTAGAGATACTATAAAAGCTGTAGTTGGGATACAAACACAAATGTGAATAAACTTGTAATAAAGACTGTAATACGTCAAAATGAACTATGTTATCATTGTGGCAGAAATTCACAACCACCAACAAAATGCAGATTTAAATGAGAAACTTGTAGGAAAAGGAAAAGCAATAGCAATATAGTGTGGCATATTCACAGAGTTTGCCACTCTTAAAAAAGCAAATCATTTGATAAATAACTTAAGCCACTATTTTAAAAAGAATGCAGTTATACTGCTGCAGTATATGTGAAGAATGTGATAATTAAAGTGGAACAAGGAAAGGTAATCCGGAAATCCATAGCATAAAAGGTGATATCTGTTCAGCAATAATGGTATACTCTAGAACTGAAGGGTGAAATTACTTCAATGTAATTGGATGCTGGACCTTATGAATCAGTGTTATAGCAGCATAAATTGGGCATTTCAAAGATGTTAAATTAAAGCTATTAGAAATACAATTTAAATGTTATATTGGAGAAGAAAATAATTCCAGTCTAAGGGATATCCTTAACTGATAAATACAATAATGAACAAGTCTGATTAATATGTTGTGAAAGTGGATAGTACAGCAATCTGGGATTGTGATTGGTTGAAGAAACAATCACAGGCTAAGAGTTATAAATCTGTGTTTTTTTCTTGGCAACTTTGCGATGCATTGACTTCAACTGCCAGAATTTCCAAGCCAGACATGTTGGCTGAAGAATTCTGGGACCTGCAATCCACACATCTTAAAATTGTTAAAGCTGAGAAACATTGCTCTAAATGTTAAGTTTGCATAGAGAGGCAGGACGTGGAGTGCTTCAGCTCAAAGTTTATTGTGACTTCAGCTCAGAACGGACCCAAATGGCTCAGCCGTGGCAGCTATTTATAGCTGGCTGCCGCGGCTGCCAGCCAATCAGAGTGCAGGGTTTTCCCGCACTTTTACAACCAATGAATTCAAACACTTTACAACAATAACCAGTCATTTTAAACTCTGCATACATAACACCCCTCCCCACTAGGTTTGGTCCATACTCAAACCCCATCTATCTAATATACTCTTGTAGATAGGTGGGGCTCTTACGGGTACATTGAGACCTGCATGGTTCAGGTGCTTTAGGAATCTCACTTTGTGAGGAAGGAAATGTATCTGCCAACATTCCCTTATTAGGACTTCTTGTATTAGTAGAACCTGTTTGGTTACTACAACCTGGTCTCTCCTCCCAATCCATCTCCAACCCAATGTCACCCCCTAAATCTGGTAGTGATGTGCAATCCTCTATTTGTAAAAATGGTTGTTGGAACCCTGACAGGTTTTGGGGTGGTTTCTGTCATGTTAGCTCATTACACATGGGGTTGATTCGCACTTGCTGATTACCTTCATTATCTCCCCCTTCCCTCCTAGAAGAGGCTGAGGGCATGGGATCCAGAGAGGAGCAAGGCTGATGCTCCAGAGGCAGTCTGGACTGTAACTGGTCTATGTGCCTATGCCACAAGACACCATCCTCAGTTTGAACCCTGTAAGACCTGGGGCCTGTAACCTGGGTTATCTCAGCAGGAATCCATAATGGTTCACCCACAAGGTTTTTAGCATAAACAAAATCGCCCCCGGAGAATTGGCGAGTTTTGCTGGTGGAATCTAGAGGTGCATTGGGTGCGTAAGTGGGGTGAAGGCGGTCCAGGGTAGACCTGAGTTTTCTACCCATCAACAGCTCGGCTGGAGTTAAGTTAGTGGACGGACTAGGAGTGATGTGTTGGATACTGAGTAGTTTTTCAACTTTCTCAGTGATGTCCCCTGGACCCAACTGTTGGAGTTTCTCCTTGGTAAATCATACCATGCGTTCAGCCCGGCCATTAGTCGAAGGATGCCCAGGGCCAGTAAGGGCATGTCTGATACCCTGCTGTGCTAAATATGATTCAAAAAGGTTAGCAGTAAATTGAGGACCATTGTCAGAAACAATCACATCAGGTAACCCATGAGTTACAAAAAGTTTCTTAAGATGTTTGATAACAGCATCTGCTGTGGTGGAAACCATGGGGATAACCTCTAACCATCTGGAGTATGCATCAACTACAATAAGGAAAGTGTGCCCTCTGGTAGGGCCAGCAAAATCAATGTGAATCCTGGACCATGGACCCCTAGGACATTCCCATTCTTGTTTGGGGGCGAGAGGTGGAGCAGGCCTTACTTGCTGACAGTTTGGGCAGGATGCAACCCAGTTTTCAACCATTTTGTCTATACCAGGCCACCATACATAACTCCTGGCCAATCCCTTCATTCTGACAATACCCAGATGACCCTCATGTAACATTTCCAAAACCTCTTTCTGCAATTTTGCAGGAATAACCACCCTGTTACCCCACAAAATACATCCCCTCAAGACAGATAATTCAGTTTGTCTGGATTTAAAAGGTTGGGAAACTTGAGGTAGATCTTGTAGTGGCCAACCCTTTTTAATCCAGCCTACAATAGGAGCCAATAAAGTGTCTTTGGCAGTTTCTCTAGCAATTTCAGCAGCATGAACTGGAAGTTTGGCAACAGTTTCTAGAAAGAAGGTGTAAGTTTCAGGAGCAGGGTCCTCAGTGTGCAAAGGAAGTGGGCAGCGACTCAAAGCATCAGCGTGCCCAATGTCTTTTCGGTCTGTGGATGAGTTTATATGAATAAGCAGCAAGAAATTCAGTCCATCTCAGCATTCTTGGTGACAGGATGGTGGGCGTTGGTCTGTCCCCTGCCACAATGCCTAAAAGAGGTTTGTGATCTGTAACAATGGTGAATCTTCTCCCATATACGTACTCATGGAACTTCTTGACTGCTTCCATGATAGCCAACGCTTCCTTGTCCAGTTGACTGTAGTTTCTCTCTGCTTTGGTCAAAGTGCAAGAGTAAAATGCAATAGGGGCTTCCCTTCCATTGGGAAGCATGTGGCTCAACACCCCCACTCCAAAAGGGGATGCATCACAAGTCAGTACAACAGGCAAATTCTCAGAAAACTGTATCAGGACACAATCAGAAGTGATTTGTCTCTTGATGTTGTTAAATGCAGCTTCTTCTTTTGTGCCCCAGACCCATGCAGATTTTTTATCCAGTAATCTGTGTAAGGGTTCTGCAGTGGTTGCTTTCTGAGGTAGAAACATATGATAGAAATTAATAAGTCCCAGGAATGCTTGCAAGTCAGTTTTGCATCTTGGCCTGGGGGCTTCTTTGATTGCCTGAACTTTGGCTTCTGTGGGGTGGATGCCATGTTTATCAATCATATAACCCAAGAATTTACTTTGTCAGTTCTTAGTGTGCATTTCTCTTTTTGACTTTTAACCCGCTTTTTGAACCTGGTTAGAACTTCTCTGAGTTTCTCGTGTAACTGAGTGTCATTTTCAGCAGAGATTAAAACGTCATCAAAATAAGGCACCACCCCTGGTAACCCTTGTAGCATCCTTTCCATAAGGCTTTGGAAAATGCCTGGCACCACTTACTCCAAATTGTAACCTTTTGCATTTGAAAGCACCTCGATGGGTTACAATGGTTTGGGCTTCTGCAGTTAAATCGTCTACTGTTAACTGCTGGTATGCTTGGGCCAGGTCCAGCTTGGCGAAGACTGTGCCCCCGCCAGAGAGTGTAATAAATGATGAACCACTGGAACGGATATGCGCTCTGTTGTAGCGCATGGTTCAATGTCCCCTTGTAATCCCGCAGATTCTCACGGAACCGTCTGCCTTGACTGGCATGACTATGGGTGTCTCCCACTGGAGTGGTCTGTGGGCTCTAATACCCCTTGGGCTATCAGTTTATCTAATTGTTCATCAATTTTTTCCTTCAATGCAAAGGGTACCCTTCTGGGTTTTAAGCGGATTGGTTGTACCTTGGGATCTAGGTTAAATGTGATAGGGGCCCCAAGTACTTGCCTAATCCGTCGCTGAAGACCTCTGGAAACTCAGACTTCAAAGACTCTTCCCACTCAGTGTTGCTCACGTGATTGATGCCAGTCACTTTGATGCCCAGCAGGTTGAACCATTCCAGTCCCAGCAAACTTGGGTGATCTTTATCAACGATGGTCAGGGGTAGGCGTTTGATGTGACCTTTGAACTTCACATTGAATTCTCTTGTTCCAACTACTGGAATCTTGTTCCCTTGGTAGTCTTTAAGAGTTAATGCCTGCTTCTTGAAGTGAGTCTTCTGAATGTCTGGTATCAGTCTTTGAATAGTGTCCCATGACACCATAGATAAGTATGAACCTGAGTCCACTTCCATTTGGCAAGGCCTTCCTTCAATGAATACCTTGACATGTACTTTCCTGTTATTTAAAGAGGATGAATGACCAATAGTTACTGTTTGATGAGTTTCATTCCTTCCATTTGCTTCTGTGTTGCACCCCATTTTCTCGCTGGTGTTGTTTGGCTTGACTTCTCTGTCTTTGTTGTTTGTAGCAAACTTTCTTCTGTTTGGTGGAGTTCTGGATGATTTGCAGACTCTTGCAATGTGCCCTCTTTTTTCACATCGAGGCAAATGGTGTCCAGGAACTTGCATTCAGTGTGGGGTGGTTTCCCCACAACCTATGCAGTGGAAATCACGCCTTCTTCTCAGGTCGTTTCATTTCCACTCCATTCTGAGTCTGTTAATTCCTTCTTCTTCTCCACTGTATTCTGACTCAGATTCAAGTTCATCAAAATGAGTTGTAGTGGTCTTTTCCCCATCAGAATGGCCCTAGTCTTGTTCATCTTTCTCATGGCTGCTGCTGAAGATTTGGTGGCTTCTGCTGAAGATGCTTCCTCTTTGGCTTCTTTCAGTGTGATCTTGGGTTTCATCAGTAATTTACTCTGCAAAACCTTGTCTTTAAGGCCCAATACAAAACGATCGTGCATGGCCTCCTCTAAGCTGTTGAATTCGCACGCACCCCCAATGTCTCTTAAACTTGCCACGAAGTCATTTACGCTTTCGTCTTCCCCTGATATAAAACTCGTGTCTCTTAATGAGGCATGATACTTGGGGCACGTAGTGTGCCCTTAAAGGCCTCTCCAGATCAGGCCATGCCATTACCTTCATGTCTGCTGCACCAGCTAATGCCTTCACCATCTTGAAAACTGCTGGACCGCAATATGTGAGAAAAACCGCCCTCTTCCACTGCTCAGAAATGGCGGCCAGATTGCTTCCTTCCAAATACATCTGAAACCGATCTGCATACGACCCCCAGTCTTCATTCTTCGGGTCGAATGGGGCTGGGGGGGTGTTCAGTGCAGCCATCTCACTCTTCTCTGTTCCACGTTGCCTTCTCTTCAGGGAGATCCCATCCTCGTTGCCAGTGTTAAGTTCGCATAGAGAGGCAGGACGCAGAGTGCTACAGCTCAAAGTTTATTGTGACTTCAGCTCAGAACGGACCCGAATGGCTCAGCCGCGGCAGCTATTTATAGCCGGCTGCCGCGGCTGCCAGCCAATCAGAGGGCAGGGTTTTCCTGCACTTTTACAACCAATGAATTCAAACACTTTACAACAATAACCAGTCATTTTAAACTCTGCATACATAACACTAAACATTTGGAAAAGAACCATGAGCCCTGTTCTACAAGGTTAGCCAGATATCCAGGGCTACTTAGAGGAGAAAATTCATGAGAAACTTCTAAAAAACCTCAAGAACTAGTCTTACATATTATATGCATATCCTTGACACACAAGATCTACAGCAAATGCAGAGAGAGAATTCAAACACATCCTAAGGCCATGAAATGTGACATGGTATCTATGATCCTTTTTTAGGATTAATTATAACAGATTCTTGCTAATTTTAACCACATCTTGAACACTCAAGTACAAGTGGGAAGAATGTGGCATTGGACAAAACAGTGTCACAGAAATTGTAACAACAGACTAACACTGACAGATAATGTGTGCATTTAGCAATGAAATTGCCTTATGATGACTCACAATATGGCATCAATATGGTAATTACATCATATATAATGAAAAACAGGAGTGAACCCCTGATTTGCATTTGCATCAAGCTTACAGCTGCAGAGAATAATTACGTGCAAATAGAAAGGAAGCATTAAGCTTGGTTTAAAAAGTTAACTGTTTCAACCAGTATGCACAGAAGGGAGTCTATCCTCATCACTGATCATCAGTTACTACTATCCATCTTTAATCTTCAAAAAAGGATTTTGATGGAAGTCCCTGGATTTTGCTTCTAGGAAGTAAGTTGTGCAAAATGTGTACAGGAATGTAGCCGTGCAAGGACATACAATCATGGAAATGAAGACAATTTACCCTGTTTATTTCTATAGGATTAACAAAGAAAAAGCCACTTCAGATTGGGATCCCTTTGATATGTTTTTTTTTCTTACAGAAATGGAGATTCTACATAAACTAGATCTTGAAGAATCAAAAATCAGGAGAGAGATTAAAGGAGGAAACCTCAACAATCTTCAATATGCTGATGATACAACTCTCCTCTCAGAAATCAAAGAAGGCTTGGGATATCTGATCAAGAAAATCAAAGAAGAAAGTAAGAATTTTGGTCTCTTTCTGAACATTAAAAAGACCAAGCTCATGGCCACTGCAAGGAACAGAAGCATCAAAATAGAAATGGACAGTGAAGAGAATGTGTTGAAAAATGCACTTTCCTAGGGTCGCAGATAACTCAAAGAAGTGAATGCAGCTCAGAAATAAAATGCTGGATTGCACTGAGTCACACAACAATGATGAATATGAGCCAAATATGGAAAAGCAAGGACATTGGCCTGGCAATCCAATATAGGTCAGTCCACTTTATGAGCCATAGTGGCTCAGTGGTTAGAGTGCAGTACTGCAGGTTATTTCTGTTGACTGCTGGCTGCCTGCAATTTGGCAGATCAAATCTCACCAGGCTCAAGATTGACTCAGTCTTCCATCCTTCGGAAGTGAGTAAAATGAGGACCCAAATTGTTGGGAGCAATATGCTGAGACTGTAAACCATTTAGAGAGGGCTGTATAAGCACTGTGAAGCAGTATATAAGTCTAGGGGCTATTGCTACTTATTGTGCTCCCCATAGCTACCTATGGTTGTGAAAGTTGGACCTTAAATAAGCAAGGCAGGAAGAAAATCAACACATTTGAGCTGTGTTGTTGGAAAAGGCTCCTGCATATTCCTTGGACAGCAAAGATGCCCAAAAAGCAAGTGCTGGAATACATGATACTAGACAAGCAAATATCACAAAACTGTGTCTCATTATTTTGACCATGTCATGTGGGGTAACTCACTGGAGAAGGCAATTATTTTGGAAAGAGTTAGTAGTAAAAGGAAACCAGGCCTCCAAAGAACACAATGGCTGGACACCATTAAAGCTGACAGAGCATAGAAAAATTGAAAGAACCAGTGCAAGATCAGAAGATGTGAGAGAGCTGGCCCATTGAATCTCTAAGAGTTGGATACAACTGAATAGATATCATCATCATCATCATTATCATATCAGAGCTGAGATAATTCAAAGAAAAGTTACAAGAGATCCAATAATGTCTCAAAACTATAATATAGTTTATGGAGTTTTCTCAGTGCTATGATGAACTCACACTTGAAAGTATTACATGGGGTTGAGATTTACCATTCTGTCAAAGCTAAGAGCTTATTGGAGGAGTTACATGTTGGATATCTTGGTGTAGTAAATTAGAAGCTTGTTAGTTTTGTTTGGTAGCTGGGAATACATCAACAAATCAAACACCTTGAAAAGATCTGATGAGGTTGCCAACATGTTCAAAAGATGCCCCAAACATGATTAATTTCAAATGTGTTTAAAATATGTTGCAGACTTGGAAGTTAGCCAGGGGTGAGATTCAAATTTCTTGACAACCAGTCTGTGGGCATGGTCTAATTTGTGGGTGTGTCTTGGTGGTCATGTGACTGGGTGGGTGTGCCATGCTGACTGGGCATGGCTTGGTAATCATGTGACTGGCTAGGCGTGGCCTTCATGTAAATATTATAAATATTTATGTAAATATTGAACTTTTTTTTATAAAAAAGAGCAACTTTTACCCAAAATCAAGCAAAGCAGGCAGGCAGATTGAGTTCCTCACAGAATCACAGATTCACTCAGAGATCTATCTTTCTGCAATCTGCTACCTGAGTCTGCACTGAAAAATAGAAGCTTCAGTCCTAAGGAAGGTTCAGCTCTGGAAATCCAATCGTTTCCTGCTTTCTAGCTAATCTAAATCTCCCACAGCAGAACAGCTGATGGTGGTGTTGGGAATTATTTATTTATTTATTTATTTGGATTTATATCCCCATCTCCGAGGGGACTCGGGGCGGCTTACACAGAAATGTATAAACAATAAATACACCTTTATCAAATTATCTAATCCAATTATAAAATCTAATTAAAATACCCTTAAATTAAAATTCCCAACCCTGCTCAGTCCAGGCCAGCCTGTACAAACAGCCAAGTCTTGAGATTGCAGTGGAAGGAGCGCAGGTCCGGGGCCAAACACAGCTCTAGAGGTAGCTGATTCCAAAGGGTGGGCACCGACACAGAGAAGGGCCTCCCCCAGGGGACCACCAACCAACATTTTCTGGCCGACAGCACCCCCCTATGGGAGCATACCGGGCAATTGGACCTCAATGCTGGTAGGAGGCGCTCCTGCAAGTACCCCAGACCCGAGCCATGCAGGGCTTTATAGGTTAATACCAGCACCTTGAATCTTATACGGAGGGCAACTGGCAACCAATGAAGATCGCGCAGGAGGGGTGTCACATGGGAGAATTGGGCCGCTCCCATTACCGCCCACGTGGCCGCATTCTGTACCAGTTGAAGCCTCCGTATAGTTCTCAAGGGCAGCCCAGGTAGAGAGCATTGCAGTAGTCAAGATGGGAGGCAACGAGCGCATGAGTGACTGTGCATAGGGAATCTCGGTCCAAGTAGGGGCCCAACTGGTGCACCAGGCAAACCTGGGCAAAAGCCCCCCTGGCGACAGCTCCCACCTGCTCCTCCATACTGAGCCATTTGTCCAGGAGGACACCTAAGTTGCGCAGCCTATCCACAGGGAGCAACACCTCTCCCCCTATGGTCAAAGATGGAATTTCTTGGATCCGAGATGCCGGTATGCACAGCCACTCAGTCTTGTCTGGGTTGAGCTGGAGCCTGTTCCTCCCCATCCAGATCCGCACCGCCTCCAGGCATTGTGAAAGCACGGGGAGGGCATCACTGAGGTGGTCCAGGGTGGAGATGTAAAGCTGGGTATCATCAGCATATTGATGATACCTCACCTCAAAACCACAGAAATAACAACTTATCAAATGCAGGCAAGTTTGATGGTGTGCATGCCAGGTAAGGAGTGAGTGGGTGGGAAGAGGAGGGGAGGGGCCAACCAGTGGTGCGATTTGCTGGTTCTCTGAATTGCACAGAATCATAACAGTCCAACCAGGTAGAATCCCACCCCTGGAGTTAGCTTTAGAAGTGTCAAGAAAACAAATAGCTGAAAATGTTTCTGATCCTACTTAACATAAATTGTGCAGAAAATGTGTTGATGAGGCAAAATAACATACTATACTGTACAAGTTGAATACAAAATATGCCTACCACAGGAAACTGGATATTTAAAGAAAATCCACATTTCTTTATGTCAGAAACAAGTTTTTGTTTCAAAAAATAATAAATTGTAGAAAAGTTTGCAAATCATGAGATAATGTTGCCTAGGCTCACTGTTTTTTTATTGTAGAAGATTAACCATGATTACGTATTCAAAACTGAAGAAAACCTACCGTCCTTGAATATTTGTTGAAGACCATGGTGTTTAGAGAGAATATTTACTTTTATCCCACTTTTACTATTTTTATACTCAGCTCAGATAGTGAAAATAATTAATATTTTTCTTCCTCTTATTTTTTTTCACCAAAACAACCAGAGACAGAGAGAGAGAGAGAGATTTTGACTGACTGATCCAAGATTACCCACTTTCATTTCTTAGATGGGACTAGAACAGAGGCAGTATTCAGCAGGTTCTGACCAGTTCTGGAGAACCGGTAACAGAAATTTTGAGTAGTTTGGAGAACCGGCAAATACTACCTCTGACTGGAGATTTTACAGTATCCTTCCTCTGCCACACGCACCAAGCCACGCCCACAGAACCAATAGTAAAAAATTGAATCCCACCATTGGACTAGAACTCATCGTTTTCTGGTTTCTGGCCTGATGCCTTAACCAGTAGGCCAAAATGGCTTTTTCCTGTTTTCAATAAGCAGGTGTGTTCTTGAGGCAATGCCATAAAAGAACTGGCACCCTTTGTTCCTCTCTGCCACTGATCTAATCCTAGAAAAGAGCAACCTGAACAAACATCTACTTCTATATCTTCATTAAGTTTTGTACTGGGGAGGCAGTTCCTCAGAGAAATGTGTAAGTGGCTTTTATTTATTTTTTATTTTTTTATTTTTTATTCATATTTATATCCCACCCTTCTCCGGAGACTCAGGGCAGCTTACAGTTTTTGGGATACAACCCAATGTGCTCAGCAATAGCCTTCATTCCATTGTATATGCCTGCTTATTACTAAGCGGCATTTTTTACAAAGTCAGCTTATTGCCCCCAACAATCTTGGGTCCTCACTTTACCTACCCCGAGAGGATGGAAGGCTGAGTCAACCTTGAGCCTGGTGGGATTCGAGCCTGCAATAATTACAGGCAGCTGGAGCTAAGTGCTAGGCTATTAACAGCCTGCACCACCAAGGCCATTATTTATGTATTTATTTTATTAATTTATTCATAATTACACAATTACACGTGATAAGGATATCACATAATCTTAAATACTCCTAGGAAAGCTACAATGAAAAATTATAAGAGCACTTCAACATACTCCTTCTAATCACCAAGAGCTTATTTTGACATGAGGGAACTTTATATTATACAAAGACATATGAAAGAAAAGCCACAAAAATATAATGAATTATTTCTTGTACAGGTTAACATAAACAATAAAGCTAAAACAGAAATTAAACCTGAAATTAAAAAGCTTTATTATACAGACACAAACATACACAGATACATAAATATATGTTTGAATCTATGGTATATTAGTTGCAGTTAGAAAACAAAGTATCAAGGGGACTAGGAAGAGAAGAAGCAATTTGGCTAATGTCAGTTGAGTACGAGATTATATGTTGGAATTACCCCCTTTTCAAATGATTTTGAGTAGAGTTGTATGAAGTGTGAAAGGTTGGTTTGATTCTTTGACTGAATCGCCACTTTGAAGCCAACTCATAGATCTAATCAAAGATAGGCTTTGAAGCAACAAATCAAATTAGTTGGCTCTAAATGTCTTTGAAGACTTCTGAGGGCCTTTGGAGATTTGATGGGTTTTCTTTTGGGTTAGCCATTCTGACATACAAAATACAATATTACAACTTCTATTTTTTTTTTCTTAACGACCCTGTAATCCCTTTATTCGACATGGAGTCAAGGGTGACTGAATGGTGCTGAATGTTTACTGGCCATATGCCCTTCCTGATGCCTACATGGTGTTCACAGCAGATATTTTCTCTTTACGCATTGATAGAGAAACATCTGTTGCTGCCTTGGATTGAACTCTCAACCTTCTGAGTGGGAGGTGAGCATGTCCACCACTAGGCCACCCCAATGCTCTACAACTTCTATTCAATAGAGAGAGAGAAATGGTGTTGAAAGATATGATGGTGTCTCTAAACATTTATTAGCCAGAATTATATTGCCTTACTAAACTCTACACCTATCAAAACTATTTTGGCCTGACAAGGTGACCTTACTGTAGGCTTCATTCATCTCAAATCTTGGGTTCTTTAAGAGACCACACACATAAATACCAAATTCGCCTTACCTTGCACTAATAGGATTTTATACTGCACTGCTGGTCCTGAAATCACAATTTATGTTAAAACTATCTTTTAAATTCCACATGACTGGAGCAAGTTGAAATATTTCCCCATTACAGTGAGTGATCTGGGCCAAACTTAGACTGACTGGTCCAAATATTTACTTACTATAACATGCCTACAAATTGCACTAGTTCTATCCAAGCTTCTGTCTCTATGTCTTCTTATCTCTTTGGCTTTCTTGATCACTTTGACAGTCTGGTTCTCTTGTTTCTGTTAATTTCTGTTCCAGAGAGAAGCCAAGCTTTCAAGCTGCTATTTCAAGGAGCTCCTATTCATTTCTTTTTCACATGCCACCCAGAATTCACTGGAATAGAGGCAAAAGTGAATAAAGATAAAATCTAACAATGGCTTACACCTGGAACATTTAAAGAAAAAAATCCTGAAGGTTTGATTTTGACTGCTCAAGTGCAAGCTATTTGAACTAATGCAATCAAGGCCAGAATTGAAAAATCATTAAATGATTCAAAGTGCAGATTGTGCAAAGAAACAAGAAACAATACAGCATAGACGTAATGATAAAGTTCAAAAGGCACTTTTTCTGTTACAATTATTATTGCTTCTCAGTTTGCCAATGAACTTTGGGGGGGAAGGAAGTGGTAGATAGAACTTAGGTTCCAGACATCAAGATGCTAGCCATGAGAAACAAGGACACTTCGGCAGCTGTTTATCAGAGTCAAAAGACTTTTTCACAACAATACCAGGAGACTCCATTGGAAAATGTGACCTGGTCTAATAGGGGGAGAGAGAACCTGAACTTTAACCACAGTATATGGGTTTGCATAGGAAATAGTTAGATCTGGTTTTGCCCCCATCTTTGCCGATATGATGTCCTCAATAAAGTTTTGCATAAAGAGATTGGATCATCTCAGCCGTGCTTACTTTGGTTGGGTTTGTCAGTCAGAACATTGACATTCAGCTTGCTCAATAAGTCATTTCAAATAGATTGTAAATAATGACATAATACCATCATGAAAATGATTAACTGGCACATCTGTAAAAAATATTTTGTGTTGGTAATGAAAAATTGGCAGGAACATATAGTTGAAAAAGTAGTTGAAAATGAGCATGTTAAAATAAAGTCTTGGCACATAACACACCAGATTTAGAAATTGACATGAGATTTGTGGTTGGAAAAAAAGGAAATATGGGTAATTGATGTGGCAGTGCTAGGGAATAGTATAATAGAAGGCAAAGAATTGGAAAAGATCAGAAAGTATCAAGGTCTCAAAATCAATGCTGAAAGATTATGATATAAACCTGCTGTGGTGGTCCCAATGTTTATCAGCATAGTCCCATATAAAAATCTTGGACAACAATTAGAAAAATTGTGCATTGCCAAAAATTCCTATCTGTCAATTGCAAAAAGGCCACACTGCTTGGATCTACACCTATGCTACATTATAACATCCTAGATTCTTTGGAAGAACTTGATGTGTATGAAGGCCAACACCAGCTAAATAACTGGCAACTGTGGTTTCACATTGTTGTACATATAACAACAATCCTTCTGGCATCAGAAATCAGAGGTAGCAAAGCTACTCATATCCAGACAGGAAAGTTATTTTCATTCTATGTCTGACCCAGTTGAAGTCATGCTTTGCCAATGGCCTGCCTATTCTGTCATCTATCAAAGCCATTAACTAAGGAATCCTTCCAAAAATGGCTAATCCAGTGTGACTTCTGAAATACTTGAAACTTACATCCAACTAGACATTTATAACATCCACACTGCAATGTTGACAGTTGACTATTTACATTTTGAGTCCTTTCTTTTAAGTCACTTTTGTGAGTGTTTGTATTTGAAGTTGGGATTTGAATGGAATTGATTGGGTTTTTTTTCCTGCAGTTGTCATACACCAAAGGAAATTTGGGACTGCTTCCTTTAAAAGAATCAGTAGATACACTTTATGTGCAATTGATATGAAGCATTGCCTGCTTGGTGCTTGGTAATAACAGACATTGCACAAATATCTCTTTGTTTGTTAGTCATGAAACATTGTTGATGGAACCCATTCTCTCTGAGGCTCTCAGAATGAATTGTTTGTTTATCTGTAGTTTGAGTCAATATTCTAAACCATCATTCATAGATATGGTGGATACAACCCATTACTTAAGAACAACATTAATTGAACTGGGCAAGATACATTTCCAAATAAAAATTCATTCAATTGATTGGATGTCTCTCTTCTCTTTTATAGGTTTTAGAAATAAGCATAATGACAGATGAAGTCAGTTTGAACATCTATGACCATTTATGGCATCATATCATAGCCAAATGTGCGAGCACACAGGCAGGGGCTTCTCGGGGTTCCGTCGGCAAGCCAGTGTCGGCTGGCGGTCCCCCAGGGACGAGCCTACTCTGTAGCAGCTCCCACCCTGTGGAACCAGCTTCCCCTGGGGCTCCGTCTGGCCCCTGACCCCCGCACCTTCCGCCACGACCTGAAGACCTAGTTATTTGACCAAGCTGGGCTGTGATAACCTTCTCAGGGGAGGGATGGTCTTTTTATTTAATTTTAATATTGATATTGGGCTTGGTTTGGTTTAATTCTTTTTTAACTATTTATTTATTATGAATGTATGTTTTTAGTTGTGAGCCGCCCTGAGTCTTCGGAGATGGGGTGGCATACAAGTCCAATCAATCAATCAATAAATAAAATGCACAGATTTTATTTTCTGCTTGTTTGTTTCTTCTTATTTTTAAGGTATTGAAACAGAAATGAATTGTGAATTACATAGGCCAAAAGTGCAGAGGTTGCTTGTATGTTGGTGAGACCAGCACTTTTGCTGGATGAAATGAAACAGCTGCTCTGAAGGATAAAATGGGACAGGCAGTGAACTTGGAGGTAACCTATTTCTTTATGCCCAATATCTATAAAGCAGCAGAGCAGTTGTCAACTAGAGGACAAGTTATGACATAGTTATTTCTGGGAAAGGTTTGGGCAGGATATGTAGATATGAAGGAGACAAAAGTAGATGAGCGATTCCTGGAGAATGGTAATTTTTCCTCCCATCCTGGAGATCTTTTTGAGAACTGTTCCTACCTGGGAATCATTGCACAAAGAACTGAATGTGTGAAAGCTTCCTCCTTATGGATTCTTCAATATTGCTCATGGCAATATCAAGAGGGAGGTGAAATTAATGTGAGTAAACTTGGGGAATGATTTTGCATAAAAGGTGGGTGGGTTTTTTTCCAAATCAGTGAAGGAGCTTAGTGGGATCTTGGATTTTATTAGTTTTTTACCCCACTGAAGATTTAGAACAGAAGAAGGGAGAAAGAAAACTAATCAAGTATTTGCTTACCCTTAATAAGTCAAAGCTAATACCTAGGTGAAGTTTGCTGATGTCAGAAACTATAAGCAGGGCCTATCTAATTGGCTATAGCAGGTATGTCAAACTTGTATCGTCACAGTGGCATCACGTATTATATTGCAACTTTTTTCTCCTTTGCTAAACTGGGTGTGGGTGTGGCCAGAACATGACGCATCCAGCCTGCAGGCCATGAGTTTGACAGCCCTGGGCTATAGGCTACATGGAAGGAAGGAAGGAAGGAAGGAAGGAAGGAAGGAAGGAAGGAAGGAAGGAAGGAAGGAAGGAAGGAAGGAAGGAAGGAAAGATTACATCAATATTATTGCTAAGAAAACATCCAGTGTTCCTATGTCTGAAAGGGGACAAATGACTGAAAGGTTACCTTTATTATATGTTTTAATATGTTTATACATATTAAAGGAGCTTTGTTTACTATTTTCCTATAGGCATAGCCACAACAATGATTTATATGATTAAAGGCTGAAAAGATGATAATGTATGAATTCACCAACTTGCTGGTGTTGTCTGAACTCCGAGCAGAGTCAGTATTTGGGTGGCAAAATACCATAATATGTCAGGGCTGTGGGCCAGGCTAAAAAGTCAGCCATCTTCACTGGTTAAGGCATTGGCCAACCAACTATATACAGTGCAAAAACATGCAAAATAATCTATAAAAGCTGAATGAAATCCACATCCATGAAACTACTTGAAACCAAATTTGACTTGAAAGACTTGAACAGAATTTAAACTGTTAGGAAAAGTAATAAGTTATTCAGATGCTTTTCTCCAGTTGTCATTATCCCCATTAACATGATGAGTGTTTATCAATGAAAAGTCTAATGGGATACATTTTTGAATTGTTTCTTTCTGTTTTCTTTCTTTTATGGGGAACTTCGAATTACTGTGAGGACACTTGCTAGTTGGTATATACATTTTAAAAATAAATAAATAACAGTAGAATAAGGCATGTGGAGTCCTCTCTGAGCTTGGTGGTTTTCTTGCAGAAGCTTCATTACCAAACTAGGTAACATCTTCAGTGCTAGACCTGATGATGTTACCTAGCTTGGTAATGAAATGTCTGCAAGAAAGCCACCGAGCTCAAAAAGCACCAACTATATCACAGCATAAGGCCCATTAGAAGCAATGGGAATGATTTCTAATTAAATAGCAAAAAAGCTCCATTCAACTGTCTTTAAAATGATAAAGCCATTCTTGGTGGCTCAGGCTGTTAAATGCCTGCATTTAAGTTCCAGCTACCTACAATTACTGTAGGCTCGAATCTCACCAGGCTCAAGGTTGACTCAGCCTTCCATCCTCTCGGGGTAGGTAAATTGAGGACCCAAGATTGTTGGGGGCAATAAGCTGACTTTGTAAAAATGCCACTTAGTAATAAGCAGGCATATACAATGGAATGAAGGCTATTGCTGAGCACACTGGGTTGTATCCCAAAAAATTGTAAGCCACCCTGAGTCTTCGGAGAAGGGCAGCATATAAACGTAATTAAAAAAAAAACTATTTATTTGATAGGTTTATCAATCCCACCAGAAATCTAAAACAGCTTATGTGGAGATCCATTGTAACACCCCCACTGTTATACTTGCAAATCTGCAAACAATTGGGCTGAGAAAGAGTAATCAAAATCTCCCCATGCATTTTCCATAGTTGAGGCTCAACTAGAGCCTAGTTTTCCCCAAACGGTTTTTGCAGAGACACGTGGGCCTTCTTAAGTTTCAGTTTCAGTTTCAGTTTATTTGGACTTATAGGCCTCCCTGTCTCCCAAAGGACTCAGGGCAGCATACATAAAAAACAGGCAATACAAAAGTTAAAATAATTTTTAAAATATTAAATTAATGCCAAATAAACATTCAAATTAAAATCCTGATCCCCTGTCAGTCCAGGCCGGATTGTAAAAATAACCATGTTTTAAGGTCACAGCAGAAGGAGCGGAGATCAGGGGCCAGGCACAATTCAAGGGGCAGTTGGTTCCAGAGGGTGGGCGCTCCCACAGAGAAGGGCCTCCCCCTAGGGGCCGCCAGCCTACAATGTTTAGCTGACAGTACCCGCAGGAGGCCCCATCTGTGGGAGCACACTGGGCGATTGGTAAGTGAAAGAAAGCTAATATTTCCTTTGTCTGATCACCCTAAATGGACATCTAAGCAACTTTCAACATTGTGAAGCAAAAATTGCAGTTGAGAGAAGATTTCAGAGTGATGTAATATTCAAAGAGGACTTTTCATCTTTCTCTTTGAACAACTACCATATCAAAAACTTGAAGAACATGTTTGACTATCTGTGCCTTTAATTTGAGTTCAGTTGTTACTTGGGGTCCTTCTCTGGAAGTACAACTGAGACATTTTATGGCCACAAAAGAGGAATCTTTCTCTGAAGTGTCATCACAGTATAGAATATATTGAGCCTCGGTGGCATAGTGGTTAGAGTGCAGTACTGCAGGCTACTTCTGCTGACTGCTGGCTGACTGCAATTTGGCAGTTCAAATCCCACCAGGCTCAAGGTTGACTCAAACTTCCACCCTTCCAAGGTGGGCAAAATGAGGACCCAAATTGTTGGGGTAAATATGTAAACTGATTAAAGAGGGCTTTAAAGCACTGTAAAGCAGTATATAAGTCTAAGTGCTATTGCTATTGCTATAAGAAAAGTATGTACTTAGTATTACATGTCTTAACAGCACCGATATTATCTTTGCACAATATTGGAAAGATGAAGAAACACTGCAAGATGAAGAGATAATTAAGAAGATATTAGATTGTGCAGAAATGGATAGACTTACATTGAAAATCAAACAGAAAGAAGACACAGAATATTATCCAACATGGAACCCTAACCCTATTTAGGATGGTTGCAGTGTCCCACACAATGCTACCTAGTTAAATATTAGTTTCCCCTTCTTCCCACGCATAGACATCACACTGGCCAATTAAGAATCAGAACTTTGTTTTGAGAACAGTTCATTTCTTTGTCAGACACCTGCAGGAGTGACCTTGGTGGGTTTTTGGCTCACCCAGTCTATTCTTGGGTTGTCTGCATTCTTTCTCACCCTTCCCCTCCCCCCAGTTTGTTGGCAAGTGCAATAGCGATAGCTGTTCAAATGGCTCAGAAGCATTTCACACTTGACACAGTGATTCACTTAATAACTGTGGCAAGAAAGGTCATAAAATGGGGCAAAATTCACTTAACTAATGTTTTGCTTAGCAACAGAAATTGTGGGCTCAATTGTGGTCATAAGTCAAGGGCTACCTGTAATGATGACAATGAGCCATAAGACTGAGACCTCCGTAATTAAAAATCAATCTCCACCAACTTCAGAAATTGAAAAATATCTGATTGCCCATTTCCTGTCCATTCCCCAGTGGCTTTCGTTTTTGGGCAGAACAATTATTTTTAGTCTCTTTAGATTCTGCTGTTTCATTCTTGGGGGAAGGCAAAGTCATAAGGATAATGAGCAAAGAAAACAGGGAGATTACCAAGAGTATATCTTCTCAGAAGAATCAACCAAGGCACAAAGGACATCTCTGCTACCCAATTTCTTCATTCTTTCTTGTTATGGTAGAAGACAACCATATTCTTGAGTCAAAATCCTTACCACATTCGTAGGCATGCAATGAAGACAACCCTAGCAGCCAACCCTGGTAGAATTTACATGACTGAATTAATGTAGGTGGCCCTGAATCACTTGGTTGAGCTGGAAGGTTAGAGAAACTGAATAAATAAACCAATAAAAATAATGATGGTAGTCTTCTGAAATCAAATTCATTTTAACAAATCAAAGGCTTTATGACAGGCTGGAAAGGAATTATGTAAAGGGACTCAGAATTCTGTCCATCCCCACCCACCCACCCACCCAAAAATACCTAGCTGTAAACTATAATGGGAACAATTCACTGTGCAGGGGTAATTGGTAAAAGAAGGATATTCTTGATGAGTCTGATTCAGACAGAGATTGGACAAAAAATAATAATAATCCAGCAAAATCCCTCCAATACTTTCCTGTGGAAGAGAGACTTGAGCACTGGCTTGGAGCTTTGGCAATTGCTTCATGTTATGTTTTCTATTCATTCAGTTTTCATTTTAAGAATGCATGAGTCTTAGAACATAGAATAACAGAGTTGGAAGGTACCTTTGAGCTCACCTGGCCTAACCCCTGCAGGAGCAGGAGACCTGCTGGTAAATGGGTTGGAAAGAATTCCAAATCCAGGCTCTGTATGCATAACCTCATGATTTTTTCTTATTTTCTTCCTCAAAAGTTTTACTCCCAAAGTAACCTATGGAGTTGCAATGCTGGGGATGAGGTGAGAGAGCCCAAGGTATATGTGGTCACCACTTTTTTTCTGTTTGTTGAAGATTTATTCCTTTTTTTTCTAGTATCCCATTTATTTATTTATTTATTTATTTATTTATTTATTTATTTATTTATTATTTAGACTTCTATGCCGCCCCATCTCCGAAGACTCGGGGCAGCTCACAATTAAAGCCAAAACATAACAATAAATTAATTTAAAACAATATTAAATAGTTACAAGTCTAATTTAAGTTAAAACACCAGTATACCATTTAAAATTTAACCCTCCCCCCAGGAGATCAGCCCAGCCCAGCCTGTTTGAATAGCCAGGTTTTCAGGTCATGGCGGAAGGTGCGAAGGTCAGGGGCCAGGCGGAGCCCCAGGGGTAGTTGATTCCATAGGGCAGGAACTGCCACAGAATAGGCCCGTCCCCAGGGCGCCGCCAGCCAGCATTGACTTGCCGATGGCACCTGGAGAAGCCCCTGTCTGTGTGCTCGAACAGGGCAGCTGGTACTCGTTATCGGCAGGAGACGCTCCCTCAAATATCCCGGACCCATGCCTTGTAGGACTTTGAATGTTAACACTAAAACCTTGAATCTCACCCGGAGGGCAACCGGCAACCAATGCAAGTCGCGCAGGAGGGGTGTAATGTGGGAGTATCGCGAAACTCCCATCACCACCCGCGTGGCTGCATTCTGCACCAGCTGCAATCTCCGGATTACATGTAAGGGCAGCCCTAAATAGAGAGCATTGCAGTAGTCAAGTTGGGAGGTCACAAGAGCATGAGTGACTGTGCACAGGGCATCTCGGTCCAGAAACGGGCGTAGCTGGCGAACCAGCCGGACCTGGGCAAAGGCTCCCCTGGCCACGGCTCCCACCTGCTCCTCTAACTTGAGCCGTGAGTCCAGGAGGACCCCCAGGTTCCGAGCCCTTTCTATAGGGGGCAATACCTTTCCCCCCATGACCAATGATGGAATCTCCTGACTGGACCGAGATGCCGATATGAACAGCCACTCAGTCTTGGCCGGGTTGAGTCGAAGCATGTTTCTGTCCATCCAGGTCTGTACCGCATCCAGACAACAGGACATCACAGAGAGAGCATCACTGACGTGGTTTGGGGTGGAGATGTAGAGCTGGGTATCATCAGCATACTGATGATACCTCACCCCAAAACCACGGATGATCTCACCCAACGGCTTCATATAGATGTTGAACAAGAGGGGTGAGAGAACCAACCCCTGGGGGACCCCACAAGTGAGAGCCCTCAGAGTCAACCTCTGCCCCCCCGCCAACACCGATTGCGAGTGCCCCGAGAGATAGGAGGAGAACCACTGCAAAACAGTGCCCCCCACTCCCAATCCCCCGCGGCGCCACAACAGGATACCATGGTCGATGGTATCGAAAGCCGCTGAGAGGTCTAACAGGACCAGGACAGAGGAAAAACCCCTGTCCTGAGCCCTCCAGAGATCATCCATCAGCGCAATCAATGCCGTCTCCGTGCTGTACCCGGGTCGGAAGCCTGATTGGTAAGGATCTAGGTAGCCCGCTTCATCCAGGAAAAGCAGAAACTGCTGAGCCACCACACTCTCAACAACCTTCACCAAAAAGTGAAGGTTGGAGACCGGATGAAAGTTGTCTAACACGGCTGGGTCCAGGGCAGGCTTCTTCAGGAGGGGTCTCACCACCGCCTCTTTCAAGGCAGCGGGGAAGACACCCTCCCTTAATGAAGCATTGACCACTGCTCGGAGCCAGCTGCAGGTGACCTCCCTAGAGGCGTAAACCAAACAGGAAGGGCATGGGTCCAATAAACATGTGGTGGAACTCAGTCGTCGCATAATCCTGTCCACTTCATCCTCAGAAACAGGATCAAATTCAGCCCAGGTCACATTAGCCAGATTACTTGCACCCCCTTCGTCAGACCACTGCAAACCAGAGTCCAACCCGGCCCGAATCCGAGCGATCTTATCCAACAGATATTGACCAAATTCCTCAGCCCTACCCCGCAGTGGGTCCACCACCTCCCCCGGATATAGGAGAGAACGGGTGACCCTAAACAGGGTGGCTGGGCGGTTATATGCAGACGCTATGAGAGCGGAGAGATAAGACCTTCTCACCGCTCCCATAGCTGCCAGTAGCTGCCTTAAGTGTATTTTGTTTCTTAATAGTCTTTTCTTTGTCTTACAAAACCGATGCAGAGAAGGTGAAAATTAGTCTTGCAAAAGGTCAGGATAACTTTTAAAATTAGAATGAAGGATATAGGAAATACTTCCCAAAGCTACATCTGTCTAACAGTTCATTTTTTTTCAGACATCTTGGGAATATCCTTCAAATTGGGTTACTTCTGAAGAATTCATGGATACATCCATTTAGTTTTCTTACAAGCAATATAGTTTTGTCTTTACCTCTGCCTTGGATATATATTCATCCTTGCAACCTAGCCCACAGTCCTGGAATTTCTCCAATGCTTCCATGCAAATGTTAACCAGATCTGACCCTGGTTAGCTTTTTGAGATCTCCAAGTTCAATTAAATGTTGCCATCTGTTTTAACATCCTAGACATATGGAAGCTACTGTTTCATAAATTGCAAATTGTAAAAATAATGACATCTAAATTATTGAGTCATGTGGGGGAAGGCATTTTTGGTTCACAAACAGCTCATCAGATTTATTCATTGCAGCATTACCCAGGTTAAGTGTTGCTTGAACAATGTGACAACATAATTTTTAATGGGGCCCTTTTTATATTGTTGAAACCACTGTATATTTATGATTGTGTTTTCCTACTATAAAATCCCTGTTTAACAAGCTAGTCTTCATTTCTTAAGAAGGATATCGATCTCAGCTTCATGTAAACCCACTGCTGCCCTTTATTCCATCTCAAAAAGAATTGCCTTGATAATAGAAAATTGCTTCAAAATTGTCAATTAAACAATATTAGAATATTGCTGAAGGAGCAAAGGCAGACTGAAGTATTGCTACTCCCATCTCTTAAAATATACAGCTAGAATCATCTGGCATATTCTTGCCAGTCTGCATCCTAGCAGACTGTTTATTAGATGTGTGAAATCTGATCTTTACTAATAAACCTGCAATACTTTTTTAAAGTGATGGTCTTTCTTGAGATCCTCTTAACATAAGAGGGTCATTTCAGTCCTAGAATAACAAAATAAAATCTGGATATGATCAGTATAAGACAAAATGTTATAGATCTTGGTTCTTTAGCAAGATATTAATTCTACGTGATGAGATTTTATTACAAGCACTGACAAAAGTCAAGAGAATAGTATTTTATGCACTACAAATCCTGAAGTTCATCCAATGATTCCCAGCCTATTTTTAAACAAAATGTGCCACACCATCATTCTAAACTTGATGCAGAAGTCAGAAAACATTTATTAAATTATACCAATCACATTTTAGCAATTAGTATAAATTATAATAAACTAAAGGATCTAAATTATACTCAGTATTGTACTAAAGTACCATAAGATTGAATAGTAGGGCTTTTTTTCACACTCCCTTTTGCTTATTCCCTTAGAAAAAGGAGTGAACCCTGCTAAACATACCCAATTTGCAGGAATTGGGTGTGTCTAGCCTAGGGAAACGAAGGACTAGGGAAGACATAATAGCAGTGTTCCAATATTTGAGGGGCTACCACAAAGAAGAGGGAGTCAAGCTATTCTCCAAAGCACTTGAGGGCAGGACAAGAAACAATTGAAGGAAACTAATCAAAGAGAGAAGCAACCTAGAACTAAGGAGAAATTTCCTAGTGGTGAGAACAATTAACCAATGGAACAGCTTTCCTTCAGAAGTTGTGGGTGCTCCAATACTGGAAGCTTTTAAGAAGAGATTGGACAGCAATTTTCAAAAACAGTATAGGGTCTCCTGCTTGAGCAAGGGATTGGACTAGAAGACCTCCAAGGTCCCTTCCAACTCTGTATTCTATGTTTTATGTTCTAAGCATTTTCCAATATTTCTTAGATAATAGCCATGACCTTCAGTTGGGTATGCTGTTCCTTGTATCATTCTACTGCTTGACTTTGGATTGGAAGTTGCTCCTGTTTCTCTGTATTCTTCTTGGCTCAACTCTTTGTTGCCACCCACACATTATTATTATTATTTTCCATTTTATAAACACTCAAAGAAGAAGGTAGGGATGTTTTAAATCTCTTCTCTAGGCAGTAATGAAACTCTAAATCTCAGAAGGAAGGAGAAATGTCTGCTCATTTGGGACACTGAATACGGTCTTTCATACTTTCCATTACCGGGATGGAAATTGGCAGAATCACTCCCCTAATTGATAACTCCCCAAATTTTAAGATTCTTTTTTTCAAGCAGACCCTATTGGTGATGCTATCAATAGGTAATGCTTGCAGACCAGAGTCAGCTTGACTGATTTGCTTCTGTAATGGAATTTCTCGCCTTTGGAACAAACTAAACATTAAGCACTAGGATACTTGTCCTCATCAACTTATCCTGTTTCCATGAACATCTCACTGTTGGTTACATAGTCTGCTTTGATGACTAGAATGTCTGTGAAGTTCTGTAACTCACTAATAGCTGGATGCCAACCAAGCTAAATATTTTTGATCCACTGTGAAAGTTGAAGCACCTGTAGAACTGGTATTGTGGGGAGTTTATCAGTTAAATAATAATAAACCAGTATGCATTTCCCATTCTAATCCAAGACTCTGTTCTACTGATTATGTTTGAAACTGCAAGCATAACTCCATAAACTGCTTAGTTTAGTTCTCTAAAGACAGATTTATCATTTCATTACCTTGCAGGAAAACTGTAGCTTCTGCTAGATAAACAGATTGTTAGAAAGCTGTAAAATAATTATGATCTCCTATCAGCTTGAATAATAAGAAATTGATTAAATAGCTATGCATGGCTGAAGTTTAAGGAGATAGGGGATCAATTTCCACTTCCTGGTATTATTTTTATTTGCAGTATGGTTGCCCATCTCATGACTCTAAACTACAGGTACTAATATGTCAAATGCTGTTATTATCCTACTGCCTTGACTGTTTTGTCTGCATCTTGAGGAACCAAAGAAAAAAACTGTATAAATTGGATCTGATGCACTAGTCAGCCTGATTCTGGTTGTTGTTTCAATTCCAGAAATAGTTCCAATTCGATCCAAATGTCTGAACAGTTCAATTCAGTTGTTCCCATCAGAATTATTCAGTTGGAATACAATGAGCCTAGATGCTAAAGATTTATGTGCACCTGCATGAAAGCCAACTCGGTTGGTCTGAATTTAATGAAAGCCATTTTAACTGGCCTGAATTTAATGAATGACATATCAATGGGTCTTAATTTAAGTTAATTATCTGAATTTTTGTATCACCTAAAAGAATTTGGACTGGCTGGTTATAAAGTTTCAGGCAAGCAGTAGGATAATATCAAATCCAGCACAGAATGGAATGAGTTGAAAAAGGCTTTTAAAAAAAATAAAATTGAGATAATAATAGCAGGATGTCTTAGAAGTGAATTTGAATAATATTAAATAATGGTGACTACTTGGAATATTAATATTAAACTCCAATTAAAACTCAGAAGAAGACCAGACCCCCACTTACCATCCAGAAAACTAATCAAAAATATTTGTCATGTGGGAAAGAATGCTTTAATGCAAATAAATTTTTTTTCTTGAATTGGAACTTTAGTGCAAAATCCATATTTGAGATCATGCTTAGAACACCTATGTTCCAGCCAATATGCCAGCCTAATAATGCACAACAAAGGTATGTTCCAAAGTATTTCTTCTGAATCAGAATAAGAATAGAGCTGGAAGGCACTATGGATGTCTTCTAATCCAGCCCCTTGCTTAAGCAGGAGATCCTATACCATTTCTAATAAGTGATGACTTTTCTTAAAAATATCCAATGATGAAGCACCCACAATGTCTGAAGGCAAGCTATTCCACCGGTTAATTGTCCTTACCATTAGAAAACCTACTACTTCTGGGCAAATCTTTCTTTAAAATTTTAGTAAATGGTTTGAATTTTATGGAATCAACCAATCTCATTACATTTTGATGTTTTTCTCTGAACATATGCAAGATTCGGGACAAAAAAAGAGACCAAAATCTACCATTTTTATAATGTGAGAATGCAAAAATCCTGTGAGCTTTAGTGACCTAGGTAAATATTCTGGCCATATATTTAAATTCATGTTAGGAATACTTGCAGGATCCTTACAGATTACTAGTAATTCAAGGCAATCATCTGGATACTATTAATCTACCCCAAAAAGTTCAATGAAAGCATGAGTTGCCCATCTTTAATGCAATTATACTTACATTATGATATTTATTTTCCAGTCTTAGAAACCAAATGAATTTCCAAATAGCTGGGAAATAATCTTTGCAAAAAAAGGACATTTAAGTTATACAGAATTATTTTCCTTGCAGACCTCTATTGCACAAACTTTGCTGGAAGCTTAGAACATTCTACCATGAACTTTAAGAAGCATTTTCTCTGCTTGATTACACTTGGCAAAATGGCTATTGGTTCACTGCACATAAACTGCAGTCAGCTGAGACATTACTTAATTATTGGTTGTTCTTCATCTTCATTGTCTAAGGTTTTGTCAGGCATCCATCTTTTAATCTCTTCTTCTTTCATGATATTATCCAATGTTACATCACGGCAATGAACACTGTACAAACACCAGCTGTTTGTTTGTACAATAACTGAAGGATCTAAATACATTTCTATCTGTTGCTAAAGCAGGCAGATATTTCCCTGGAGCGTTAAAAGACTAATCCAGCATTCTTTGCGCCTTGTGGCTCCAGATTATTTTGAGACAGCAAATTGGATCATTGACAGATAACATTCCAAATTCTGTTCATACTCCTTATGAGAAAGTGAACTGAAGCTATCCTTCGTAGGGAGTAAAAATAAAATTCCAGTCCCAGTCCTTTTCTAGACACCAAAAAAGGTATACATTTAAAATGGTTGACATGTGACCAGGTCAATTCTCTGTAGCATTTCTATAATTGGACTTTTATCATAACAACTAAAAATACAAGAATTCATTTTCACTTGGTTTATTATAGGATATATATTTGGGAATGAGTCTTTTAAACATTCCATTCAGTCACATTTTTGTTATATTCCTATTCCTATTTTTTTATTACTTCTCACTTATTTTAGGATTTTTTTCAAGTGACACCTTACACACAAACTATATGATATTTTGGGCTGTGCTCATATCTTACAACAAGCCATGATATTGTTTTTCTGTTTTTGGTTCTGTATATTTATGAACCCTACAATTGAAGTTTGTCAAAACATAGTTTACCTCATGCACTTTATAGTTTAGCATTACATATGGCTGGATCCAGCTAAGGTAATGTAGTAAATGAAATTTGAGCATCCTAAAATAAAGAGGTATCTCTCTCTCCCTCTCTCTCTCTCTCTCTCTCTCTCTCTCTCTCTCTGTGTGTGTGTTTGTGACAAGATATCTCAACAAGAAAGAATCAGCCCAGCTTTCCTTTTAATTCCGGTGGGAGATACAAATCCCATCCCAGTGTGGCATAACCAGGACATTTCTTTATATAAAAGCAATCCACTACTGTTCTATCCTATATGGCTAACAGCCATTAAAATCAGTATAAAATATAAATTATTTAAAAGTGTGTAGGAAGCCTCAAAGGTTAAAAAATGATGCAATATTTTTTAAAAAATATATCAAGAAGGCAAAGCAAGTAACATGATCTTTAAATGAAGTATTTCCTAGGAATCCCAAAGATGCTTTTCAAAGGCAACTTGGGTTTTCTTTTCTTTGAAAACATCTTGCTTCTCATTCAAGAAGCTTCTTCAGAACTTCAGAACTGAAAAAGCTTCTTGGATAAGAAGTGAAACGTTTTCTGGGTGGGGAAAAATACCAAGAAAGTCCAGTTTCCTTTTGAAAAGCACCTTTGAGACACTCATGACTAGATGATTGAAAATCTCTATAGACATATTTCCTAAGAAAAAATGAGATCCAAGATAAGATTGTATTCTTGACCCACTGGTGGAAGATCACCTATGAAATACCAACCCAGACTTCTGAGGCAGGGAGTTCCATCTTTGTAGGTAGAGTCTCTGGAAAGCCCTTTTCTTATGAAGCCAAAAGTATCTCTGTTATAGAAAGACTTCTCAGTCTGAACCTACAATGTGAAAAGAAGGGTGCAAGAGAAGGATACCTCTAAAATGTTCTGAACCTAGGCTTTACTATTTGAATAAAGAAACCTCTCTTTTATTTTTCTCAGCATATAGACTTCTTAAGGAGCAGGTTTTTCACATAATGTGTCCAAAATATGTTCACATGTGCCTCAAGTAAGAACATGTGGTACTACGATATGATACTTCTGTGGTGTCAGCTGGCTCTCAGTAAACAAAGCATAAGCTAATTGCTTCACGGGTAGCAAACAATCAATCATAATATGTTGGCTGGTTATGTAAAGGGAACTTTTTGGGTGATGCAGAAAACGTTTGTTCTTTTTCTTTTTCCATTTCTGCATAGTTATTTCCATAATTGTTGTTTCCACCAGCCCATTTGGGTTAGAAACAGGCAGGCATACCATCTTTTATGGCCTCGCTCTATCAAAATGTTGTTTTGTTTTTAATTCACCTCCTTTTCAGCACATCTGTTCCTTGTAAAATAATGCCAACACTCCAAGTTAATCTGTAATTTTTCAACTTGCTGGAAGAGTTGCTTATTTATTTCTTTAGAGAATACCTGAATTGGAATTTCTCAGCACTTTTTAAAAAGTTTTTATTCCCCAATATAATCCATTTTAGTGGAGTGAACCTAATTCACACAAAACAATCTTGATATCTTGTATATGGAGATTCTCAATCATTTGGGAAAAATGCAAAGAAGAGCAATTAAGATGATTAAAGGCCTGGAGACCAAAACATATGAAGAATGGTTGCAGGATTTGAGTTTGGCTAGTTTAGAGAAAAGAAGGACTGGAGGGGGCGGGGATATGGTAGCCATATTCCAGTATTTGAGAGAATGCCACAAATAGGACAGGGTCAATTTATTTTCCAAAGCACCAAAGGGCAGGACAAGAAACAATGGATGGAAACTAATCAAAGAGAGAAGCAACTTGGAATTAAGAAGAAACTTCCTAACAGTGAGGACAATTAACCAGTGGAACAGTTTGCCTTCAGAAGTTGTGGGTGCTTCATTACTGGAGGATTTTAAGAAGAGACTGGACAGTCACTTGTCTGCCTGAAATGGAATAGAGTCTCCTGCTTGAACAGGGGGCTGGACTACAAAACCTCCAAGTCCCTTTCAGCTTCATTCTAATTCTGATCCAGGTCACGGTTCTCCCTAAAGGTGTTTTTCAAAAGGCAATGGGTGTTTCTTGTTTTTTTTCCCTTGAAAATGTTTCAGTTCTCATCCAAGAAGCTTCTTCAGAACTGGATGAGAAGTGAAATGTTTTCAAGGAAAAAAACAAGAATGTCCCATTGCCTTTTGAAGGGGAAAAAAAACACTTTGGAGACGATTCTGATATCTTCTACATCAGGGGTGTCAAACTCAAGATCTAGGTGCTTACATCTGGGCCACCCTGGAAATAGTAAAGTGCCTTTGCCAGTGAAAATGTAAGGAAATGTAAAAGATGTCTTGATGTTGATAACAATGCATATAGTTTTATTTTATGTTTTTAAACTTTGGAATATCAATGAAATATTTAAAAAGAAAGAAGAAAAAAGAACATGGAGCTCAGGAGGGCGACCCTCCCGAGCTCCGTTTTTGTTGGCAGAGTGTTGCAGGAGGCCGTCACAGCCAAAAACGGAGAGCGGGAGCCCGTTTTCACTGGCAGAGTGCTCGGGCCTCCATAGGCACCCCCAACATGAGACAGCTAGCCATACCCACCCTGGTCACACCCACCCTGGCCCCTCAAGGTCAAACACAAGCCTGATGCGGCTCTCAATGAAATTGAGTTTGACACCCCTATTCTGCATGTACATATTGACTATGACTGTCAAGAGTTCTGACAGAAAATTTTACAACAATTTTACTACTTGTCAATTTCTCCTTCTGGCGTGGTATTCTAGCAAATATTTTCCATAGAGAGCATCTGAATGTAAATATCTTCATGTGAGTATCAGCCTTCCATCTTTCTGAGGCCAGTAAAATAAGGACCCAGATGGTTGGGGACAATATGCTGACATTTTAAACTGCCCAGAGAGTAAAGTACTATGGGGCAGTATGTAAGGCTAAGTGCTATTGCTATCTTTTTGCTGACTTTAAGGAAGCTCAGAAATAATTACCAGTGTAGTTTTATATTACCATCGTTACCGTGTTCTTTGATTTAAAAATATCAAAAGAAACTTAAGAATAATAATAAAAGCATGAGAGACAAGATGTCCAACAGTGCTAGAGATGGGGTTGCAAGCATATTGATGCTCATAAATAGCATATTAAAGAATCAAGCTGTTAGACAGTAAGATCCTGTCTTGGGATTGTGGAAAAGGACAAAAGAAGGAGATCCTGCTTATTTTTAAAGAGCTGTCAACTATAATTACTACCTGGATAGATTATCTGAGTTGGATTTTTTTTAATGATTAGAGCAAGAGAAAACAACAAAGAGTATAAACCCTGCTTATTCCTTTAGATCTTGTAACTTGTGATAACATTGGCTATTGATTCCTTCCTGGAGTGGTTATCTAAGTTAGATATTGTTTTTATGGTTCAGTTTCAACCTAGGCCAGTCAATGATGAAAAGTAGTATAGGAAACAAATGTTTGAGACATCCACAATTTCTTTGCAACTGAATCATTTACATCTGATTAGCATTGTGCCAATAATTTCTTCACTTTTTTCTAACATTAATCAATTTGATATGAGACAAACCAGCAAAAAAATGATTTTGAATACTTTCTCAATGGAAAGGAGGCGTGATGGCTCAGTGGTTAAAGATGCTGAGCTTGTCAGCTGGAAAGCTGGCAGCCCAGGTTCAACCCAAGGTCCATGTGATGGAGTAAGCTTCTGTTACTTGTCCCAGTTCCTGTCTACCTAGATGTTCGAAAGCATGCACATGTGAGTAGATAAATAGGTACCACTTCCATGGGAAGGTAACAGTGGTCTATGCACCTCAGCATGTAGTCATGCTGGCCATATTTATTTATTTATTTATTTATTTATTTATTTATTCGACTTATATGCCGCCTCTCCAAAAAGGACTCAGGCTGCTCACAGCTAAAAATACAACAATAAGTAAATTAATTAAAAGTATATTAAACAAGTTAAGCCGAATTGAAAATTAAAACCCATAGTTAAAATAGGACCAACCCCAGAGAATCAGCACAGCCCAGATTGTAAAAAGAGTCAAGTCTTCAAATTGTGGCAGAAGGTGCGAAGATCGGGGGCCAGGCAGAGCTCCAGTGGAAGAAGATTCGACAGAGTGGGAGCCACCACAGAGTAGGCCTTCCCCTGGGTCACCGCCAAGTGACATTGAGTCGCAGATGGCACCCCGAGGAGACCCCGTCTGTGCGCCCGTACAGGGCAGTTAGTATTTGATGTTGGGAGAAGCCATTCTCATAAATAACCTGGACCCATGCCATGCTGGACTTTGAATGTTAATACCAGAACCTTGAATCTCACCCGGAGGGCAACCGGAAGCCAATGCAGGTAGTGTAACATGGGAGTATCAGGAAGCTCCCATCACTACCAGCGCGGCCGCATTCTGCACCAGCTGAAGCCTCCGAGTGGTATGCAAGGGCAGTCCTAGGTAGAGAGCGTTACAGTAGTCGAGTCAGGAAATAACAAGCGCCTGAGTGACTGTGCGCAGGGCATCTCAGTCCAGGAATGGGCGTAACTGGTGAACCAGCCGGATCTGGGCAAAGGCCCCCCTGGCCATGGCCCCCGCCTGCTCTTCCAATTTGAGCCATGAGTCCAGGAGGACCCCCAGGTTCCATGCCCTGTCCACAGGGGGCAACACCTCCTCCCCATGACCAAAGATGGAACATCCAAACTGGACCGAGATGTCGGTATGCACAGCCACTCTGTCTTGGCTGGATTGAGTTAAAGCATGTTCCTGTCCATCCAGATCTGTACCGCCTCCAGACAATGGGACATCACGGAGAGAGCATCACTGATGTGGCCTGGGGTGGAGATATATAACTGTGTATCATCAGCATACTGATGATAACTCACCCCAAAGCCACGGATTATCTCACCCAGCGGCTTCATATAAATGTTGAACAGGAGGGCAGAGGACCAAGCCCTGGGGCACCCCACAAGTGAGATACCTTGGAATCGACCTCTGCCCCCCTGCCAACACTGTTTGCGAATGTCCTGAGAGGAAGGAGGAGAACCACTGTAAAACAGTGCCTCCCACTCCCAACCCCCCGAGACGTTGCAACAGGATACCATGGTCGATGGTATCGAAAGCCTCTGAGAGATATAACAGGACCAGGACAGAGGAAAAACCCCTGTCCCAAGCCCTAGAGAGATCATCAATCAGCGTGACCAATGCTGTCTCCGTGCTGTACCCGTGCCGGAAGTCCGATTGGTATGGATCCAGGTAGTCCGCTTCCTCCTGGAAAAGTGGCAATTGACCACCGAAGTCTCTTCAGACAATACTGAATCCCTCAACTAAGAAATGGAGGTGAGCACCACCCTTTAGAGTTGAATACAACTGGATGGGGAAATCTTTACCATTACCCTTTTTTTTCCAGTAGAAGAGAAAAATGAAGTAGAATTCCCATGGCAGGAGAATAAGGTTCTTATATTGGAGAGGAAGAGTGGCACATCAGATTATAATTATTATATATTACCTGCCCTGCCTGTACATAAATAATACTGTTTCTAATCTATATGTTTCTTAGTGTCCCAGTGTAACATTAAATCACAAGGAAAGTACCATTGTCATGCCCCTAAATATAATTTGTATGTATACTTTTGTTCTCTGGCCCCATCTAGTAGCCAGGGTCAAATTCCAATCTGTATTGTTTGGAAGCTGACCCTGTCCTTTACCTATAATAACCCTCACTCCCAAAACAAGTGCATTCTGGGAAGTCCAAGTCCATTTCTTTTAGCATTCAGAAGGAAACAGAAGCAACAGAAAGAATCCAGCTAATCTGTGGCACATGTTTATCTGAGGACAAAAATCCACATCCCATATACACAAGATTGCTGGTGAGATTTAGATGTATCTATCTTTGTTAATTGTTATGCTCACCAGCAACTCAACACTGCTTATTTTGTAGGTGAGTTCTTACTGTATGTATTTCTATTTTTCTCAGTTTCACCATCTTGTTCCTTTAATAAAGCATCCAGATCTACGCACATCGTCTGTTTTATTGGAAGATAGATGGGTTTAGCTGCACATCAAGCTGCACACAGAGTAACGTGTAGTGAGGACAGAACAATCTGCATCCAGTTTTGGTCACCATATTATAAAAAAGATGTTGAGACTCTAGAAAAAGTACAGAGAACAGCAACCAGGATGATTAGGGGACTGGAGACTAAAGAACGGTTACAGGAACTGGGCATGGCTAGTCTAGTGAAGAAAACGACCAGGGGAGACATGATAGCAGTCATCCAATATTTGAGGGGCTACCACAGAGAGGAGGGGGTCAAGCTATTTTCTAAAGCACCTGTAGGCCAGACAAGGAATAATGGATAGAAACTGAACAAGGAGAGATTTAACCTGGAAATAAGGAGAAATTTTCTGACAGTGAGAACAATCAACCAATGGAACACCTTGCCTTCAGAAGTTGTGGGAGCGCCATCACTTGAGACCTTCAAGAAGAGATTGGACTGCCATTTGTCAGAAATGGTGTAGGGTCTCCCACTTGGGTGGGGGGTTGGACTACATGACCTACAAGGTCCCTTCCAACTCTGATTATCTGTTATCTGTTAATCATAATGGGGAACCCAATAGGGATGAGGCAGTATCAGCAGTCAGGAGTTTACCAAAAGATGGAAAATCTGTAACCAAAACCAACAACAACAACATGGCTCAAGTCAAAATCAACTCAAAAAGTAGGAATCTGAAAGTCTCCTGGCACGCTAGGAATAAGGCAGAAAAATAGGGATTTCTTTCACAGGATAAGACACTGTAATAAGTGACTGGGAGGCAGATTTTGACACAGCTGAATTAAAGACAAATCCAGTTTTATCACAGGATCAGAAATTCTTGCAACTGCTGAGGCTGACGCATCTTCAAAATGAAACCTGACTGATGTGAGGTTCATTCAAAGCTTTGATAGTGACTGGAGGGCACACACAGTAACCTCTCTTTGGGAGTTAGGGCCGATAACATCTTAGGCTAAGTAGATGGCTCCATCTAGCTTTAGCATATTAGGTGTGCATGGCTTTTCTTTTATATCTGCACTGTGTTATGTTTCTGATTATTACTTCATTCTTTGATAAAAGCAACTGGCAGAGCAGGCAGCAATATTATTAAGCTACATGGCAGAATTCCAGGCTTCCTACGAAGAGTCATTGGTGTGCAATTGCTGGGTTTGGACTTATAGCAAATAAGTGAGTCAGCTAATTCGGAAGAGAAATCTGCTGGATTTGTACCTGGGCAAAAAAACAACAACACCCAGACTTGCAGGTTAAAGCAAGCTAGATCAGGATCTTTTGAAAGAAACATTCAGGTCAAGAAAGAAGGTCAAGAAACCAGGTTTATGCAGACCTACTCTGAGGTTTTATTTCAGAAACGGCTGTATTCAGAAATCAGTGGGAAACATTTTATTTTCTGGATATTCTACTGCTCACTAAGAATAATAAACATTGCTCCCTATTTATTAGGAAACTGGTAGCCCCTTTTCTGAGATAACACATTTTCTTAAAAGGCATAAACGTTGTGAGCTGTAACTCACTTCATCAGATGCTTATGCATCTTTTAATAAAATGTGTTAAACAGAAAAGGTGCTATTAGATTCATATTTTTGCTCTCATAAACTGTCACAATTCTCCTCTTACAAGGTTAGTCCATCTTTTTTGGATGGGGTGTGTGTGAGATAGCAGTCATTTACTTTGCACAGCACTCTGTGTGCATCTTTCTCACCTTCTTTCTATGTAACACAAAACCCAAGACCCAAGAGCCAGTTTGGTCCAATAGTTAAGGCACCAGGCTAGATAGCAGGAGAAGTCAGTTCTAGTCCATCCTTAGCTATAAAAGCCAGCTAGGTGGTTTTGGGTCAATCACTAGGAGACTATGAGTTCTAGCCACACCTTAGACATGAAAGCCAGCTTGGGCCAGTCACCCTCTCTCAGTCCAACTCACTTCACAGCAGAGGTGATATTCAGCAGGTTCTGACCAGTTCTGGAGAACCCGTAGCGGAAATTTTGTTCAGAGAACCGGCAAATACCACCTCTGACTGGAGATTTTACAGTAACCTTCCCCTGCCACATCCACCAAGCCATGCCCAGAGAACCGGTAGTAAAAAAAAATTGAATCCCACCACTGCTTCACAGGGCTGTCATTGTGTGGAAAATAGGAGGAAGAAGTTGTGCTGAATACACCACTGCCTTGAATTGTTTTTAAAAATAATAAAGGGATACAAATAAATAAAATAAGCATTCTATTTCAGTTATTTCTGTATGAATTGCAGAACATAATAATAAGCATTTCTGTATGAATGGTAAGGTATAACTCAAGTCAATAGTCAATGAGAGGTTTTATTTTTTTCCTCTTTTTAAAGTATTTAATAGTAGCAAATTTCTTCTCATGAATCACAGCTCAGAATCCAAGCATTTTTTGCAATAGTTAATGTGTTTCTTTAAAGTGCAAAAAGATTTTATCTCTGCAGTAGGCTAATATAAATATCCTGCTGGGATTTGTTGTTAATCATCACTTCATCAGTGTAAGAAAGTTGGTTAGCCATTTCCTTTGGCTATTGAAAATGAGAAATATCCTTAGTTCTCAGGATTCCACAGAAGTATGAAAAAAAATGAGAATGTAGAACTAAGAAATACATGGCCAGGTGCTTGGTGTTTGTGCAAAGCATTTTCAATTATGTGTTTAGCATTTTCAATTATTTGCAGAAAACTTTAATAGCCAGAAGTTTGTGACTGCAGGTGATCCATACCGTGTGCCTTCAAAATTTCAATTAAATTCTAGAAGCTGGCAAAAAGACAGAATTTGATTTCATGGCTTTGCATGTCAAAAATTCTTTTACATTCCTTCTGCTGATAATGAAATATGCTACTAGAAAATTCCTCCGTGGAGCAATTTAAAAGTAATAAAACTACTAATGAGGTTTAAGTCTATTTGTTTAAGGGTACATAAGCTTGAATTTGGTGGTCTTTACTTCTCAGTAGACATAAATAAGATGCTGCTGTTGAGATTAATATATTTCATTTGCCATTCCTGCTGTCACAAATGGCCATTCAGCTTCAACTATCTGTTTAATCTTTCATTCAATCACCAGATATTGTACATTTGCATTTTATTGCAGGATTGTTCCAGTGCTCAGTGCTATCTGCCAATACATTTTTCAAGGTACTACAGTGTCAAAAGTTTGCAGAAGTTTCTTGACCCTGGGAAGTATTCGAGGAAAATACTTGGCATTCAAATCATTATGCTTCTGCCACTATATAAAAATATTTCTATTTCTTCTTCTATTCTCCATCTTTTTAACAGATTAATGGATTCTTACATTTCTGTGATTTCTCTAACAGAGTTGAAAGGGACCTTGAACAGTGGTGGGATTCAAATTTTTTTACTACCAGTTCTGTGGGTGTGGCTTGGTAGGCGTGGCAGGGGAAGGATACTGTAAAATCTCCAGTCAGGGGTGGTATTTGCTGGTTCCCCAAACCACTCAAAAGTTCTGCTACCAGTTCTCCAGAACTGGTCAGAATCTGCTGAATACCACCTCTGCCTTGTAGGTCCAATCTCCTGCTCAAACAGGAGACCTTGTGCTATTCCAGATGAATGGCACTCCAATCTCTTCTTAAAAGCATCCAATGATGGGGCACCCACAACTTCTTAAGGCAAGCTGTTTGATTGGTTGATGTTCTCACTGTTAGGAAATGTCTTCTTAGTTCTAGGTTACTTATCTCCTTAGTTAGTTCCTTGACTTTTTATTTATTTATTTGAACTTTATCTTTTTATACTCAAGTCACAGAACTCTTTTCATAAACTAAAAGCCCAATAATATTTATATTTAAAAAGCCCATCATCCCCCCCTCCCAAAGGAGGGTCACAGCCCGGTTGGTCAAACAACCAAGTTTTTAATTCACGCGGAAGACGGAGATCAGGGGCCAGACGGAGCTCCAGAGGCAGTTGATTCCAGAGGTCGGGGCGCAACAGAAGGCTCGCGTGGGGAAGTACCAACCGGCATTGGACGCCGATGGAACCCGAGGAGTCCTTGCCTATGAGCCCGCAGGGCGGCGAGCTAGCTATTGGAAGAAGACGCTCCCTCAGATATTGGGGACCCATGCCGTGTAGGACTTTGAATGTTAAAACTAAAACCTTGAATCTCACCCGAGCGCAATCGGCAACCAATGCAGGCCACGCAGGGAGGGGGTAACATGGGAGAACCGGTAACTCCCATCACCACCCGCGCATTCTGCACCAACTGCAATCTCGGATGGTATGCAAGGGCAGTCCTAGATAGAGAGCGTTGCAGTAGTCGAAGTCTCGGTGACAAGGGCATGAGTAACCGCGTGGGGCGCTCGATCCAGAAAAGGGCTATTGTCGAACAAGGCGGAGCTGGGCAAAGCCCCTGGCGACGGCCCCCACCTGCTCCTCCAACCGGCCGTACATCCAGGAGGACCCCCAGATTCCGTGCCCTATCCACAGGGGGTAACACCTCCCCATGGCTAAGGATAAACAATCCTGGCTGGGCGAGACGCCGACACGCAAAGCCACTCAGTCTTGGCGGGTTGAGTCGGAGCATGTTCCTACTCATCCAGGTCCGTACCGCATCCAAGCACCGGGACATCAGGGAGAGGGCATCGCTGATCTGGCCAGGGTGGAAAAGTACAGCTGAGTGTCATCAGCGTACTGATGGAATTTCACCCCAAAGCCACGGATGATCTCACCCAGCGGTTTCATGTAGATATTAAATAAGAGAGGGAGGACCGACCCCTGCGGGACCCCACAAGAGAGAGCCCTCGGGTCGACCGAACCCCTCCCACTAACACCGATTGCGACGCCTGAGAGGTAGGAGGAGAACCACTGAAGAACAGTGCCCCCACTCCCAACCCCCGGAGGTGACGCAAAGGATACCATGGTCGATGGTATCGAAAGCCGCCGAGAGGTCCAATAGGACCAGGACAGAGGAAAACCCCTGTCCCGGCCCTCCAAAGATCATCCATCAGCGCGACCAATGCCGTCTCCGTGCTGTAACCGGGAAGCCCGATTGGTACGGATCCAGGTAGTCCGCTTCATCCAGGAAAAGCGGAACCTGCTGAGCCACCACACTCTCAACAACCTTCACCAAAAGCGAAGGTTGGAGACCGGACGAAAGTTGTCTAACACGGTCGGGTCCAAGGCAGGCTTCTTCAGGAGGGGCCTCACCACCGCCTCCTTCAAGGCGGAGGAAAGACACCCTCCCTCAATGAAGCGTTGACAACTGCCCGGAGCCAACCGCAGGTGGCCTCCCTGGCGGCATAAGTCAGCCAGGAGGGACACGGGTCCAACAAACATGTGGTGGAACTCAGTCGCCGCATAATCCTGTCCACTTCATCCTCGGAGACAGGATCAAACTCATCCCAGATAACAATGGCCAGACTACCCACAACTCGTTCCTCCGACCACTGCAAATCAGAGGACAACCCGTCCCGAATGCGGCGATCTTATCCGCCAGATATTGACCAAACTCCTCAGCCCTGCCCCACAGTGGTCCGGCCCCCCCTCAAGCGAAGGAGGAACGGGTAACCAAACAGGGCGGCTGGGCGTTATCTCGGACGCTATGAGAGTGGAGAGATAAGACCTTCTCGCCTCTCCCATAGCTACCAGGTAAGTCCTAATATAGGCTCTTAGCTGGGCATGATCGGATTGAGAACGGGTGACCTCCACCTGCTCTCTAAACCCCTATGACGACGTTTCATCTCCCGGAGCTCCTCAGTATACCAGGGAGCAAACCGGGATCCACGACGTGTAAGGGGACGCATGGGGACAACCCTGTCGAGGGCCTCGGCGCAGCCCGTTGCCAGGCCACTGCCAGATCCTCGGCAGAGTCGTGAGCAAGGAAGAGGGAAAAACCCCAGTTCTGCCTGGAACCTTTCAGGGTCCATCAGGCGCTGGGGAACCACCTAAGTGGCTCCTCCTCCCAGCAGTGGGGGGCAGCCTGTTGGAAGACCAGCCGTAGGAGATAGTGATCAGACCATGGAACGGGCAAGGCTGTCAAAGTAGCCTGCCCTCTGTCACTCCGCCACCGCTCAGAGACAAAAACTAGGTCAAGAGTTTTCCCCCTCATGAGTCGGGCCTTGAATCAACTGGGTCAGGCCCATAGCCTCTATAGAAGCCATGAACTCCTGGGCCAAACCCGACGCTCCCCAGGGAAGGCAGATTAAAGTCCCCAGAACCATAAGATCCGGGAGCTCCACTGCCACCCCAGAGAGGAGGTCGAGCCCAGGTAGGGCAGCTGCCACACAGCTGGGGAAAGGTATGTAAGCAGCAGGCCCACCTGACCACTAGGCCCCCACCTCACAAGGAGGGTCTCACTCCCGCCTATCTCTGCAACAGTGACCTCCCTTGGAAACAGGGTCTCCCTAATAACCACGGCCACCCCACCACCCCTACCCTGAGCCCGTGGTCGGTGCAAAACCCGAAAACCTGGACTTGCCTTCTATAGCTTTGGAAAATAGAGCTTTGACCCCGTCTTCTTTGTGGCAGTACTTCAAATATGTCACCTCTAGTTCTTCTTTTCACTAAACTAGAAATGCCCAATTCCTGCAATTGTTCTTCATATGTTTTAGAATTCAGCCCCCTAATCATCTTTGTTGCTCTTTTCTGCCCTCTTTCCAGAGTCTCAACATCTTTTTTATCATATGGTGACCAAAACTGGATGCAGTATTCTAAGTGTAGTCTTAACTATAATTTCTCTAATTTCTAAATTTTTTTTATAATTTCTCTAATTTCTAATTTTTAATTTTAATTAGAGAAACTCTAATTTCTCTAATTTCTCTAACACATTGAAGAAATACATAGAAAAATATTTTAATGTGTTCCATCCCTCACAACTCCTAGTTTTGGCATGAATCTGTCTGAAAATTAGCGGATTTCTTACTGAGGAAAGAAGGACAGAAAAGGAAGTTAACAGCTTCCTCCACAAATCTGAAGATTATTTTCTGTAACCAACACATCAGGTTTCTTGGCTGTGGTTATTTTATTCTGTATGGTATTTTCATAAGAATTCTCTCCTCATACAAGAGCATTCTTGTCAGATGTTACCACAGTCAAAGTAAAGTTCATGCACAAAAATCCATGAGCCTTATCATATAAAACCTGGCAGACTTCATCAATTCAGAAGTGTCAATACTATATAAATGTCATCCAGTACTTCCACCCAGCACCCACAAAAGCTTGGATAAAAATTTCCAGTTTTTAAAAATTAAAATGTAAAATTCCTCTATATCAGTTACTCTTATTTCTGAAAACAGTATAAAATTGTATTATATAATAGAGGATAGTAACAGTTGATTCAATTCTATTCAATCAATATCAAATCAGAGGATTTCAGAAACACAGCAAAACGTAAGGTATTATTTCTGAATCACTGAAGTGGAATCTAACCTAGATACTCTGGAATATGCACACTCCAGTTCTGTGCCCAAACTTTGCATCTTGGGTGCCACTTGGGTGCATCTTGGGTGCCACCATCTTATCCATTTAGAAAATGTTCCTCTTTGTGCATCCAGAAAACTATATTCCAAACTAAGCCATTTGCCAAATGTGTCCGTCTTTATGGTATTAAAGCTTGCTTCAGAATGCACAGGAGTGTGAAGGCATCACCTGTCAGTGAGTCATTAAAGCTCCCACATGAACCCAGAGACAGATGCAGTTGCTTTAATGAGTTACCAACCAGAGCTGCATTTGAGCATTCCTATGTGCTCCAAAGTATATTTTGAAATCTGATCTAAATCTTCATGTCATAAGAGTCCTTTGACATTTATTTCCAGCTGTGATTTATCCCAGCAACTGCTTTAGAGGAATATTGTGAGAAAGTAGCATGGCATTCCTCATTTCTCAGATATGAAGAACATATTGCCTTAATGAACACATTGCCAGGACATTTGCTTTAAGAGTACTATTCCATATGCTACCTTTCCTTCTACAATTAGCAATAGGGGCACCAGATGGTTCCCTTGGAGAAAGAGATTTGCCAAAACCATGATTATGTTTCAAGATTATTTCAAGAGGATGACGGTTTTGAACTCATTGCAATGCCACAGCTAAAGTTATTTCATGACTACACTGTGATGTAGACTTTTTTTTTCCAATTAGCTCTCAATCAATTAAACTCTCCCAAATCAGTGGACCTTGCTATTCCATTACACAGTTAGTCACAGCGTATACACTAATAGTTTTGCTGCTATTTTGCTCATCTTGTACAATGAAAGAGGGAATATGAGCCAATACTTCTATGTCTTTTATCAACTAACCTTAGCTTCTCAGTTTGATCTGGTGTTAAGGTTGGCTGATTAAAAAAATAGCAATAATCCAGCCCATTTATTGCTTTGTCGATTATCAGTAGAAAGCAGCAAAAGTTAGTTATTTCTGGCAAATGACAAAGCCAAAAAAGTGGACTCATCTTGGCAGGTTAAGTTTGATCTGGACAATAAATAAATAGCAATAGCACTTAGACTTACATACCACTTCACAGTGCTTTACAGCCCTCTCTAAGCAGATCACAGCCTATTGCCCCCAACAATTTGGGTCTTCTTTTTACCCACCTTGGAAGGATGGAAAGCTGAGTCAACCTTGAGTCTGGTGAGATTCGAACTGCTAAATTGCAGGCACCCAGCAATGAACAGAAGTAGCCTGTAGTACTGCATTCTAACCACTGTGCCACAGGTGGTAAGCAAGCTTCTCATAGGAAGAAAGCTGTCTGCCAGATCTACAAAAGTATGATGGCCAACAAACAAGCATTACATTCAGCATGCAAATTTCTTAGAAGACAAAGATGTTTCAAGGCTTAATAAAGGACTTCAGAGGAGGAAGTTTCTGTTACACTTCCATTTTAAAGAAAGATTTTTGCAAGGCCTTTTCAATAATCTAATTATCTCTTCCTTTCTCTACCTTCTTCTGATAAGTGGGTCCATTTCAGCAAGAACCCATGCAAGACCAAATTCTTGTCTACTTATCTCTGCATGCAACATATACTCCAAATCAGCGGTCGCCAACTATTCAGTGCAGACTCAAGGCAAGCAAATTTTATGAGACAGACTCAGGTAGCCAATGGCAGATAGATAGATCACTGAATGATTCTGTGAGCAATTCAATCTGCCTGCCTGCTTTGCCTGATTTTGGGTAAAAGTTGCTCTTTTTTAATAAAAAAATTCAATATTTACATACATGGTGTGTTGTGAGTTAATTTTGTGAGTTTGCTTGCTAGCAAATTTCAGAAGTTTGCTTGCAAGCAAATTTTATGTGACAGACTGAGCTAGCCGGTGGCAGATAGATAGATCTCTGAATGAATCTGTGAATCTGTGAGCAACTCAATCTGCCTACCTGCTTTCCCTGATTTTGGGTAAAAGTTTCTCTTTTTTTATAAAAAAAATCAATATTTATATAAATATTTATAATATTTACATACAAGCCATGCCGAGCCAGTCACATGACCACCAAGCCACACCCACAAATTAGGCCACGCCCACAGAACCTAGTGGTCCCTGGGATTTAGAATTATGAGTTTGGTGGTCCCTGAGGTCCAAAAGGTTGGCGACCCCTGCTCCAAATGGCATACTGCATGATCCAGCCAACTAAAATTACACTGGATAAGAAATAAGGAGGAAAAAGCTAAGAAGTGAGTTTGGACATGTGTTCTTAAATGAGTTTGTGTACAAAGTATACTGCATAACTTCAATAGGTTTCAGTAATTTACTGAATCTTTTGAATACTTTTTTCTTCTTCATAAATCTTTTATTTTTAACTACTTGGACATGCAAACATATCTGAAAGATCAGAGGCACCACAAAGCTTTTATGTGCTACTTGCTTATCTTTAAACGTGTTATATGAAGCAATATCAGAATTCTAAGCAGTATGTAGAAGTTGTTACAGATGTTTATTAAGCATCCATAGCAGTGTTTCTTAACCTCAACAACTTTAAAATGTGTGGACTTCAACTTCCAGAATTCAGTTTGCAATAAAATACCTCTTTGGACTTTGCACAGTCCAATTAATTGGAAAACGTCCATAGAAGGAACTCCAAAGCCTAGGTAAATCTAGCTGGTATACTGGCTGGGGATTACTGGAGGTTAAAGTCTAAACATCTTAAAGTTGTTGAGGTTGAAAAACATTGATCTATATTAAAGTTAAACTCCTGTTGACACATATGCATTCACAGTCTGGTCATGGTGAACTTTAAGTTGTGAGCTATTTGGAAACAGTCCTCCCACACAATCATAAAAAATATTATGGACCCTAAGTTGGTATCACTTTTACTTGATAGTTGATTAGTTAATGAAGTTATATACCATTCTACCTCCTACTTTATTCCAAGGAACACATAAGATATGGGTGAATTCATGAAACAGAAGAGAGAAAACTGCTATTCTGTTGGGACAATATCTCCTGAAGATTTACCTAGGATTAAACTATCACCTTCAAAATTCCTTCTAGGGATGTTTTCCAAATAATTGGACTGTGCACAGCTCTGAAGAGGAATTTTATTCCAATACGCCTTTGAGCAAAGCACCCCTTTGAACCTGTTTTGTGAAGCAATATTGTTCTCTGCTTCTAAATCTGTGGAACGCTTCACTTCATATTGTTTCTGAGAGTTACTCTGGCCTCCTGCACAGAAGCTGCTTCCAGCTATTGGAGGTGTCAAATGAGACCCCAGAGGACATGACATAAAAGTACATCAACCATGCTGTGTTTCGGTGGTGAATACTGGCAAAGATGGAACAGCATAAAGAAAGCGTCTTTGCTGGGAGCAGCACAGTTGTGGATTATCTTCTCCGGGGAATTTCATCTGGCAATTAATCTGTGGTCCTTTCATCAGCCAGCTGAGAGCTGTTTATTATTTCAGCCCTTTAAGATCTCTTAAATCCTTTGTGTTGTGAAGAATATGTTGAAATCTGCTGTGGTTTCGTTTCTTTGCTTTGTTGTTGTTGTTGTTCTTTGGTGCTTATATTTTAATGTTACTGCTATTGTAAGGAAGCCTAAAATGCATTGTCATTGGGCAACACATAAATACATTATTGATATTCATCTCCATTGTTTTCTCTGTACTGAAAGAAAGCTATTTCTCTTTTTACTAAATAAACTGACATAACATTACAAATGCAGATTCTCGGTAGATAAAGCTGAAGCTTAAAATGATAACTAAATGACTGCCACACAGGTGTGTGTACATGTGCAAGTGCATTTGTGAATGAACATTATAAAAGCAAACATACACATCTGTGAGCCTATAGCCACACTATTACAGATTTGTGTACAGCATATCCAAAACTCTTTTCTGTACTTTTTTTTCTTCTTCTGTTCAATCATGGGTATGTCTAGTCTGATGAAAAGAAGGAATAGGGGTGACATGATAGCAGTGTTGTAATATCTCATGGGCAGCCACAAAGAAGAGGGAGTCAAGCTATTCTCCAAAGCACCTGAGGGCAGGACAAGAAGCAATGGGTGGAAACTAATCAAGGAGAGAAGCAACTTAGAACTAAGGAGAAATTTCCTGACAGACAATTAATCAGTGGGACAACTTGCCTCCAAAAGTTGTAAATGCTCCAACACTGGAAGTTTTTAAGAAGAGATTGGATAACCATTTGTCTGAAGTGGTGTAGGGTTTCCTGCATGGGCAGGGGGTTGGACTAGAAGACCTCCAAGATCCCTTTCAACTCTATTATTCTATGCCCGATTCTCAGAGACTGTGGACGAGTCACCACAGTTTTCTTGGCAAGGTTTTTTGGAAGCTATCTATGGAGATTTTCAGTCATCCAGGTCATGGTTGCTCAAAGGTGCTTTTACAACAGGCAACTTGTTTTTCTTTGCTTTTCCTTGAAGACCAAGAAAGACTTGTCATCCAAAAGGCTTTATCAGTTCTGGAAGGATGGTGGGAGAGATGGAAGGATTACTTCTGCGGGGAAGAATGGAAGGATCATATTTTTTTGCAGTCATCTGATCATTAGCACTTTCTCTGTGAGCCATTGAGGCCGCTTGGGGGGTTTATATGTGCCCTTAGGGCAATGGTGGGATAAAAAAAATACTATTGATTCTGTGGGTGTGGCTTGATGCAGTTTGGTGGGTGTGGCTTTGAGGGCATGGCAGGGGAAAGATACTGTAATTCCCTCCCCACCCCACTAACCTGCTTTCCAGCTCTGTTCTCCTGTGCAGGGCAACAAAAGAAGACCCAGCCAATCAGCTGGGACTCGGAAGGCAGAGAATAGGTGGAGGCGGGGCCAGTCAGAGGTGGTATTTGCTGGTTCTCTGAACTACTCAAAATTTCTGCTACCGGTTCTCCAGAGCTGGTCAGAACCTGCTGAATGCCACCTCTGTCCCAGGGTCACCAGAATTGGTGCACATGGGGTGTGGAATCTTCTTGGAACTGCTGAAAGGACTGTGTTGTAGACAGGAGATAGGTGGTGCCTTATTCCTTCCCCTATGTTTAGAGAACTTGTTTTCCACTGCCTCCTTCTTAAGGCCTAGAGAGAGAGATTGGCCCAGTCTCCAGGTTTTTAGCCTGATGCCCTAACTATTACAACAAAGCGGCTTTCTAGTTGTTATTAGTATTCACTGTTGCTAAAAATTTATATTTTAGTTCCTGAATTCCGTAATCAAATTGGACTTTGTATGTTCTTAGGTGACTTCCTGATCTGCTTTCACCATATGAAGGCAACCTTCCCATGCCATTTAGGATGAATGAAAAGATTCAACTTTTTCCACTTCTGTAGCTCTTGACCTAATGTGAATCCTAGCTGTACATTTTTACCTGAGAAATATTTTGACTAGATTGCTCCTTTCAACAGGTGCTTCAAAACAAGTGTCCTTCTGAACTCAAGCCCCAAGAATATGCTTTTTCAGATGTTCATAGAAGGAATTTCTCCATCCAGTTTTGTGTGCTACAAAATATCATCTGTAGTGCAAACCAGCAAAACGTATAGAATGAGACCCAAAAGACAAAAACAATCAAAGCTTTTTTCCTCTCTCTCTCTCTGTTTCAAATCTGACACCTGCTGCTTATTCAGACAGATTGGATCTCACACAGCAGATGGAGCAAAATGAGTTAGCCATTTTTTCTCTGCATTTTTATTGCACTCCTGTCAAGTTCCTTAATATACATTTGTGGCAGGACTTTGATCCATGTATTCCACCCAGAAAGAACCTAGGTAAGTATTGTTTTTAACTACTTATCGAGCATTACTCAGAAGGGATGTATTTTTGTTCTCAAACATTTTTTTTAATTAGGTAAGCATAATTTCAGAAAGCTAGTTTGATGTGATTAAGGCAGCAGGCTAGAAACCGGGAGATCGTGAGTTCTAACGTGGCCTTGGACAACTGGGCAGAGGTGGTATTCAGCAGGTCCTGACCAGCACTGGAGAACCAGTAGCTGAAAGTTTGAGTAGTTTGGACAACCAGCAAATACCACCTCTGACTGGCCCCGCCCCCATCTATGCTCTGCCTCCTGAGTCCCAGCTGATCAGCTGGGTCTTCTTTTGTTGCCCTGCACAGGAGAATGGAACTGGAAAGCAGGTTAGTGGGGTGGGGAGGGAATGGGGATTTTGCAGTAACCTTCCCCCTGGAGTGGGGAGGGAATGGAGAATTTACAGTATCCTTCCCCTGCCATGCCCACCAAGCCACGCCTACCAAGCCACGCCCACAGAACCGGTAGTAAAAAAATTTGAATCCCACCACTGCAGCTGGGTAACCTTGAGCCAGTCCCTCTCACTCAGCCCTAGGAAGCAAACCACTTCCAAAAAACCTTGCCCAACAAAACTGCAGGGATTAGTCCAGACAATCACCAAGAGTTAATACTGATTCAAAAGTAGGCATGTGTACACACAGACATATGGTGATTATTAACTATATAGGTAAGTTGGACCTCTTACAATCCTCCCACCCCTGACTACATCAAAGGGACAAAATTAAGATGGTAATGTAATGGGTCACTAAAAAGCACAGAGCTGAACCTGAAGAAGTGGGTATTTATTTATCAGATTTGTAAGCCAGTCAAAAAAGATTCTCAGTTGTATTTCTGCATATAAATACAAATACAATAAAATATTTATGATAAAAGAATCATTAATTACTAATTATTTGTTTCAATAATCGTGAAAAAAAATCTATCTGGCCGAATGATGTCAACTCCTCCCTCCACCTCTTAGTTCTCTGAAAAAATTCAGTTTTAATAGCCTATGGAGATTCTCAGTCATCCAGGTCATGGTTGTCCCGAAGGTCCTTTTTCAAGAGACAACTGAACTTTCTGGTTTTTCTCTGAAGACGTTTCACTTCTCGTCCAAGAAGAACAGAGCTGAAGAAGCTTCTTGGCTGAGAAGCGAAACATCTTCAAAGAAAGAAACAGAAAGTCCAGTTGCCTCTTAATTAGGTAAGCATAATTTCAGAAAGCTAGTTTGATGTGATTAAGGCAGCAGGCTAGAAACCGGGAGATCGTGAGTTCTAACATGGCCTTGGACAACTGGGCAGAAGTGGTAAAACAGACCTTTGGGTCAGTTTTAATAGCTTGTGAGAAATCAGTTGAGTGGCAGAAGATTAAATTTCTGGAGGGATTCTTTTCTTCTTTTCCAATGTGTAGGAATACAACCTCATCCCTCTGAGAGCATCAAGGACCTCTCTTAGTTTAAGGAATCCCCATATGGCAGCAAAGAGATATAATTGCCATCCAGTGTTTGTCTGCATTGTTACAGTCCAGATATGATAACTGAAAGAACAGATCCACCTTGAACCTAATGAAAGCATTCGGCCAGCTCTACAAATATGAGCAAAACAATCTGGACATTATATGATATGGAAATTATTTCATCAATGGCTGGAGAATGGAAATGGAAATAAGAAAATTAAAGAAGACTAAGCAAAAAATAGTAGACAAGTGAATAAGAATTAAAGATGCTAAGAAGGGGATTTTATAACAATAAGATTTATTATGTATAGTAGTAAAAAGTAAGAATAGAGTAATGAATATGCATTAATTGTCATTGTCATTGCACAAGATATTTGTACCCAGATGATGGCACACTGTGATTGACAACAGGTGATTGAGACACACAAATGGAAGTTTGCCTAAACCTGCCCTAATTCAAAAAAATGTGCAAAACAAGATTTTGAATATGTCACAGCCTACAATATCAGATTGCCAAAGCTAGAATCACTTCAAGGCTAACAAAAACTAATTTTCAGACAATCAATCTTCCTGACCTCCTTTGCAATACCTTTGAGGCTGCCCCTATAAAGAAAGCCACTCCTTCAAGCTGGTGGTTTTATTCATCAATAAATGGACCTTCTTTCCAATCCGCCTCCATTTTATTTCCTGAGTCTTTCTTCCAGCTTGGAACTGGACCTGGATTTTTTCATCGAACAATGAAGTCCTGGAAGGTACTGAAAATCTGATTCTTCTCCCAGGCTTTACAATACCATGTTGGTGAAGCCCCATAAGATTTGTTTTTTTTTTTAACATAGTTTTTCTTTCTCTGGATGCACACCTCTTTGTTCTTTTATTTTATTGTTCTGCTTTTGATGGATTAAAGCACCCAGAGATGCTGGGAGAAAAAAATAACCATATCAAAAGGCTATCAGCAATCATCAGGTACTAAAAGCAGTCAAAAACAAATAAGCTGTTTCCATTCTCTGCATCATACTTTGTACAAATGTTTGTTTGTTTAGAGAGATCCCAAGGCTGCCAGATTCATAAAAGTTCTGGGCAGAACAGACACTCAAAGCCTTCTCTGTATTCATAAATGCACAAACACATTCATGAGCGGGTTGGTGTTTACCCAGACAGGTCTGCGCATGGGAAGGACAATTCCAGATGCCATTTTCTCCCCAAATCATGCTCCTGTGATCCATTAAATAATGCCAAGCAAAACTTGGTACACAGTGGTTATTTGAGAAAAAAAATAGTTGAACTCTTCCCTGTAATTCTCAAAATTCATTTTCTCCACTATGGAGACATTTGTATTTTATCATGTTGTGGGCTATCCTGACAGGTTGCTTGAGGATTCTTTTTGAATTCATCTTGGTGATAATGCTGAGATTGCTTTTATTGCTAGTGTTATGTATGCAGGTTTGAAATCATTGGTTTAGTTTGAACTGTTCTTGTAAAATGTAAGAAATGATTGGTTTAAAAAGTGCGGGAAAACCCTGCACTCTGATTGGCTGGCAACTGCAGCTGCTGGCTATAAGTAGCAGCCGCAGCCCAGCCAAAGTGGGTCTGTTCTGAGCTGTAGTCACTAATAAACAAAGAGCTTGTAGCACTCCGCGTCTGACTCTTCATGCAAACTTAACAGCTAGCATTGGTTTTTGTGACATAGAGTCACAGCCTCTGGATTTAAAAATAATACGGGAAGGCTGCAGATTGCTAAAAGCCAGTTGTGCCATGAAAGACATTCACCAAACCTGGGCAGCATTCCTACCTAAATAACATAGAATTATTGTACATCACCTATGGAAAACTCAGTGAAAGTGTCTTTTCCTCTAAGCGTTTTTTTTAACATACAGCATTCCATCACATTAAATGAAACTACCTTGTAGTATTATGTATCAGGGACTTTTTGGACATTTTTGTGGGTAGCTCTGAGGGCTTCCAAGGAATTTATATTGTCCTAGTCTCTGTTTAAGTAATTCCAGGGATATTTAATTACCCAATATCCAAGATAGTCAGTTTAAACTTCTTGTACTTCTTTATGTTGCTGTTTTGTTTATACACGATCTTGAAGTTGGGCAAATTACTATGTTTTCAATGTGTTCATGGATACATAAATTTGTCATAGATAGTAATCAATCAAATAGTGATAGACTTTATTTCTTGAAAAGTGGATTGTTTGGAGCTAGGTTGCAGTTTTAGTTAAATTTATGAAATTTATGGACTGCCCATCTGTATACTTATTGTACAATAAAATTATAAAGAGAAGAAAGCTAAAATTAACAAGAATCAGATTAAAAACTACAAACCAAAATAATGAATGATATGAAGATAAAACTCTAGCAGCCACCTCCAAGGTCCCAAGCAAACCAGGAGACCCAGGTTTTAAGGCCTTCCAGAGGGTCAAGAGGGTAGGCAGCAGATCTCACCTACGGTAGCAAGATGTTCCAAAGGGCAACGTTCACAGCAAAAATTATTTTCTCCTAGGCTGGGTGTTGGCAACCAATGGCTCCAGAACCGCATGCAGCTCTTTCGTGCTCCTGTGGTGGCTCTCTGTGGGGTGATCCCACCATTGGCTGGCCCGCCCCTTGTCCTCCCCTCCCAGCCACTCCCCACCTTGCCTGAGAAGATAAGGGGGATGGTGGGGAATGGAGAAGCAGCTGGGGCTGATTCTTCAGTACCTTATCTCTTGCTGGCACTTCTTCCAGCCCTTGTTGGTGCTGGTGTGCCTCGGTCGCTTGGAGAGATGCGCAACCTGATCTCTGCCCCGAGACACTGGCCCGACCTAGCTGAGACTGATGCTGGCCTTGCTAACATGAGGGCTAGCAGGGTGGGAATGGGATCTGGGAGGAAAGGACGATTGAAAGCAGGATGGGCCCACAATGCCCAGCCATTGCTTTAAGAAACTCAGGGCAATGGGGAAAGGAGGCTGGCCTCACCAAACCTCGCATGCCCACTCTGGGGGGTCAGGCTCAGAGAAAGCTGGAGTGCCCTCACCAAAGACACTTGCCTGTCAGCTGGTCAACCCGCCTACCCTGCATGCTGTGCTTGGCTGAGCCAGGCCACTCATTTGAGGAGGTTTCCCAGCTCATGCGTGCCCTCCTGGCCCCACCACAGCCAGCCAGGGGGTCTTGAGAGGAGGAGGAGGAGGGTCATCTTCAGAGAAGCTCGTTCCTCAGCCAGCCTGGATTTCTGAAAAGTTGCCAAGAAGAAAGAAAAGGAGTAGTGAAGAGCCCCAAGGAGAGCTCGCCGGGTCAGTCCAGCCTTGGCTGTCTGAGAGAGAGAGAAAAGAGACACAGCGACAGAGACACAGAGACAGAGAGGAGGTGGGGAGACTTAGAGAGAGACAAACACAGAGAAAGACACAGAGAGAGATAGAGAGAGGGGGAAGGGGGAGAGAGAGATAGAGAGAGGGGAGAAAGGGGGAGAGATAGAGAGGGGGAAAGAGAGAGAAAGAGAGACAGAGAGGGGGGAGGGGAGAGAGAGAGATGTCAAAAAGGTTTTGTGGTTCCTGGTGTTTTTTAACAACTGGTTCTCTGCCCTAATGATCGGCTGGATAGGCATTGCTAGGGAGTCATGTGACTAGGTGGGAGTGAGTGACATCGAGTTGGCCACACAAACCAAGTTTTGTGGCTCCCGGTGTTTTTATTTTTTGTTTTTTTTCTGTTGGAAACGGGTGCAAATGTCTCTTTGAGTGTTTAAAGTTGCAGACCCTGTCCTAGGCCCTGCCAGTCAAACTCCTTGACCAATGGGGTTTGTAGCATGCCCTTTCTGCTGGAGTGAGTGGGGTGGGCCAATTCCTTTGGGGTGAGATGGTTCCTCAGATAACCTGGTCCTACGCCATGAAGGGCTTTAAAAATTATAACCACCACTATGAATTGAACCCAGACTAAGAGGAGGAGGAGGAGGAGTCATATCTCCCTTAACTTTCCACACAACAAATTTCCCCACTAGCACCTGCTGTAGCAACATTTAATGAAGTACAATAAGGAAGTTCATTGTTTTTAACGAAAAGTATGAGCACATTCTTCAAAGATACCTCCAGAGCCATGTGTCTCTGTTTTATTTGAGTTTCTTTTCTTTATTCATTTGGACTAATTGTTCCTAAATGAGTTGATAGGAGAATTATGATGCAGTGTTGCATTTAAATATAACATTAGCATTATTCTCTGAGTACTATGACATTTCCATGCTGTTACTCAGAGTTTTTCAGACTTGGCATCTCTGAAATGAGTGGACTTTAATGTTTAGAATTCTCCAGCCAGGATGCTGCCTAGGGAACTCTGGGTGTTGAAGTCCACAAATTTTAATGTTGTCAAGTAGCACACAACAGATACAAACTCAATGTAAACCACTTCAAACTTGATTGCAGAAAGAATGACTTCAGCAACAGAGTGGTCAATGCCTGGAATGCGCTACCTGTCTCTGTTATTACATCCTCTAACCCCCACTCCTTTACCCTTAAACTATCCACTATTGACCTCACCCCATTCCTAAGAGGTCTGTAAGGGACATGCATAAATGCACAATTGTGCCTACCATCCCTGTCCTATTATCCCCATTTATTCGTACCTATTTTCTGTATTCTTACTCATGTTTATACTTATACCTATTATTTTGTAAGTGATTGACAAATCAAATAAATAAACGAAAAATTATAAGTTTGAAAAACATTGCTGTAACTTCAGCAAGACAATGTGGCTAGTGTTAAGACTGTTGGATGAGACTGTTGGATGAGATCCAGATTAAATTCCATCCTTAGATATGAAGCTAACGGGGTAAATTTTGGTCAGATATTTTGAGACCCACCTACATCACAAATCGTTAGGAAAATAAAATGGAAGATAAGGAACCAAATATATTATACTGAATTGCTTGAAGGAAAGCTTCAGTATGAATATAATAAACCCTATTGGCAATATCATTATAGCAGCATTGTGTTCCAGGTAATTGAATTCTTGAATCTTTACCTCTTCAAGGTGTTGGTAACAACTTATAAAGTCCTACATGGCTTGAGTCCAGTACTGCGGAACGCTCCTGCGGCATCACACTCGATCGCCCTGTACGTTCCCACAGGCAGGCCTCCTTGGGGTACCGTAGACCAGATATTGTCGGCTGGCAGTGCCCAGGGGTAGGGCCTTCTCTGTGGGAGCACCCACCCTGTGGAACCAAGTCCCCTTGAGCCTTCGTTTGGCCCCTGATCTCCACTCCTTCCACCGTGCCTTAAGACCTGGCTCTTTCAACAGGCCAATCTGGACTAACCAAGGGGAGGGGTGGGTTTGTTTTAGAGGGTTTTAAATTTTAATTGAATTTTAATTCTTAGGCTTGTATTGATTTAATTTCTTTTTATTGTAAAATTTGTAATGAGCTTTTTTATATTGTTAGCCTCCCTGAGTCCTTAGGGAGAGAGAGCGGCATACAAGTGTAATAAATTATTATTATTACTAATTACTTTCCAAGGCAAAAAGATAGAGAGGAAATAAAGATTCAACTTAAGAACAGAAGAGCTGCAGCACAACAGAACTAATGTTGTATAAATATAATTGCATCAAAACAATATAATGTATTAAGATTTACAAGATAATAATAAAAAAACAATTTGGGCAAGATCCTCCCCCACATGAGTTCTTTAGGTTCTCATTTAATATAGCAATAGCAATAGCGATAGCACTTAGACTTATATATCACTTTATAGTGCTATACAGCCCTCTCTAAGCGGTTTTACAGAGTCAGCATATTGCCCCCAACAATCTGGGTTTTCATTTTATCCACCTCAGAAGGATGGAAGGCTGAGTCAATCTTGAGCCTGGTGGGATTTGAACTGCCAAATTGCAGGCAGCTGGTAGTTAGCAGAAATGGCCTGCAGTACAGCACTCTAATCACTGCACCACTGAAGCTCATGATGGATATGATGAAACCATCTCTTCTAAGGAGTAAAGATAGGATCCTGAAGAAAACCCCTTATCCCCCGATTAGAAGACAATCTAATTTCTCCATGAAATGTGTTCCAATTGCATCTATTCCCTTTTGAACAGTTTGCCTTCCTGAACTCTAGGAATTGAGTCACTAGAGTTTCTAATGGAAAATCTGGAGTTGGCGGAAGACTACAAGTTAAACCACTTCCTCATCAGGTGTCTCCTTCAAACAAAGAGTCTGATCTTTTCTTCAGCAGATAACCAAGAAAAGAAGGAACTAGTTGTTATGATAGATGATTAGATAAGGGGAGGGGAGAAGGAGAGAGAGAGAGAGAGAGAGAGAGAGAGAGAGAGAGAGAGAGAGAGAGATCATCAGAGTTGGAATGGATCTTAGGAGATCTTCTAATCCAGGGGTGGCGAACAAGTTTGACACAAAGAGCCACAATTTTAAACTGTGAGAGTCAGAGAGCCACACCACGCCGCTGGCCTGCAGTTGTTTCCGAGGATGGGAGACGGATGACGAGCCGGGGCGGGACTACGCTGAAATCTCTCCTCAGAGATCCCTCCTCAGAAGCAGCATAACAAAATCCAAACTTGGCAAAGAGCCACAGTATACAAAATAATGATAAGAGGCAAAGAGCCGCATTCATTTTGGCGAAGCCGCATGCGCTCGAGAGCCGCGTGTTCGCCACCCCTGTTCTAATCCAACATGCTGCTCAAGCAGAAGACCTATACCATTTCAGGCAAATGGATGTCTAGTCTCTTCTTAAAAGCCTCCAGTGGTGGAGCACCCACAGCTTCTGAAGGCAAGCTGTTCCACTGGTTGATTTTTCTTGCTGTCAGGAAATTTCTCCTTAGTTCTAGGTTGCTTCGCTCCTTGGTTAATTCCCATCTATTGCTTCTTGTCTTGCATCTCATGCTTTGGAAAATAAGTTGCCCTCCTCTTCTATGTAGTAGCCCCTAAAATACTGGAATATTGCTAACATGTAACCTCTTTTTTCACTAGACTAGATATGGCCAATTCCTGAAATTTATTTATTTATTTATACTGGGTTTTATATGCCTCCCTCTCTCCTGAAGGACTCAGGGCAGCTCACAACAATAAAAACATACAATACAAAATTTAAAATTTAAAAAGATCAAATAGAAACCCCAATTATTCAATTAAAACCTACACCAGCTAATATAAGCCAATATATTATAAATGTTCTTCATATGCTTTACTCTCTAGCCCCATAATCATCTATATATAGATTGATGGTTAGATAGACAAACAGACACAAACAGACAGATAGACAGACAAACAGAAATAGCCCCTGCTATGATAAAAAGGTAGAAAGTATCCTCCTAAAGAGAAATCTTAGGAATTCTTGTCTCGGTTTCAGTTCAGAGCACCACCTTGACTTTCTCAAGTTCTAAACAGCAGTTCTTGGGAACCAAGGACATTATCACACCTGGACCATGGAAGAGGGAGTGAGGTCACCAGTCAACCAGACAGCATCTTGACTGGACCATGGGACTGATTGTTTGGGATTGGGATTCTCTTTCAATTAGGTGAAAACTGCAGGAACCTTCAGAGTTGGTTTTCACCAGATCTGTGCCAATATGATATTTCCAATAAAGCTATTCTTTGAGGAATTCACCTGCCTCAGAGTTTTGCTTGATATGGGATTATCACTTGGAACCCTGACACATACAGTCCCTTGGCCCTAGTTAGGCTGATTGGAACTAATGTGAGTTGAAGTCCCCATAAAACTTAGAGAACACCAGGTTGTCTACCCTGATTTTATATTTATTTTTAGTTCAACTGCTACACTGCAAATGAGTCACTTTTCATCCTGTTTCTGTCCTAGCTGCAGCAGGTCGAAAGAGCTGATTTTACCTTAAGTCAAAGAAATGCTCCTTGATCCATAGGAAAGAAAAAAAGACTGTCTCCTGTGAGTGTAAACAAATTTGCAAATTCATTAAATGAAAATGCCATTTAAAATGAATTTGACTAGCAGGATACCATCTGGATAGTATCAGGTTTGGAAAACTCAATATAAAGGGCCAGTCTGCAATGAGAGTCTTATCCAGCTATCTGACAATTGTCTTTGAATTTTTCTGCATCAAAAGGCTGCACATGAATAGAGACAAGCAAATAATTGAATTTGGAGGGATTGAAGAAAAGCCGTTATGAGATTTTGAGTGACAAAAACTGCTGGAAATACTAGGTGCAGTATTGACACTGCCTTGGGACTAGCGCAGTGCAGATCTATTTTCTTTTCAAGGGGTAGTTTATTATACTAGACAAAAGGGATTTCCATTTTTTTCCCTTCCCTTAACTGACTGCTCTAATGGTTTTGAAAGTGTGAGTTTCATCCCATCAATAACAAAGACTTCTTTTCACTTTGATGAAGAGGTTTGCAGTGCCGGTTTCGCAACATCGTCAGCAGCATCTAAAGGGAGCGATCTCACACTGCTGTTGAGAGCATAACACACTCAAACCTATAAAAGATCTTGCAAATTGATTGCACTGCTCTACGGCAACTTAGCCTCCCGCTCGCCCAGTAATTCCGATAGAGTAAGTGTGAAATACAAAAGCAGTCTCAGTGGGAAAGGTGTGAAATACGAAGAAATCTCACATTGGTGCAAAGAGGGTTCTGCTTACTGTATCTATGTTCTGTATTGGCCAAGGAGTCGCACGACATGCTTGCACTCATAGCAATGCAATCTGCTTTTACAGAGATTTGTGCAAAAGCAGCACTTTCTGGCATGATAATAAGATATCCTCAGACTAGGTAAATGACATGTGCTTTCCGGCTTTGCAAATATGCATGACACATTTAAAGATGAAGAAAAGTAAATGAACAAAGAGAGAGTTGCAGTGTCCTAGAGTCATGTGATCACCTTTTGTGAACTTCTGATAAGCAAAGTCAAGGGGGAAGCCAACCGTGTTATAAGTTAACAACTGCAGTGTTTCTAGAGTAGTGTTTCAGCAGGTTCTGACCAGTTCTGGAGAACCGATAGCGGAAATTTTGAGCAGTTTGGAGAACTGGCAAATGCCACTTCTGACTAGCCTGGCCTTCCTCTTTTCTCTGCCTCCCAAGTCCCAGCTGATCAGCTAGGTCTTCTTTTGTTGCCCTGCACAGAAGAACGGAGCTGGAAAGCAGGTTAGTGGGCTGGGGAGGGAATGGGGATTTTGCAAAAACCTTTCCCCAGGAGTGGGGTGGGAATGGAGATTTTACAATATCCTTCCCTGCCATACCCACCAAGCCACGTCCACAAAAGCCATGCCACACCCACCAAGCCACCCCCGCAGAACCAGTAGTAAAAAAAATTGAATCCCACCACTGAGTGATTCACTTAACATCTGTGGCAAGAAATGTCATAAAGTGGAGCAAAACTCACTTAACAAATGTCTCTCTTAGCAACATAAATTTGTGGCTCAATTGTGATTGTATGTTGAGGGATAACTGTATAAGATCTATAAACAATAAAATATTTGTTAATAAATTTTCATACAGTGCTATTTCACCCTAGTTTATGACTAAGCCCCAGTGGCACAGTGGTTAGAATGCATTATTGCAGATTAACTCTTTCCATAGCCAAGAGTTCAATCCTGACTGGCTCAAGTTTAATGTAGCCTTCTATTCTTATGAGATCAGTAAAATGAGCATCCAGATTGTTTGGGGGCAATATGCTGACTCTATAAACCACGTAGAGAGGGATGTAAAGCACTGTGAAGCAGCATATAAGTCTAAGTGCTTATTGCTATTGCTATTAGTTTGAAAATTAATTACAAAAATAGAAAGGCATCACCTGGAAACTGAACAGTGCCAGAACCAGGTCATTTAAGTTCTGGTAAGAGCAAGCCTACTTGACCAACTCAAACTTTTATCTGACTCAGTCACTATCCTCTCTCTTGTGATTTGAGCTGCCTTCCAGAGATCCCTCCCAATAGCTCCCTTTCCATTGACTGTATCCTTCTAAACAACAGTCTCTGGCCCTGCCCTCTTGGTTTAGCTGATGGAATTGGAGATAATACCAGGAAGCTGGCTAACTGTAATGCTTTGTGATAAAGATTTTGGGTGACAGGACAAAGAGACACTGTTAAAGGAACAGTCAGATAAGAGACAGCTTAGCCCACAACTGGATAGTGGATGGGGCAAGAACCATAGAATATCCCAAAGGTGCTTTTTCAAGAGGCAACTGGACTTTCTTGTTTTTCTTTGAAGACATTTCGCTCCTCATCCAAGAAGCTTCTTCAGCTCTGTCTGTCCACCATCCCCACCACCCAGTCAGAACTGAAGAAGCTTCTTGGATGAGAAGCGAAACATCTTCAAAGAAAAACAAGAAGAGTTGCCTCTTGAAAATGTTCCTTTGGGACAACCTGGATGACTGAGAATCTCCATAGACAACCATAGACAATATTCCCCCTACTTGGTTGGGCTATAACAAACTCGCCTTGTGTGAGTTCATAGGCAAGGACTCCTCAGGATCCCGTCGGCGGGTCAGTGCCAACTGGTAATTCCCCAACGACGAGCCTTCTCTGTTGCGGCCCCTGACCTCTGGAACCAACTGCCTTTGGAGCTCCGCCTGGCCCCTGACCTCCACACCTTTCGCCGTGAGCTAAAGACCTGGTTATTCGACCAACCCAGGCTGTGACCGCCCCCTGGGTGAGGGATGGTTTTTTTTAAGGGTTTTATAGTGTTTATATTTGGACTTGTAACTCAATTTAATTGTTTTTAAGTATTTATTGTCTCATGTTTTAGTTGTGAGCCGCCCCAAGTCTTCGGAGATGGGGCGGCATATAAGTTCAAATAAAATAAATAAATAAATAAATAAATAAATAAATAAATAAATAAATAAATAAATATAAAGAAGATGATGGAGGGATGGGATATTCAGCAGTTTCTGACCGGTTCTGGAGAAAACGATAGCAGAAATTTTGAGTAGTTCAGAGAACCAGCAAATACCACCTCTGACTGGCCCCGGCCCCATCTATTATCTGCTTCCCAAGTCCCAGCTGATTGGCTGGGTCTTCTTTTGTTGCCCTGCACAGGAGAACAGAGTTGGAAAGCAGGTTAATGGGGTGGGAAGAGAAAGGGATTTTGCAGTATCCTTCCCCTGCCACCAAGCCATGCCCACTTAGCCACACCATGCCCACCAAGCCACGCCCACAGAACCAGTAGTAAAAAATTTTGAATCCCACCACTGGTGGGAGGGAGAGTGTATTTTCATACTTGCAAATTCTGTCAATGGAATTTCAAAATAACACCGAAGTAGCCCACTTAGTTGCAGTTCCTATCTGGTTTACTCTCCAAAGCCAACACTGGCTTAGAGTCCTGTTAGTCAAACTGAAAACAACCAAGGCAGGGTTACTCATGCAATTGTAAGTTGCCTTTTGTTGAGAGATGGCAGCTGTACAATGAAGGTTACTTTAATAATATGTATTTTCGTTTAAAAAAAGTTAAAAAGAATCCCAAATGTCATGCTCTAGAATTCAGAAAAGCAAGTAAACAGCAACCTCATTTTAAAGGCTGCATGAGTCTAAAGAAATGGCTACACTAAAATCCCACAGCATGATGAGCATTATGCTTCATGAAATATTCACCCACAATGAGGGCCTTGAAGTTCTGTGATTGTACTGTCAAGTTGCCAAAACATCTGGAGAATGTTCCACTGGAAAAATATGAGAGAATATGTGGAAATTGGATTACTTACAGCCATGAAATAGGTGGTGTACCAGATTAAAAAGCCAAATTGCACATAATATATTTTATAGTAGCTTCATGCGCATTCATTGGTGTGTTGTAAAATTAAGGAAATGTTTATATTTCTCTGTTTTATTTGCATGATACTCACTTGGGCGCACTCGCTTTCCTATGCATGCATTTGCACTCTGGTTCCAAACCATTGCACATACAAAAAACGGTTGTGCAAAAAACCTTAACAAATCCCAGAGATAATTTTTTTCTCCCTCCCTCTTCTCACTCTTGTCCTGTTCATTTCAAGGAGAACTGCAAGGAGCATCCCTTAGTTCATAACAGACCATGTTAACTCTCTAGACATTTGAATCTAGCAGGAGCCCTTATTAGAGGATGTGCTTCCGTGACTGAAAGAATACCGAATCCCAGTAAAATGAGTAAAATAATGTGTGCTGGGTGGTCTTGGATGTCAGGTATGGTCTTAGCCCCATTAGAAATTAATGTTAGATTTATGAAGTAATTCATAAAATAGATAGTTTTCTTTTCTAAACTATGTTTTGAAGAAAGGGAAGAGAAGGGGAGGGGAGGAGAGGAAAGCAGGGAGAGAGGGAAGGGAACAGAAGAAAGGAGGGAGGGGAGGAGAGAGATAGGGAGGGTATGGAAGGGAAGGGGAAGGGGAAGGAAAGGAAAGGAAAGGAAAAAGGAAAGGAAAGGAAAGGAAAGGAAAGGAAAGGAAAGGAAAGGAAAGGAAAGGAGGAAGGAAAGGAAAGGAAAGGAAAGGAAAGGAAAGGAAAAGATTCATTTAATTTACAAGCCAGGTGAGAAACGTGAACAATGCATGAACCTCCTTCATTTCAATTACTGCCATCAGGCTCATGGTCAAAACAACACATGGGTGTGGAAATGATGCAAATTTCAACACAATCTAATGTAGCATGTAGGGGAAACATTTGAATGAGTGTTATTTGGGAGAAAAACTCTTATGCACTTTTATCTTCATTTCTCTCTCAATCTGACACCTTCTATGGAATGTGGCATATTTAGTTAAATTTAGTTTTGAGAGATCTACAATGGTGCTTGTCTTTCCATCTGCAATCGTCACTCTAATAGTCTGCAACACTTCCGTGAAATCCCAAGGAATAAGACCGTGTGGGAATCCCCTTTACAGATGGAGAAGTCTAGTTAGATAAGAGAACAGACAACAAAATAACAAAGAGTTGGAAGGGACTTTGGAGGTCTTCTGGTCCAACCTGCTACTCACGAACCATACCAGACAAGTGGCTGTCCATCTCTTCTTAAAAGCCACCAGTGAGGGAGCACCTACAAATTCTGAAGGCAAGCCATTCCACCGGTTGATCGTTCTCACTGTTAAGAAATTTCTCCTTAGTTCTAGGTTGCTTCACTTCTTGCTTAGTTTCCATCCATTGTTTCTTGTCCTGTCCTCAGGTGCTTTGGAGAATAGGTTGGCCCTCATCTTCTTTGCAGCAGCCCCTCAAATATTGAAACACTGCTATCATATCACCTGTAGTCTAGACTTTAAAAAGATGGCAAAACGTTTTCAAGGTGTGCCATTATTGATACAGAGGGCTTTTTACCTCCTAGGCTAGGCTACCAAATTATTTCCAGTGAAATAAAGTATCTTTTTATGTCACCGCACTGATGTAATCAGCTTCTCTCAGGCGCCTGTGACAAATCACTTTATAGGAACACGTTCTTTTCAAGCAAAATGGTTAAAGAATATCATAACGAGAGATGCAAATGTCACAATGAGATATCTATCAGAGCAATGGCTGCCAAAGGAAACACTTTTCCTTTAGTCAGTAGCATCCGTTTTTGCATCAGTTTTAATGTAATGAAAGAACTAACATAGAGCTTGCCAGCCTGACATTTTCCTTGATGGTTGCCTCGCAAAACAGTTTCATACGCAACTTCAGAAAACAGTCTGCTCACATCATTGATGCTTATGTGAAAATTAATTGAATATCAATCAGAGTTTGCTACCAGACCTCAGCAGCTTCTGTTCTATTATAATTCACTGAATTAATCAATCCCTTGACATCCTGATAGGTTATTATCAAGGGGAAAAAAGCTGGGAAATTATAAATTTTGGTTTAAAAGACACCTCTGGTCTCTAGTGAAAAGATTCCAATGAAAAGAAATAATGCAAGGATGTTTGAAAAAGTTACCTTGCAGCTTTTGAACAATCAAAGTAGGGGTTTTTTTTCTTCATTCTTTGCAAAATAAAGAGCTCATCTGCTATTTAAATCAGAAAAAAAAAACAATTTGACCCAATGGGCATGATGGAATTTTTGAGAGTATCTTGTAGGTAATCGGACAATTTGCTGACACAGGAGGATGCTTGTACCCCAAATAGCTGTCATAGCGGGCATGTGTCTTTACCTTATTTGAATGCAGATTGGTGACATTGCTCTACACCTTTATGTCCAGTCCTCTTCCTTGAAGTTGCTGTTAAGGAGCCCAGCTTGCTTACTTGTCTCCTTGAACAGGTGGACACCTTTCTAAATAATACAACCTTCTGCCCCTTTCATTTCTTAAGAATAGTGTGAGATTTAACCCTCTCAGCTTGAAATCAACTCTTGAACAATAGGAAGGAGCTTTATTAAGCTTTTGCAAAGGCTGGACTTCTGTGCTTATATAGGTGGAGCTAGAGAAGACATTTTATATAGAAATACTTGTTGCTTATATATAATTTTGAAAACAGTCACTGCCCCTTTCTGGGTTCACAATCTTTCCAGCAACTCAATCAGAGGTGGTATTCAGCAGGTTCTGACCAGTTCTGGAGAACCTGTAGCAGAAATTTTGAGTAGTTCGGAGAACCAGCAAATACCGCCTCTGACTGGCCCCGCTCCCATCTATTCTCTGCCTCCTGAGTCCCAGCTGATCAGCTGGGTCTTCTTTTGTTGCCCTGAACAGGACAACAGAGCTGGAAAGCAGGTTAGTGGGGTGGGGAGGGAATGGGGATTTTGTAGTAACCTTCCCCTGCCATGCCCACCAAGCCATGTCACACCCACCAAGCCATGCCCACAGAACCAGTAGTAAAAAAAATTGAATCCCACCACTGTACTCAATCCCCTTGATAGTTGCTACATCCTATTACTATTAATTTTATCATGACAACAGTTTTTTTTGACCTGCCAACTAAAATTCCTTACTGGAAATATTAAGATTTTTATAGCCTTGTTTATTTCCTTTCGGCTAATATTCATACACAATTTTTATTATAACTGATCATTTATTATTTGTGTCTGCTGAATTTCTTAATAAATGTTCTTAATTGAGAATATGTTGATTTTAGCCAGGAGCAGCTCAGTTGAGTGCGTTCATACCTAATGCAAAATAGATTTACAGGAACTTTAAATCCTAATAATTATGGTTTTAGAAGTGTTTGATAATTCCCTGATCTTTATTTAAATAAAGAATCATACTTAAAAGGATGAAAACAAACAGAAAACAGTGAGGGTGAAAGTCTAAAAACCAAATCCTCAAATGTTTTATTGAAAGTCTTTGAAAGCTGGTTTCTTTCACTCCCTTAATCCAGAGTTCCTCTGGGGATCTGATAGAAGATAACCTTTGAGTAAGAAAAGCAAAATCCAATTAAAACATATAAGAATAATAAGGGCAGTTATTAAAAAGTGAAAATGGAATATAAAATGGCCCATACATATCACAATAATGAAAGCATAAGTAAAATTATTTATTTATTTGATTTGTTAAAAAAAATCTGGGAGGCTTAGGAACAAAACAAAAGCACAATTAAAACACAGTTAAAAACATAACTGCTCAAACAAACCCAGAGCAATATTCAAAAATATGGTTATCTTGATAGCTTTTATTATATATATTTTTCCTCAGGAGAGAGAAAGAGGGAGGGAGGGAGGAAGAGCGAGATTTATATTGAAATTGTATTTGGTTTTTAACTGACTTTATGATTATGAATGAAGACAAATATATGTGTTCCAAGATAAAGTTGCAGGATCCAATCTGGATCAGTCACCAGGATCAGCGATGTATTCTTCCAAGCTTTCAGAGTCATGCTGGAGTCCATTCTTAGAGAGCTTCTCTGTACCAGAATGTATGCTTTGGGCTATTCTATATGTAGCATTTATAAATACCAGCTGTCGCTTCTGGATGATCTTCAATGTGCCTATGTGAAGCAATTATAATAGTCCCATCACACTTCCTGGAGAGCACTTCCTGGCTGAGAAATGGATACTGCTCATGGACAAGATCAACCTGTGAAAAATATCTCATTTATTAGGAAATCATAATAAATGGTGCACTTGATGTCTCTCAAGCAGGGTGTCACGTTCCCCTGAGTTTAGATCTAAAACTAATGGGTGGGAGCTGCAGGAAGCTAAAGCTACCATATATTGCATCCAAAAATCACCACTAGTGAAAGCCAAATCTGGCTCTTTGTTCTGCCTCAGTTTACCTTTCCAATAAGCAACTGAGTCAGAAGATCATTTAAAACCAGTTTGTTAGGGTACCCTGATAAGGTGGGTCTCTCTATGAAAAAAAGAAAGAGAACCTTGATTCCCCATGTTTCCCTTCTTTTTATAGTTAACACAACAAAGAAAATGGAAGAGGAAAGTTGATTGGACAGAATAAACGTAACCTCCCCTTTGCATAAGAAATAGTTACATGTAGTCAAACCTGTTACATATTTGTATCGCATGGGTTTTGTTATTTGCCCCTCACTAGATTGAAGCAAAAAGTGCTCTGCATCTTTTCTCTTTTTGTTGCTCTTTTGTGGTTATCTAGGTTTCTTTCGCAGCCTAGATCTGATTTCTGTAAGGGAAAGAAACTCATTTTGACTAAACTTCAGGATAAAGTTTTTTTTAACAAGGATAACAGTTAGCTGGGTAACCAAGAAGTGGATGGATACTTTCTTAACTTCAGGATGTCAAGGAGATGTTCCTTGTAATTAAACAAGGGTTCATAGAGAATGGATGGACTGAAGAACACCAAATTCCTTTCAATATAAGACCAACAGAAGTAAATATCTATAGAATTAGGACTGCAGAAAAAACTATTACTACCAACCTGGCTTCAGTCGAGGACCTGTATACTGCATGAGTCAAAAAGAGGGCTGTGAAAATATGTACAAACCCCTCACATCCCAGACATAAACTGTTTCAACTCCTTCCTTCAAAGCGACCTATAGAGCACTACACAGGAGAGTTTTTTTCCCAAACGCCATCACTCTGCTAAACAAATAATTCCCTCAACACTGTCCAACTATTTACAAAGTTAATAATTATAGTAATAATTATTACTATAATTATTAACTTTGTAAATAGTTGGACAGTGTTGAATAATGAGAAGATTAATAATTATAGTAATAATTATTACTATAATTATTAATCTTCTCATCACTCCTTATCACCCATCCACTCCCACTTTTGACTGAATGACTGTAATGCTTGTATCCTTACAATTTATATTGACTGTTTCCTAGTATGATTTGATTGCTTATTGTACCCTATGACTATTAAGTGTTGTACCTTATGATTCTTGACTCTTGATGAATGTATCTCTTTTTTATGTACACTGAAAGCATTTGCACCAAGACAAATGCCTTGTGTGTCCAATCACACTTGGCCAATAAAGAATTCTATTCTATTCTATTCTATTCTATTCTATTCTATTCTATTCTATTCTATTCTATTCTAGAATAATTGGTCCTTCATGCAGACAGATGTTCCTCACTCCATTTCTACCCTTGGCACATGAAAGCACATCTGGCACTTTCCTACCCTGCAAATGTTTTTCCAAATGTGAGTAGTCAAGTTGTTTACTTTTGTTTTGTCATCATCTTGAAATAAATGTCTAAATTGTCAATGCTTTGGCTTTTTCTTGCTTTGACCTCTTTGTATCTAATTCTGTTTTTATTACTCCTTTTTATTTTATTGTTATATGTCTTTATTGAATTTTGGGTTTATTGTTGCATTGTTGTGACCTATGCTTACCACTATAAAACTTACTTATTTACTATCCTGTCAAGATTGTTTTTACATTGCCTTCTCATATTCTGTGTATTAGCAGCATAATTCCCTACCTAATTTTCCACTTGAAATCTGGTATATTATTTTACATCCTTGCCATTCAAATCATACACAACACCATCCATAATTAATATGTTCTTCATTTGTAAAATCTTATTGGTGTGTTCATTCCGGTCCTAGTTAGTTACAAAAATGATCCTTGCAGCAATCTTACAAGTGAAACTCGAAAAATTAGAATATTGTGCAAAGTTCATTTATTTCAGTAATGCAACTTAAAAGGTGAAACTCATATATGAGATAGACTCATTACATGCAAAGCAAGATAGGTCAAGCCGTGATTTGTCATAATTGTGATGATTATGGCTTACAGCTCATGAAAACCCCAAATCCACAAGCTCAGAAAATTAGAATATTACATGCAATCAATAAAACAAGGATTGTACATAGAACAATATCGGACCTCTGAAAAGAATAAGCATGCATATGTACTCAGTACTTGATTTTTTTTTTAATTACATTTATATGCCGGACTCAGGCTTACAATTTTTGGGCCCCTTTTGCAGCAATTACTGCCTCAATGCAGCATGGCATGGAAGCTATAAGCCTGTGGCACTGCTGAGATGTTATGGAAGGCCAGGGTGCTTCAATAGTGGCCTTCAGCTCTTCTGCATTGTTCGGTCTCATGTCTTTCATCTTTCTCTTGGCAATGCCCCATAGATTCTCCATGGGGTTCAGGTCAGGCGAGTTTGCTGGCCAATCAAGCACAGTAATCCCACGGTCATTGAACCAGGTTTTGGTGCTTTTGGCAGTGTGGGCAGGTGCCAAGTCCTGCTGGAAAATGAAGTCAGCATCCCCATAAAGCTTGTCTGTGGAAGGAAGCATGAAGTGCTCCAAAATCTCCTGGTAGACAGCTGCGTTGACCCTGGATTTAATGAAGCATAGTGGACCAACACCAGCAGATGACATGGCTCCCCAAATCAACACAGACTGTGGAAACTTCACACTGGACTTCAAGCATCTTGCAGTGCGTGTCTCCATTCTTCCTCCAGACTCTGGGTCCTTGGTTTCCAAATGAGATGCAAAAGTTGCTCTCATCAGAAAAGAGGACTTTGGAGCACTGAGCAACAGACCAGGTCTGTTTTTCTTTAGCCCAGGTAAGATGCTTCTGGCGACATTTGAAGCCCATGTCCAGGATCCGTCTGTGTGTGGTGGCTTTTGATGCACTGACTCCAGCCTCAGTCCACTCCTTGTGAAAGTCCCCAACACTTTTGAATGGCCTTTTCCTGACAATCCTCTCCAGGCTGCGGTCATCCCTGCTGCTTGTGCACCTTTTTCTTCCACACTTTTTCCTTCCACACAACTTTCTATTAATGTGCTTTGATACAGCACTTTGGGAACATCCAACTTCTTTTACAATTACCTTTTGAGGCTTTGCCTCCTTATGGAGGGTGTCAATGATGGTTTTCTGCACAACTGTCAGGTCAGCAGACTTTCCCATGATTGTGATTCCTACTGAACCAGACTGAGAGACCATTTAAAGGCTCAGGAACCCTTTGCAGGTGTTATTGCTTAATTAGCTGATTAGAGTGGGACACTTTGAGCCTAGAATATTGCACCTTTTCACAATATTCTAATTTTCTGAGATTGTGGATTTGGGGTTTTCATGAGCTGTAAGCCATAATCATCACAATTATGGCAAATCACAGCTTGAACTATCTTGCTTTGCATGTAATGAGACTATCTCATATATTAGTTTCACCTTTTAAGTTGCATTACTGAAATATCTGTCAGATAAGGTCACTCGGATCCAGAGGGGCTGAGCTCTACCTTGCAGTGGTCTGATGTCGGGGATACAAGTAGTCTGGCCAGTGTGACCTGGACTGAGTTTGAACATGTTTCTGAGGATGAAGTGGACAGGATTATGTGACGGCTGAGTTCCACCACATGTTTATTGGACCCGTGCCCTTCCTGGTTGGTGTATGCCTCCAGGGAGGTCACGTGCAGCTGGCTTCAGGCAGTTGTCAACACTTCACTGAAAGAGGTGGTGGTGAGACCCCTCCTGAAGAAGCCTGCCTTGGACCCAGCCGTATTGAATAACTTTCATCCGGTCTCCAACCTTCGCTTTCTAGCAAAGGTTGTTGAGAGTGTGGTGGCTCAGAAGTTTCCGCTTTTCCTGGAGGAAGCAGACTACCTGGATCCATACCAATCAGGCTTCCGACCCGGGTATAGCACGGAGGTGGCATTGATCGCACTGGTCAGTGATCTCTGGAGGGCATGGGACAGGGGTTTTTCCTCTGTCCTGGTCCTGTTAGATCTCTCAGCAGCTTTCGATACCATCCACCATGGTATCCTGTTGCGGCGTCTTGGGGGGTTGGGAGTAGAAGGCACTGTTTTACAGTGGTTCTCCTCCTACCTCTCGGGATGCTTGCAATCGGTGTTGGCAGGGGCAGAGGTCGACTCCGAGGGCCCTCATTTGTGGGGTCCCTCAGGGGTTGGTCCTCTCACCCCTTCTGTTCAACATCTATATGAAGCCTCTGGGTGAGATCATCCGTGGTTTTGGGGTGAAGTATCATCAGTATGCTGATGATACACAGTTGTACATCTCCACCCCAAACCACATCAGTGATGCCCTCTCCATGATATCCCGTTGCTTGGATGCAGTACAGATCTGGATGGATAGAAACATGCTTCGACTCAATCCAGCCAAGACGGAGTGGTTGTGCATACTGACATCTCGGTCCAGTCAAGATATTCCATCTTTGGTCATGGGGGGGAGAGGTGTTGCCCGCCCATGGACAGGGCACAGAACCTGGGGGTTCTCTGGACTCACAGCTCAGGTTGGAGGAGCAGGTGGGAGCTGTGGCCAGGGGTGCCTTTGCCCAGGTCCGGATGGTTCGCCAGTTACGCCCATATCTGGACCGAGATGCCCTGCGCACGATCACTCATGCACTTGTTACCTCTCACTACTGTAATGCTTTCTATTTAGGACTGCCCTTGCACACCATCTGGAGGCTTCAGCTGGTGCAGAATGTGGCCACGCAGGTTGTGATGGGAGCTTCCCGATACTCCCATATTACACCCCTCCTGAGTGACCTGCATTGGTTACCGGTTGCCCTCCAGGTGAGGTTCAAGGTTTTGGTGTTGACATACAAAGTCCTTCAAGGCATGGGTCCGGGATATTTACGGGAGCATCTCCTGCCGGCATCGAGAACCAACCGCCCTGTGCGGGCCCACAGGCAGGGGCTCCTCGGGGTGCCATCTGCAACCCAATGTTGCTTGGTGCCCCGGGGAAGAGCCTATTCTGTGGTGGCCCCCGCCCTATGGAATCAACTACCTCTGGGACTCCATTTGGCCCCTGACCTCCGCACTTTCCACCATGATTTAAAAACTTGGCTCTTCGAACAGGCTGGGCTGTGCTGACCTCCGGGGGGAGGGTTTAAATTTTTAGTTAATCGGTGGGTTTTAGCTTTATTTGACTTGTATTGTTTAATCTTATTTTTAGGTAATTATTTATTGTTGGTTTTTTTAGTTGTTAGCCGCCCCAAGTCCCTTTGGAGAGGGGGTGGCATACAAGTCAAAATAAATAAATAAATAAATAAATAAATAAATAAATAAATAAATAAATAAACTTTTGCATTATATTCTAATTTTTTGAGTTTCACCTGTATATCAAGAGAATAGATTATATACCTTGGCCATCCAGATAAGACCACATCTAAAATACTACATCCAGTTTTGGTCATCGCATTATAAAAATGACACTGAGACTCTAGAAAGAGTGCAGAGAACAGCAACCAAGATGATTCATAAGTCATAAGATGTGTGTGTGTGTGTGTGTGTGTGTGTGTAAACACAGACACACACAAACAGAGTTTTTAAAAAAACACTGTGGTCATAATTTCCAAAAGAAGCAATAGAGTTCTGGAAATATCAACTGTAATTAATTAATAAACAAAAAATATTTTCATAATGCTACTAAGAATGATAGAATAGGATGCATTCTATTCAGGAAATTAGTTAGTTAAGGAAACCTGTAAAATGAGAGAATTCTGGTGCTGCATCTAACATTCTCTGGTTTTATTGTATGTTTACTATTGTACAGTGAAATCCATCTTCTCTTTAAGAAAAGAATTAATAATACAATAAATAAATATACTAAAATAGAGAATTCAATAGGATTATTTCAGTGAATTTTCTTTCTAGAAAAGCCAGACTGTTTGGTTATCAGTAATTCATGTAATTCAAGAGTTTTATTATTTTCTTGCCCAAGAGGACTGGTTTAATTACTGCAATTTAAAAAAAAAAACCTTTAGCAGTATGGAATTTGTAATAGCTATAGTTGACAGACTGTGCCTTTATATGAAATAGCTTTGCCCTGTCTGCATATTCACCTGTAAAATTAAGATGGGAAATTGCTCCCTGGAAGAAGAAGAAGAAGAAGAAGAAGAAGAAGAAGAAGAAGAAGAAGAAGAAGAAGAAGAAGAAGAAGAAGAAGAAGAAGAAGAGAGAGAGAGAGAGAGAGAGAGAGAGAGAGGAGGAGGAGGAGGAGGAGGAGGAGGAGGAGGAGGAGGAGGAGGAGGAGGAGGAGGAGGAGGAGGGGAAACTTTCAATATTTTTTGTGCAATTCCTCTCCACACAGAGAATAAAACTAGGAATGTTTATCCTCTGTAAATTTCCTTTGCAAATGTTCATATCAGCAATGAACATTATTTATAAAGGGGTGAAATATCAATAGAAGAGAATATTTGTAGCTCAGGGTTGAACTGTAGGGTCCTCCCTGAAACTGGTTCTTTGCTTGCAGACACTTCATTGCCAAACTAGGTAACATCATCAGTGTTATCATGTTACAATGGTCATCAGATAAATATACAATTTATGTATTGCATAAATATACAGTACAGGTAGTCCTTGACTTAGGACTATAAAAATTTGAGCTCAGAATTTCTGTTGCTGAGACATTTGTTAAATGAGTTTTGCCACATTTTACTACCTTTCCTGCCACAGTTGTTAAGTGAACTGCTGCAGTTGTTAAGTTAATAGCACAGTTGTTAAATGAGTCTGGTTTCCTCATTGACTTTGCTTGTCAGAAGGTTCCAAAAGGTGATCGCATGACCCCAGGATACTGCAACCATCATAAATACATGCCGGTTGCCAAGCGCCTCAATTTTGATCCCATGACCATGGGAGGCTTCAACTGTTTTAAGTGTGAAAAGCAGTAATAAGTCACTTGTTTCAGTGCCGCTGTAAGTTCAAACAGTCACTAAATGAACTCTTGTAAGTTGAGGATTACCTGTAAACATTAGATAATACTGTCTACTGGAATGGAATAGAATAGAATAGAATAGAATAGAATAGAATAGAATAGAATAGAATAGAATAGAATTTAGAATAGAATAGAGTAGAATAGAATAGAGTAGAATAGAGTAGAATAGAGTAGAATAGAATAGAATAGAATAGAATAGAATAGAATAGAATAGAATAGAATAGAATAGAATAGGAGTTGGAAGGGACCTTGAAGGTCTTCCAGTCCAACTCACTGCTCAGGCAGGAAACCCTATACCAGTGTTGGCAAAACTTTTTGGCACTAAGTGCCGAAATGGGAGCACGCACGTGTGTGGGGGAGCACTGGAAACTGGAAGAGCAGCTTCCTGATGCGCATGCACAGGAGTGCTGGAAACCAGAAGAACAGCTCCCCAGCGCACATGCATGCGCTGGGAAGCTGAGCTTCTGATTTCCAGCACACATGGTCTTCCAGTTTCTGGTACACATGCATGTACAAAAAACACACAGGTGCCCTGGGAAGCTGCTCTTCTGGTTTCTGGCGCTCCCACATGCACGAAGACCAGCTGGCTGGCACTCATGTGCATGTCGGAACCTGGAAGAGCAATGGGCGACGGCTGGCATGCCTGGAGAGATGGTTCTGCATGCCACTTCCCAGCACTTGTGCCATAGGTTCACTATCACAGCCCCATACCATTTCAGGCAAATGGTTATCCAATCTCTTCTTAAAAACTTCCAGTGTTGGAGCATTCACAACTTCTGGAGGCAAGTTGTTCCCCTGATTAATTGTCAAGAAAATAATATGCACCTTTTCTCATCCCCCTTTCTAACCTTTAGGAAGGTACTGGAAAAATGAATAAAAATAGCTTTTTCATTTCTCCTTTGACTCCACATTAAATAAGGTGTATTAGAGGACACTGCGTAAACCTATTTGCAGGACCACCTGTCTCCAGTTGTTTTTACCTGCCAATGTCGACAGAAAAAATAAGGAGGTCATAAAGATGATTTGAAGAGCATTTCATAAAAGAACAAAGCAAAAAAAAAGCATAAAGGGGAATAATCCAAATTTCCTTAAATATATCCCTAGTAGGAAAGCAGTCAAGCAAGCAGATGGCTTGCAAAATGAGAATGGAGTGAAAAGATTCCTTGGGGTGGATATGAAGCCCACAAATGAACTGAATGAATTCTTTACATGTATCCTTACCACAGAGAATATAGGACAGGCATTTGAGTCTGTATTGATTTTCTCAAGAAGGGAATCAAAATATAGAGCAAATTGAAGTAACAAGAAAATATATGCTGGGACATCTTGAGAGACTATATTATAACAAACTACCAGGTTCTATTGGCATCTCACCAACTCTTCTTCTTCTTTTTAAATTGCTGATCTCCTACTAAAACATAGAACTTGTCACTCCAACCAGGCCTTGTGCCAGAGGATTGGAAAGTAGCCAGTGTGACCCCAATTTTAAAAAAGGGACACAGGGAAGATCCGGAAAATTACAGGCCAATCAGCTTAATGTCTGTTGCAGGCAAGTTAACAGAAACAATAATAAAAGAAGAAAAATAATTAGACACAAAGATGAACCCCCTCTCTTAAAAAAGTTCAGGGAGCTGATGGAGGTCAGCAAAAGCTAGCCAAGAAAAGTTGTTAAGTGAATTGCAGAATATCAGAAGTAAGTTAGAAGCAGAGATTGGTTGCCCTTTCTGCTAACCTTCATAGCATTGTCCAGAGTTAAAGTTTCAATAATCCCCTAAAAGTCAGAGAGAGAGAAGGAATGGACTATGAAGGGGTGGGATGGGACAGGATGGGATGGGATGGAGTGGAGTGGAATGGGGTGGGGTGGGACAGAATGGGATGGAATGGAATGAGGTGGAATGGGATGGAACAGGATGGGATGGAGTGGAATGAGGTGGAATGGGATGGAACAGGAGGGGATGGGATGGGATGGGATGAGATGGAGTGGAATGGGATGGGATGGGACAGGATGGAATGGAGTGGAATGAGGTGGGATGGGATGGGACAGAATGGGATGGATGGAATGGATGGAATGGGACAGATGGAGATGGAATGAAAGGTGAATGGACAAAACGGATGGAGGGAATGGAGGATGGATGGATGGAACGATGGGATGGATGGATGTGGAATGGGGATGGAATGGATGGGGATGGGACAGAATGGGATGGAGTGGAATGGGATGGGATGAGACGGGATGGAGTGGGATGGGATGGGATGGGATGGGATGGAAGGGGATGGGACAGAATGAGACAGAATGGGATGGAGGGATGGGACGGGACGGGATGGAACAGGATGGGATGGGATGAGATTGAGTTAATTAGACAATGGACTGGGGAGACAGAGCTACAATGTGAGCTAATACATCTCACAGAAAAAAATCATGGTTACTGAAAGAAATATAGAGGCTTACACAAATAAAATATCTGCATTATTTTACTTCATAATAGATGAGCCTTTGCCAAGGCTATTTTATGCCACCTTCTGAGGGCAAAATTCCTCAAAAATCCTAGCATGGCAGTGATAATATCCATTGGACCAGGTATAAGTGAATCTTTAGATTATGATTTGTATGACTAATACCAATACAGGAGAATATTTGTAGCTCAGGGTTGAAATGCAGGGTCCTTGATGCTTTCTGAGCTTGATTGTTTTCTTATAAACATTTCATTACCAAACTAAGTAACATCATCAGTGCACATTTCTAAATGGATTCTAGAATGTCTAGAATCTAGAGAGCCCCCCAAATGAGGAAGATGGGCAATTAAGAAGTGATAGATGATAGATAGGTGATAATAGACAGACAGACAGACAGACAGACAGACAGACAGATATGTGTGTGTGTGTGTGAGAGAGAGAGACAGAGAGAGAGAGAGAGAGGGGGGAGAGGGAGAGAGAACTGTTTTATAGCTGACCAAATCCTCCAGTCCAGGGCTGTCAAACTTCCAACCCATGGGCCAGATGCGTCACATGCTGGCCACACCCATGCTTGATTTAGTGAAGGGGGGGAAAGTCCCAACACATCATGTGATGATGACGTGAGTTTGACACCCCTGCTTCTAGTCCTTCAGAAGATATCAGCAGCTGGAGAGCTATAGTGCTCTAAAATGGAAGGTTTTGCATGACCCACAATGGAGGAATGGTTGGTGAAGATGATGGAACTAGCAAACATGGCTAAACTGACTTTCTTGATTAGAGAACAGACAATATCTACATTTATGGCTGACTGGAAGACCCTTATTGATTTGAAACAGAAAAAAATGCACTTATGATCTGTGGCTTTGGTGATTAAAAATAAATTAGATAATAGAAAAAAGTGAGCATTTCTTCTTATAACCATAATCATAGTTAATCATAGTTGCATTTCCTGCAAAGAAAAATCAGAAAGTTCTTCTTTCTGATTCTTTTGATTCTTTTTTTCTGCCCCTCTTTTTCCCCTTTTTTTCTTTCTTGATTTTGCATGCATATTAATATACAACCCACTAAATAAGAGTGCTGCTTCAGACAAGCCAGGTTTCAATGCTATGCATTGATGAAAGAGAAGAGCGAAACAATACAATGAAGTTGACATATTGTTGTAACCATATAAAGTTATGCATGCCAGTTCAGATGTCAAACTCATTGCGATTTATGAAAACTATTCGCAGGTATATGTTCCTAAATTCAGATTTAGAATGAATGCATATACAAAGGTTAATATTGTTAAATACAGTATTACATATTATGTAAACACATTTAGCAGTTCTGTTCAAATGTTTTAAATGAACATGGTAAAATCTTTGGTCTCCATAGAAACAGGCAGCCTTGGCCCTTATCGTAATGGAAAGTAAATTATTATTTTTTCTCTCCATCACAGTTCCTAAAACTGTTTTGGAACAAGAAACCAGACTATCTTCTAAAGAAATTGAAATAAATTATTCATTTCAAATAGGATACTTTCGATTAAATTACTTCTCCTTTTTGGAAAAAAAGGAGGTTTGATCTAGAAGCCTTTGCAAAATAATAACCAAAGTTATAATGAAATATCTGTCTTGCTCAAGCAGAACTTGCTAGTAAATGCTGTGTTTCTGTTAGTACTACACAGAAAAATCCTCCGTATTTATTTGCACCTGTTCTTGTTTAATTTACTGTGTAAGAATTTGCTTTAGAAATTTATTTCAGAGGAAAAAAAGGTCAATAATATTTTCATGGATAAAATGAAATAGTCTTTAGTTACAATGCAACAAAGTTCTCTGCCTGCTTGCCTGCCTGCCTGCCTGCCTGCCTGCCTGCCTGTGTGTGTGTGTGTGTGTGTGTGTGTGTGTGTGTGTGCCTGCTTGTCTGTCTGTCTCTGTCTATGTCTCCCACCCTGAATGTGGAAGTCCTTTCTTAGTCAACCTCTAAGTGATTTCTGTCTCCTTTGGCTACTCTCACTTCATTTCAATCCAAGGAGAAAAGAAAATGGATTGGAGAGTGAATTTTGAAAGACCATTTTAAGTCTAGCTCCTGATCAATGAGTAAGGCAACTTGGGAGTTTATTAAGGGCAATTTTTGAGAAATCATGCAAGAGAGTGCTGACCACACCTGTTTGTTGTATCGATTGTGTGGCTTTCCATCCACATAACCAACAGCTTACTAAACAATCTCATCCAGTCCAGCTCTTAAATTCTTACGGAAAATTAGAACTCTTTAACTACTTTGTAATGATAGATCATTTTAGGACATGTGTAAAGTATAGAAATAAATAGAAGGTTTCAAGCATCCCCATGCCAGAACATTATTGTGAATACTAGAGCTGGCATTCAGTGTTAGCTTCAATACATAAACTATAGGTCAGCTGGAATCAAAGGGAAGTGAATTTGTGACAGTCACAAATATGAATTGATAAATTGGTTTTCAAGTAGACAACTCATCCTGTAGCTTTCTCTAAAGCTGTCACCTTGAGAAGAGGGCATAAGGCCATAAAATAGAAATTATGGATGGGTGGGTATAAAGTTGTTTTTCTTCTCTGGAATACTATGGAACTTTCACTTGGAGCAGAGCTGCATAATTTTTGATCCTCCAAGATGTGTGTTGTACAACAATGACTTTGAATCTCAGCTAAAAACACAGTCTTCTCTTTTCCTTTCTAGACTGGCAAACATCAATTTGGCATTAATTGTTCATAAACAATTCCCAGATGGGCAGATTAAAGGATATATCCTGTTACTACTTTGCTTAAAACATTTCTAGATCAGTTTCAATTAAACGAAATCTCAGAGTGGTTTACAATTAAAATTGCTTTTCAATTAGATTAAAAAGGACTAAAGGAGATTACTTCTAGTTCCACCCACTTTCACAAGTAAGTGAAAACCTTGACAAAAATAATAGATAATTATGCCTCAGAAATGGGGATAAGAGAGGTTGACTCTCTAGAAGTTACCATTGACTCATTCATTAAGGAATCTGTTGTTTTTGCTGCAGTAGACTAACACAACTGTGGAGAAGGAATTTTTTTTTGATAGAAATGAGGCTGATATGAATGTAGGTGATAACGATCATTAATGGTGGTTAGGGAACAACTAGAATTATGGCATAAACATAACTGAATGCTATTGTTCTTGCTGTTTTTAGCATTTGTTCAGCATTAGTTGTAGGATTGTAGAATCTGCTTTTTTTGTTTTTGGAGTTGTTGGAAGGGTTTTTTGTACTACATAGGTATTAATTTATCTGGAAAACAGGAACAGGTCAGGAAAATGGGATCGTATAGAGCTGTGAAGGTGCACTGGTTAGAATGCAGTATTGCAGGCTAATGCTGCCGATTGTCAAGAGTTCGGTTCAAGGTGGACTCAGACTTTCATCCTTCCAAGGTCAGTACAATGAGGACCCAGATGTTGGGATCAATGTGCTGACTCTGTAAACCACTTAGGGAGGGCTGTAAAACACTGCAAAGCAGTGTATAACTCTAAGTGCTATTCTTATTGCTACATTGACAATACAGTTTAGGAGTTAACAAAATATTAGAATTGTTTCCCATCCACTCCAGTTATATTTTAGCACTTATGTTGAGGCCTTTGCCCAGCTTAAAACTATTTCTGTGATTGCATCCCTGTGTAGCATTCCAAAGATGAGCTGCATATTTGAAATCACAGCAAGTACAACGTTGTGTCTGAAATGTTCCAACTGTGGAGCTTGAGGGTAATCCATTTTTTGCATTTGCAAAAACTCTTCCTTCTCCCTTACTTCCTGGCTTTTCAATTTCAGCCTCCCTGGCAGGTCAGCCAAAGGGAAAGATGGCTTAATGGTTTTGCAGCTCCCCTCCCAGAGAGAAATCATTTCTTTGTCCATTCATTCATTTTGCATACAGTAGGCAAATGCACACAACATACCTTAGGACATGAGCAATTTGTGCATGCACAGGAGGTCATGTGTCTGTGTACTTGCTAGAAATATATTCTATTTCCATTTGGCTGAAATGTGGATGAAGAAAGTGTAGCTTCTCAATCAGTTCAGTTGGGCAGTGACTTTTTGCTCCTTGCTCTCAGTGTGACAAGGTTAGAAAAAGACAAGTTGACTGCAGATTGTATTCCACCTGCTTTTGAAGGATTGGAGAGTGGAATTAATGACAGCATAGCAGAGGTCTTTTGATTTTTGGTTGCTTGGTTTTTTTCAATAACAAGAAATCAGAGCTCTGTTGTGGAAAACTGGTTCACTTTTTTAATCTCCTCTGGTTCAAAACCCTGCCATCTCTTCTTTAAACCTAGAGCTGTGATGGTGAACCTATGGCACACATGCCACAGATGGCATGCAGAGCAGGGGTGGGTTTCTACCGGTTCTGTCCGGCTCTGTAGAACCAGTAGTTCTATGTCTGCTCCTGTTTTGTCCCACCCATCCACCCGGGCTCTTACCTGAGCTTTATTTCCTGCTTTTTCAAGTTCAGCTGCTGTGCGAGGCACAGCTGCGGTGGAAAAGCAGGAAAAAAGTGTCATTTCAAATGTTGCTGACGAAGATTTACAGGCGCGCATGCAGCATGCAGAGAAACACATCATAAATCACCAAACATAGTAAAACATCGTAAATCACCACAAACCGGTAGTTAACCCTGTCGGATCCCACCCCTGATGCAGAGCCATTTGTGCAGGCATGCGAGCCCCAGCCAAACTTACCTGCACTGCACATGTGCGCACCTCCCAGCTGATTTTTGGCCCATTTGAGGTAGTTTTCACCCTCCTGGAGGCTTGAGGGAAGCCTCTGCAGCCTCAGGAGGCCAAAAAGCAGGCCTTCTGGAAATACCAGAAGTCTGAAACAGGCCCATTTTCTGTCTCCTGAGGTTCCAGAGGCTTCCCTCGAGCCTTCAGGAGGGCAAAAACAGTTTCCCCAGGCTCCAGAGCCCTCTGGAGGCTGAAAATGGGCACTTCTGCTATTTCCAGAAGGCCCATTTTTCGGCCTCCCAAGGCTGCAGAAGCTTCCTTTGAGCCACTGGGAGATCGAAAAGGGCCTCAAACAGGCTGAAAATCAGATGGGAAGCATGCATGCACAGTGCAGGTAAGGGGGCAGGGCAGGGGTGTTGCGCGTGGATGCACAGGGAGGCGAGGTGCATTGCATTGTGGGTGCCAGCACACATGCACGTGCTCGTGCGCGCGCACTTTTGGAACACCACAACAAAAAGGTTCGCCATCACTGACCTACAGTATCACTGCCACTCAATGTTGTCAATACAAAAGCTGTTTTTAATCAGTTTCCATATACGGTAGGTGCTTCTTTTATATATTTTGACATTCTGCTTATTCCAACTGGGATATGACTGTATGCAATTAGCAATGCACTTGGACTTATATAGTGCCTCACAGTGCTTTACAGCCCTCTCTAAGCAGTTTACAGAGTCAGCATATTGCCCCCAACAATCTGGGTCCTCATTTTACCCACCTTGGAAGGATGGAAGGATGGGTCTGGTGAGATTTGAACTGCCTACAGGCAGCTGGCAGGCAGCAGAAGTAGCCTGCAGTACTGCACTCTAATCACTGCGCCAACATGGCTCAATTAGCAAGTGGATCCTAGATTAGAGTGAAGTGGTTGGGCATGCAGAGAAGAGCTAGAAGGAGCCATGAATTTCAGAAAATCAATCAAATAGAACTGGAAGAGTTCTTGGAGTTCTTGGAGGAGTTGGAAGGGACCTTGGAGATGTAGATGGTTCCATCATGTGCCAAGAGATGCTGTATATCCAAATCCATCATTCTGAGGATCCACTTTTGAAAAATTTGCACAGCAAAGGCAAATTGTTATCAAAACATTATTCTTTATTTTAGGAAAATCATGGATATAATGATATCAAAGGATGCATTATCCCATGATGATTTTGAAGGAGGTAAAATCTAGCCAAGCATTTTTGATGAAATTCAACACTCCATGAAGAAGAGAAGGCAGCTCATTGGACATCTTTCTCCCTTTGCCTTTCATCAGCAACTCCATTACTCCTTTTTCAGTAAGGAGGAAAAAAACCTTCCACACATTGTGCAGTGATTGAAAGTAAGCACCTAAACAGACAACTGTGCCAACGTAGAGCAAAGCAAGGTTGCCAAATTTAAGCAATTCCCACAGCCATCAATTTTGATGGCTCCCCAAACCTTCTAAACAGAGTTATTGAAAGTTACAGCATATTTCAAGAAAAAAAATCTTACACCCACCCACCAAAGGATTAAGGATGCCGGATACCATATTGATAAATGTATAGGCAAAAGCAAAACAAGAAGTCACATGCTGTTTGAAAGCTAAACTCTCATCCAGCCAGTGTTAGAGAAATATAAAGCCTGCCTGAATTAATGATTTATTGATGGGGAATGCTATTGATTGCTTGTGTCAAAATTCTCTTCTGACTAACCCTGCAGTAGTAGAGGAGAACAAACAAACAAATCTTTTTCTTGATGTATATAAGTGATTTAGGGTGAGTGGCACAATGGCCTTAGAGGTGGAGCTCTTCCACAATCAGAAAGCTGTGAGTTCAATCCTAGGTAGGGGCAGATATTTCTCTCTTTAGGCACATTGAGAATGTATCTGCTGAACAAAACTCCGCATTGACAACAAGAAGGGCATCCGGCCAGTAACCACTCAGCTCCATTTAGTTGCCCAGACTCTACCCCACAAGGAATCATGAGGTCATTAAAAGAAGATGATATAAGTGGTGTAGGGGATTATAAAATGTAATTCTATCGTAGAAATAACATATCAATTCAAACTATAAACCAATTAAACCAGAGTGTTTCTATGCACAGAACCCATTAAGCTACAGATGTTTTGTCCAACATTCTACCTACCAGTATCTGAGACTCTACACTGGGATGAAAGAGAAGGTACCTGAAGAAGTTATTTAAGGTTGAAAAATGGTGTTTAGGAAGCCATCATCTATTCAAAAATAAGTGATGCATTCTCTCCTGGATGATAGCATACTGAAGACAATTTTTACAAAGCTAATATATGGGTGAATATGGAAGAAAATTGAAATAAAAATTGCACTTCAGTTCACAAAATCCAGTATCAAACAGTTCTTTTGTTCAGGCTTTGCCACACAAAACACCCAGAGCTCTCATCTAGTATGTAACATTCACTTTTCAAATGTTTTCAAATGATTAAATGCAGGTTTCACAGATTTGCTTCTGCAATTTAAACAGTATTCTGCAGAATATTGCTCATTGTCTTTTGGGATATTGGGGTTCAAATGTAAAGGTTCCTTTGTGGAATAAGAAATGCCTATTGATCGTAGGTGATGCGTTGTTACTGTTTTTTTATATGAAAAGCAAAATTACATCATGTAAAAGTAAAGTTTTTTTATTTTTGATTTCTTATGAAACAGTCTTTCCCTACCTATATATATTGTAAAGATTCTAGATTTTTAATTTTACTGAGGGGGGAAAAAGAAGAAAAAGAATAATCTCTGAAGAGTTGGTAACAAATTGTAGAAGGCTACAACAAATTTGTTCTTCTGATCCGTTTCCCACAGGCTTTAACTTTTATTCACTCAACTAGTATCGGGTGAAACTTGCAAAGCAGTGTACATAATGGATCACTTGGGAGTTGCTATGGGAAGCACACTTACTTTAGGTAAATAGTCACATAAATTCCTTCCTAATATCTTTCTCACAAAACAAGTCTGCCCTGGAAACGCTGGAGTTGTAAAATAATGATTTTCATATATCTTTACTAAAGACCTCACCAATGGTTTCAAATATTGTACTTTATCTTTTTTTTTTACAAAAGTTTTATTTTTTCAAAAGAACAAACGTAACAAACAAACATACAACACATAGATCCATATCAATTTCAAGTATGTCGGTCAGTCAAAAATCACAATGCCTTCCCCTCATTATTCAGACTCAGTATTACAAAAAGGAAAAATTATAATCATTATTAATCCTCTATCATTATAATCTCTATATTGTTTCAACAGTTCTATCTTTATATTCCCCAAAATATATTACCAAACTTTTTAATCTAACCATTGATAGAACATATTCCATATCTTATAAAACTGCTTTTCTTCTTGGTCCCTAATTTCAAATGTTAATCTACTCATTTCGGCACAGTCCAAAATCTTCTTAATCACTTCCTCCTGCGTAGGTGTCTTATCATTTCTCCAGTGTTTAGCAAATACAATTCTGGCAGCTGTCAATACATTAACAATCAAATATTTCAGTTCTTTGTTGAGTGTCTCTGGTATAATTCCCAACCGAAATATCTCAGGTTTCAAGTCTATATGTTGTTGTGTCATTTTTTCCAACCACATGTGGATTTTAGTCCAATATCTTTTAGCATCAGCGCAAGTCCACCACATGTGGTAGTAGGAGTCAGGTATCTGATGACATTTCCAACACTTATCCGATTTGTCCTTGAACGTTCTTGCAATCCTTCTCGGGGATAGGTGCCACCTGTAAAACATCCTATACAAATTTTCTTTATATGCAGTTGACATTGTCATTTTATAATTCTGATCCCACAGTGTTTGCCATCTCTCTAGATCTATCCCATAACCAAAATTTTCCCCCCAAGCAATCATTGTTTCCTTAACCTGCTCCTCTTCCATTCTAACTTCTAATAAATGACCATAGAGTTTTTTAATCACTTTTTCGTTCGTACCCATCAAAATTTTATCTAGTTCAGTTGGTTTTTATAAATACCTTCAGTCCTAACATCCTCATCATATCTAGATTGTATTTGCAAACATGAAAACCAATTCATTTTATACCTTGTTCTTGTAGTGTTTGCATTGATCTGAGTTCACCCTTTTCATTTAAAATCTCTCCATATCTAACTGTTTGTTCCTTCTTGTATATTATTGAATATGAAAAGCTTCAATAGTAGATACCCATAATGGAATTTGTATATAATGTTGTTTTCTAGTTTTTTCCCAATTTAAAAATAAAGCTTCTCGAACATAGTGTCTTCTAAAATATCCTTGTTTTTAGTTCCCTTATACCATAAGAAAGCATGCCATCCTAGTAATAAATCATGACCCTCTAAAGTTAACAATCTATTATTTCTCAATGTTATCCATTCTTTTCACCCACATCAAACTTGCAGCTTGATAATACAATTCCCAGTTTGGTAGTGCAATCCCCTCTTAACCTTGCATCTTGTAATAGCTTAAATTTAATTCTTGGCTTTTTGCCCTGCCATATAAATTTTGATGTAATTTTATTTAAATCTTCAAAGTACTCTTTCCCAAGTCTAATTGGGATTGTCTGAAATAAATATAGAATTCTAGGTAATACATTCATCTTAACTGTCGATATTCTACCAATAAGGGATAATTGTATATTTTCCCATCTTTCAAGATCTGTCGCTATCTGCTTTTTAAGTTTTATGTAATTGTCTTCTTTCAAAGTACTGCATCTTGGCGTTATATATATTCCCAAATATTTAACTTTATTTGCAATCTGGATCTCTAATAGATCTTCTAAATCTTTCTTACGTTTTGCTAACATATTCTTTGTTAGGATCTTTGTTTTGTCTTTATTAATTTTAAACCTGCCACCATTCCATATTCTTCTATTTGTTCTATCAACTTAGGTGCTGATTTAAGTGGATCCTCTAGTATGAATACCAAATCGTCTGCAAACGCCTGTAGTTTATATTCTTCTTTTTAAATTTTCATTCCTTTTATTTCTTCATCTTCTCTGATAGCTCTATTCAGTACTTCTAGTGTTAAAACAAACAGCAGGCGTGACAGAGGGCAGCCTTGTCTAGTTCCTTTTCTTAACCCTATAGATTCTGTCAACTCTCTGTTTACCAATATCTTCGCTGTTTGATTATTATATATTGTCTCAATAGCCTGTATAAAGTTTTTTTCCAAAGCCCATTTGCATCATTTGCAATATCATAAACCGCCAGTTCACATTGTCAAATGCTTTTTGAGCGTCTACAAACATCAGTGCCATCTGTTTTTCAGGGTGTGCTTCATAATACTCCAAAGTATCTAAAATTATTCTCACATTTTGCTTGATTTGTCGTTTTGGCAAAATCCATTTTGATCTGTGTGGATAAATTCATTTAAATATCTTTTCATTCTTTCTGCCAAAATTGAAGCAAAGATTTTATAATCTGAATTCAACAATGAGATAGGTCTATAATTTTAACTTGTTGTAGGTCCATTTCTTCTTTAGGTATAAGGGTAATATAAGCTTCCAACCATGTCTCAGGTATTCTCTTTTTTAGCAACACTTCATTCATCACTTCTAGAAGGGGAGCGCTTAACACTTCCTGGAAGGTCTTGTAAAATTCCGCTGGTAGACCATCTGGACCTGGTGCTTTTCCTGTATTTTGTTTCTTCAAGGCTTCTGTTAATTCCATCATGGTTATGTTCCCTTCTAACATTGTTTCAATGTCTTTAGGTATCTGTGGTAATCTTGTCTTTTGTAGATACTGTTCAATTTTTTCTTCTAGAATATCTTCTTGAGAGTAGTTTTTCATAGTAGTCTCGAATAATTTTTTTTCTTTTCATCATTCCCATATTGTATATTCCCTTTTCCATCTATTAATTGGATAATTTTCTTTGTTTCTCTTTCCTTTCTAATTTTATACGCTAACCATCTTCCTGGCTTATTAGCATTTTCAAAATAATTTTGTTTAGCGCCTTTAATCTTTTGACTGACTTCTTCCTTGTCCATTAAAGCCATTTTATGTTTAATCACATCCATTTTCCTTTTAATATCTTTCCCTTGCGGTGATTGTTGTAGTTCTCTTTCCAATTTCATGAAATCATCTTCCAATATTTTGAGTGTCTTCTTCCGTTTAATATTTCTTTTCCTTATATAGTCAATTATCAAACCTCTTGTATAAGCCTTCATTGCATCCCAGCGAGTTTGTAGTGATGTATCTTCTTTTCTGTTTTCCTTGAAAAAAAAGATAAGTTCTGTCTCAATTCTTTTTTTAAATTCTTCTTCTTTCAAAATCATGTTATTTAGTGTCCATCTAGATCTTCTCCTCTGTCCTTTCCAGGCAACTATCAATGGATTGTGATCCACCCAGGTCCCACTTTCAATTTGAATTTTCTGTATATCGAAGAGCATATCTGCAGATGCCCATACCATATCTATTCTTGACCATGATTCATGTCTATTTGAATAAAAAGTAAATTCTTTATTTCCAATATTTCTATTTCTCCATATATCTTTAATATTAATTTTTTCTATCATTTGAAAGAAGGACTTGGGTAGCTTTTTTCTAATTTTCTTTTTGGTTCTTTCAGATTTGTAGTCAAGCTGGTCATTAATTATCCCATTAAAATCTCCCATCAGAAAGATATTTGCATAGTCTAATTCAATCACTTTTTGGTATAATTTCTTATAGAATTCTTCTTGATTCTCACTTGGTGCATATATCAAGAGCATTTTAGTGTTGTTGTCTATTATCTCCACCATTAAAATCCTCCCATTTTCATCTGTATAAATCAATTCTGCAGTAATTATATCTTTAATATACAAGACCACTCCTCTCTTTTTACATTGTGCCAATGATGTAAATAACTTTCCTAACTTTTTTGTCTCAATACATATTCATGTTGTTTTTTAATGTGGACTTCCTGTAGACAAATTATATCAAATTTTAGTTTCTCTAATTTATGAAATATTTTCCTTCTTTTAGCAATTGAATTAAGCCCATTTATATTCATCGAAATCAGTTTTTTCCCTTCCATTTTAGGTCTTGTATATAGGTTTTGTTGCTGTAGTCGTTCTAACTTCTCTTGGTTCTCTAGGTAGACCACCTACCGCTCCAAGTTCTTCCTCTTCTTCACTTGTTGCTACACCTTCCTTTGGAAGTTCCACAATCAGCTCCTCTTGTCTTCCATTTCCGTCCTTTCCTCTAAAATATTCATGTAAAAAAATGCGCTCTCTCCACTGTATCAATTCTATGTCTTTGTTCCCGCCACACAAACAGAAGGCTTTCTGGTATTAACCATCTATAGTTTACACCTCTCTTCAACAGTTCTTTAGATAAGAATGCATATTCTCTTCTCCTCTCTCTTATTCTTCTTGGTACCTGTTTCAATACCATAATGTCTTTGTTATTGTGCTTCAATGTCTTGTCTCTAGTTGCTTGCAGTATTTGTGATTTAATGCTCTTCTTAGTGAACCTAATATGGATTTCTCTTGAAAGTCTATTCCTCGTTGCATACCTTGTATAGACTCAAAATATTTCATCTATTCCATCCCTCATCTTCTCTTCAGTTGTTTCTAACAATTCTGCCAAAATCTGTGTCATTTTCTCCAACAAGTTTTCACCCTTCTCTTCCTCAACATTTTGGAATCTCAAATAAAATTCTGATCTATCCACTTCGCTTTGCAGTGATTCATTATGGTCACTCTCAACTTCACTTAATCTGATGTTGAAACTCTTCATTTCTTCATCTCTTTGTTCTTGCTGCTCCTCAATTTTCTTAATCCTCTCACCATATTTCTCCATTGTTTGCCGTAAAGCTTTTATATTTTCATCTGTCTTGTCCAGCTTCTGTTCAATTATCTCAATTTTCTCTACTTTTTTTTCCAATCTCGCTCACCACTTGTAATATCATCTGTATTTTATCTTCTTTCTCCCTTTCCCTTTCTTGTTGTAATGTTGTTGATGCAGGAGTTGTAACTTGTGGAACTGAAGACCTTCTACTCATTCTTGCAGAGATTGTCAACACCAATTCCAAAAAAGGGAAAGAAAAAAGGGGATGGAAGCCAATAATAAAAAAGTATAGATCAGTAATATAAGAAGGGAGAGGAACAATCCTACTCAAAAAAAAGAGAAAAATAGTAAAAAAGAAAAAAAGAGGAATTCCATAACGTGTCAATGATATATCAATAATTTGAAGAAAAGATAAAAATTTAAAAACTAAGAAAAGAATGTATAAATAAAAAACTTGAGTTTTTTTTTTTAAAAAAGAAGGGAGAGAAAAAAGAAAAGATCCAATAGTTGACTGTCTTGTTTCCAATGTACAAAATGAAAAGCCACCTCTCAAAAGAGAAAAGGCTAAAAATTGAAAAATAGGAAGATATCAATAAAAAAGTTGAAAAAAGTAATAATAAAATAGTAAAGTATCCTTTAAGAATAACAAAATATTTTTAGGGGCTCCAATTATAAAAATTAAATTACAAACAATAGGAGACCTTGGCAGGAAGCAATATCACTCTTTATTCCAGTGCCACTATGCAAAGTCCGGAGCTTAACAATTGAAAGAGGAGAAATTCCAGCTCTTCTATTTTTGCCTCTCAAAAATTCCAGTTCCTTTGTTTTAAAATTCTCCAAGGTCGCTTTACTCTTCAATTCCAAACTGCAGGCTCAAAGATATTCCAAAAGCACCTGTCCAGCATTTTCTAATCAACAGAGCCTTGGATACAATCCTTGCAAATGTATATGTTTATATAAGATAGCGAGCCTCTAGGTAGCAATATTATATCTCTCAGCCAACTTTCACTTCCTTGCCAGATGGCTCCCAAAATGTATCACTTCCTGTCTCATTCAAAACAAGAAGGACAGAAAAAAGCCTCAGCAGCCATTTCTTGTATACAAAAAATGAAAAGTAACCAAGTCCAAATAGCCAAATTACATTGGAGCCCCCAGTGCCAAAAAGAGAAAAGGAAAAAGGAGACAAAGTTCAAAAAGTATAAAAGGCATTCAAAAACTCCTAAGAAGAAAAGATGGAGGGAAAAGTCTTTAAAGCCATAAAAAGAAAGAAGAAACAAAGTTCTTTACTTTCAAGCCCAATCTCTTCCGCCGCCTAGTCCATCTCGCATTCAATTTCACACCATTAGAATCACTAGGGTGTTCCCAAAGGGTTAACAACCAAATGATCTCACCGGCCAACATACTTCTTCCGATCTCATTCCTCCGGAGCTGTCACAGCTTCTTCAGCCCGATGGCTGCCTCAGCAGTTTCAGGTAAAGGGGCTGTCCTGGATCAACCAGAGACTTTGCAACGTCCCTGGGATCAACAGAAGGTGCCCCCAACTTTCACCAACCCTACGAGTCAGTTTAGATCCCAGGGGACCGTCCCAGAGCGGCAGTATCGGGGGTGATCTCAGGAGTCAAGATCACCTCCGTCTCGCAATGACTCCAGCTCCGCCCATCTCCCAATGTTGTACTTTATCTTGAGAAGCAAAATTAGGAAACACCTTAGTACTATCAACCATGGCTTTGAGAGGCAATGGAACAGAAGGACAATTGTGCCATAAATCAGACTAATAGAACAGTCCAAATGAGAGCATTAATGGTGGGGGCCTTCTGACATATCTGGCCTTTTGCCAACTCCAGGATGTTTCCGGGGATTCACAGCTCTAGTTCTGCCACCTGTTTCTCCTAACCAGATCTGATTTGGTGCTTTCTGGTCTAGGATCTTAGGTTACCTGTCAAGGCTCTGACTAATGAACTCAAGCAAATCAGAAGCATGAGACTTTGCTCCTTCTCAAAGGTCTTATTTAATTAGTATGTCATATTAGCACAGCTTCAATGGAAAATCAAATCTAAATCTTTCCCATGGTTTCAGTATAATTAAACTAGGAAATAACCCCATCCCCAAGTGTCACAGGTTACCTTGGCCAATTGATTAATTGGAGAGTTCTTCAGGCACGCCTTTCCCAACCTTATCTGTTGCCAGTGGAGATGACCTTGGTTCTCATGAGAAAGCTCCCTGTTGTGTATAGTAATGCATTCCAACCTCCTTCCCCCCTTTCCCCCTGTGTGGCAACTGAGGAACAGAGAGATGGCTGCGGACAGGTTCAGTTCGAAGTTGACATAATCAGAAAGAACCAATCACAGATAATTTAGAACAGGGGTGTCAAATTCAAGGCCCGCGGACCACATCTGGCATGGGAGGTGCTTAGATCTGGCCTGGGGGGCTGCCCTGGAAACAGCAAAGGATCAGCCCGCGGTGCATGTGCCAGTGAAAATGGAGCTCGGGAGCACTGTGTGCAGCCCTCACAAGCTCAGTTTTCACTGGCAGAGGGTTGCAGGAGGCCATCGCAGCCTAAAACGGAGCTCAGAAGCCCGTTTTCGCTAACAGAGGTTTTGGGCCATCACAGGTACCCCAGACACAAGTGATGTTCAGCTGGCCACACCCACCCTTCCCCTCCAAGGTTAAACACAACCCTGATGCGGCCCTCAATGAAATCGAGTTTGACACCCCTGGTTTAGAAAGATGAAAAAGTGAATCTCATTGTAAGTGCCTCATATTTGTTTGTCACTTCCTCATTGTGATAACTGGCTATCTTGAATTTCCCCGAGTGGAAAAAGAAGTCAGATAAAGTTACCAGGCCCTTAAGAAGCAACAGCAATTTCTGATCATCTGAGTTGCATTTCACATTGATTGTGTGTTGCTCTGATTTAACCTATTCTAGGAAGTGCTTTTTCAGCAAAAGCTGTTAGAGGGTGACAAAGGTGTGCCATGTGTTTGACATAGGTGTGAGTCTGTTAATATGAAAGGGACTCTTCATGGATATGCCTGTCTGCATTATTATCAAGAGTAGTATTTCTGTTCAGTTTACTACTAAAATTTCTTTGGTGGTCCACATCAAGCAAGTTCTGCCTCTATATTTCATAACCAACGCAAACAGCTAGAGTTACAAAATACTTTGTACAGGTAGTCCTTGACTTCTAACAGTTCATTTAGTGACTGTTCAAAGTTATGACAGCACTGAAAAAAGGGACTTATTATGGCCGTTTTTCACACTTATGACCATTGCAGCATCCCCATGGTCAAAAATCAGATGCTTGGCAATTGACTCATATTTATGACGTTTGCAATGTCCCAGGGTCGTGTGATCACTTTTTTGCAACCTTCTGATGAGCAGAGTCAATGGGAAAGACAGATTCACTTAACAACCATGTTACTATTTAACAACTGTAGCAACAAAGGTCATAAAATGGGACAAAATTCCCTTAACAAATATCCCACTTAGCAAAGGAAATTTTGAGTTCAACTGTGGTTGTATGTCGAGTACTACCTGCGTAAATTTAGTTTCTCTCATTTTATTTAGCAGAGTTTAAGCCATGAACTCTGCTGATCCTAATTTCTTTTAAAATTATGTAAACTAATAGGCATCTTCACCTTTTGAGGGAGTGAACTTTTCATCAGAGAGAATGAAAATGAGGTTAGATCTTGAATGCATTATAATCAGGGAGAGAGAAAACAGATATTTTAGTCATATCCAGCAGTGGGCCATTTTCTAAGCTTTTAGCATCCATCTCGAAAACACATTGCCCAGTGGGGAATAATAAATTGTTTTAATGACTTTTAAAAAAATATTCCCTTTTCACATAAGAGGTCAGAGTTGCAATAATCACAAGGGGAGGAATTTTCTTTCCTCAATCAAAGCTATTTGGGTTGATGATTATTTTTCTGTATATTTAAAAAACTCTAAAGTGCTATAGTTTTACCTAAATAGCTGCTAAACAGTTGCTGCTAGCTGCTATGTGGATAAGATAAATGAACAATGTCTGTGGAATTTGAAAAACCAGTACATTGCCTTTAAATCAGGACCATGTGTATGTCTTAACTTGTGGTTGAAAACTGAATCATAATAACACAGTTGGAAGGGACCTTGGAGGTCTTCCAACCCATGCCCCTGGTCAAGCAGGAGACCATATACTATTCCAGAAAGAGTCTGTCCAGTCTCTAGTGATGGAACACCCACAACTTCTGAAAGCAAATCGTTCCACAAGATAATTGTCCTCACTTTAACGAAAGTTATCCTTAGTTCTAGGTTGTTTAGTTCCCATCCATTGCTTCTTATCTTGTCTTTTGGTGTTTTGTAAAATAGATTGACCCCCCTCTTCTTCGTGGAAGCCTCTCAAATATTGTAACACTGCGGCCATTCCTTTTTTTTTTCACTAGACTAGACAAACCCAGTTCCTCAAATCATTCTTCATGTGTTTTAGCCTCCAGCCTCCTAATCAACTTTGCTGCATTATTATTATTATTATTATTATTATTATTATTATTATTATTATTCTACACAAAAATGACAGTATACACAGCAAATGAGATAACTATGCTGGGTTTCGTATCACAAATCACTAGTCGAACCCTTCCCAAGTGTTTAGGACTGTGTGATGTATCGGTGGATTATGCAAGCAGATCCCAGTAAGGTGGCCTTCTGCAGCTGACCAATGATGATCTTGTCAGCGCCAATTGTTTTGAAGTGCTTGCCTAGGTCTTTAGGCACAGCACCCAGTGTGCCGAGTACCACTGGAACCACCTGCACTGGTTTATGCCAGAGTCTCTGCAGTTCGATTCTCAAGTCCTGATATCTGGTGGCTTTTTCAAGTTGTTTCTCATTGATTCTGCCATCACCAGGTATGGCAATGTCGACGATCCACACTTTTTTCTTCTCCACAATCGTGATATCCAGGATGTTGTGTTCCAAAACTTTGTCAGTCTGTATTTGGAACAGTGTTGCATTTTTTCAACCACTTTTTCAGGCTTATGATCCCACCTGAAAAAGTGATTGAAAATGAGCATGCAAAACTTTACTACTACTACTACTACTACTACTACTACTATTATTATTATTATTATTATTATTATTATTATTTTATGAAAAATAAAGGATTTCTTTTTATTTTAAATATCTTCTCATCTTTTTTTCCTGTGCTGTTTCATATGGATCTTCTGGTTGAAATCCAGATGTTGAGCTGCTTCAAAATAAAGCTCTCACTAGAGTTTATTCTAAACATGCTGCTTGACCCATTTGGTGTAGCATGTTGGAATTGCCCTCAAAGCCTCTGGAAGTTTCTTAGCTGTCGATTACATAATTTACTTTCAGAAGTAGCACAAGATGATGTAGCCTTTTACCCTACATCCACTTTGGAATACAATTAGACTTACTTTATGAATAGCCAAGTTACAGAAGAATACAACTGAAAATATTTATTAAAAAAAAGCAGGCCAGAGGCAAGATTACATTTTAATGCCTCTATAGCTTGCAAGTGTAAAGTTTATGGGTTATGTTTGCAGACTGAGGTATATGGATAATAAGTACAAGGGGCACAGGGCATCTGAAGATAATGAATATCTAGCACCCTGAGGTGTTTTAGGAATCATCTTGTTGAAGAAAAAAAACTTTAAATAGATAAAAGAGCAAGAGAGAAATATGATCAGTGGACAAAAGGAAAGAAGCAGAGATTTGATACAGGGGCTCAAACTGAATGGGAGATAATGGGGCTTCTCCATCCATTGTTAAAACAATGAGGAAAAGAATTGCATTCAAAGTTTATTTGGAATAGATTTAAGCTGATCCACTTTATCTGCAATGTGTAGGAAATAAGTTTGTAGACCCAATGAAGTCAAAACCAATCCATTGCCTTCTTTCCCCATATGTCAGGCATGATGAATCAGGACCATTGGTATAAAGTTGAAGTATGAAAGATTTATTCAAGCCTATAGACAAGACTCTGATCAATTAAAATCCAATACTACATTGGTGTCAGATAAGGGTCAACAGAATTCAGGAGGGGTTGGATTTGGAACATTTGTGAGAACACAATGATACTAAACTGATGATGTGCTTAACTCTGCCCCCAGCTCTGCCTGTTTTTCTTCTACAGTGTTTCCCAAGCTTGGCAATTTTGAAATGTGTGGACATTAGTTCCCAGAATTCCCTAACCAACATATGCTTTATATGGTCATCCATAAAGTGACTCTGAGTAGTTAACACAATAGAAACAAATGTCCAAATACTAATTGCAAAACTGAAAACATATTAAAAACAAAGAGAATAAATGGCTGCAGAGTCAAAAGCCAGCCCACCCCCCAAAAAATCACACAATTCAGAAGCTCAACTACTTCCTGATTTATTCCTCTGCTGGAGGAAAATGTCAGGTTTTGCTTTGCTGAAGGACAACAAGGTTGGGATTAATCTAATCGCAGGAGGAGTTCTTGAATTATTCTGTTATTTTGTTATTACAGATCTTCCACTTGTTTTGAATAAATTTGCTATCTTCTAGACATTTTAGATTACAGCTTCCATAATCCATGCTGCCTAGGGAAATTCTGTCTAAAACATTTAGAAATCATCGTTGTTGTTATTTCTTGTAATGAAAAAAATGTAACTCAGAAAGTCTCTTATTCATCTAATGTGTTCTCTTGAGAAATATTCTGTATCTTAGATAATATTTTTTGTTATTAAGGATTTGCTGAGATATTTCAGTGTTATGAGGCATATCATAATACATGTTATAATACAATGCATGGAAGTTAAAACTTTTAATTTGAATCAAAATGCCTTCAGTATTGTTTTAAAACATTGAGCAATTTCATTCATTTCTTATGAAATGTTCAATATGAATTAACAAATCTGTTGATCTGGATTGGCTAAATAGCACAGGCCCCTCTTTCAAACCACTTAATTTTGGAAGTTTCATTTTTTAAAAATACACAATAAGATGATAGACAGAAATTGTATTTTACACATCTACCAATAAAAATAGTAAAACAAATAAAGCAAATTTACCCCTAATATCCATGGCTATAAACAACCATTTGTGGGCAAAGCCTATGAAATAATGTAGCAAAATTTTGATACTTTAGAGAGATAAAATTACCCTTGTTATCTAATAAATAATGCAATAAAATTATTGAAATGGTAGAGAAATTTAGATAGAAAGAGGCAGAGGTGGTATTCATCAGGTTCTCACAAGTTCTGGAGAACCGGTAGCAGAAATTTTGAGTAGTTCGGAGAACCGGCAAATACCATCTCTGACTGGCCCTGCCCCCATCTAGTCTCTGCGTCCCAAGTCCCAGCTGATCGGCTGGATCTTCTTTTGTTGTTCTTTACAGGAGAACAGAGCTGGAAAGCAGGTTAGTGGGGTAGGGAGGGAATGGGATTTTGCAGTATCCTTCCCCTGGAGTGGGGTGGGAATGGAGATTTTACAGAGTGCTTCCCCTGCCATGCCCACCAAACCATGCCCACAGAACTGGTAGTAAAAAATTTTGAATCCCACCCTGGAAAGAGGGTAATCAGATGGTAGTAAATGTCTCTGTAGAATTGGAAATAGAAAAGAACATTGGCTATGGTTACTATAGCATCTGTAGGGGAAGGTGGAACAAAACATGGGGGCAGAGTTGAAAGAGGAATCAGCTTAGAATCCCTATAGCTACAAGCAAACTATGTCCAAACTCCCTTGAATTCCACTGACCCGTATCCAACTCCATGCAGGTGTTAGTTAACTAGATTCCTATACATATACTTTATTAGCAATAAATCAGTTTAATTGGACCTTCACAGCTAGATCTGATTTTTTCCACCTGAAAGTACCTGTGTCACAAGGGCAATGCTGATTTTCAATAGGGATTTTCTCAGGGAATGGAGGAGCAGGTGGAGAGGGGCGGGGCCAGCCAGGGGCCCATTTTACCAGTTATCCAAACTACTGGGAATCATAACAACCAGTTCTACCGAACAGGTAGAATCCCACCCCTGAGAAAATCACTGACAGCATTCTCCCGCCTGCCTGCCCTGCCCAGTCACTCCTTATAGCGCATGTGCACTCGCTTCCCACATTTTCCCTCCTGCCGCTGCAGTTTGGGCTTTCCTGACTGCCTGCAAACTTACCTTTCTCCCACAGCTGGTGGCAGAGAGAAAGGTGAGTCAGCCCTGCAGCTCACCTCTCCCGCAGTTCCTGGGGTGGGCGAGGCTGCAGCCTTGCTTGAAGTTCCCAGCCATTTCACCAAAAATGGGAGGGGTGGAAGTCCCGCCCATGGCCTTTTTGTTGGACCCGGAAGCCTTGCCTGCCGGCTTTTTTGAGCAACTCAGGACAGGGCATGAACAGACAATGGCGTCTGGTCCCTGGGACTCTGGGAGACTCATCATGAGTGATGCTGCCGGGTCAGTACCTTGTGGGAAGTGTGTGTGTGTGTGTGTGTGTGTGTGTTTGTTTCAGGTGGGTCTCCTAGAGAGAGAGAGAAAGAGAGAAAGAGAGAGAAAGAAAGAAAAAAGAAAGAGAGGAAGAGAGAGAAAGAGAGGGAGAGAAAGAGAGAGGGAAAGAGAGAGAGAGAAAGATAGATGGAAGGGGATAGGGAGGGAGAAAGAAAAAAAGAAGGACACAAGACTCTTTGAAACAGCACAGCAATCTAGGGCTGCCCTGGAAGGGATCTTGGAGGTCGTCTTCTAGTCCAGCCCCTGCTCCAGCAGGGTTAGAAGCAGGGGTGGGATTCAAATTTCTTAACAACCGGTTCTGTGGGTGTGGCCTAATTTGTGGGTGTGGCTTGGTGTCATGTGATGGGTGGGAGTGGCCAGGTGGCCATGTGACTGGCAAACCAAATGTAAATGGTCCTCACTTAATGACCAGGTCCTCACTTAATGTCCAGTTGCTTAGCAAGTGTTCTAATTTATGATTGACTTCCACAGAGCTACTTGGCCTGTTTTTGGTGTTTTGACAGCCACACACACACACACACACACACACAACATACCCTTCTAACCATGCTATTCTTTGATTCTGTAAGGATCTCCTGCTGGAGCAGGGGGTTAGACTAGATGACCTCCGAGATCCCTTGCAGGCCAGCCCTAGATTGCTGTGCTGCTTCAAAGTCTTCTGAAGCCAGGGTTTATGTCCCTCCTTCCTTTTTTCTCTCCTCCCTCCTCCTTCCATGTATTTATCTATCCATTCATATATCTCATTTACTTTCTTCTCTCTCCTTCTTTCTTTCTTCCTTTCACTTCCTTTCTCTCTTCCTTTTTCTTTCTTTTTCTTTCTTCTTTCTTCTTTTCTTTTATCTCTCTTTCCTCTCTCTTCTCTCTCTTTCTTCTCTCTCCCTCTTCCTCCTCTCTTCTCTCTTCTCTGTCCCTTCCTCCTTCTCTCTCTCTCCTTTCTAAAGCTAGGAAGCTCACCTGAAACACACACATACACACATACCCAGGGGTGGGATTCTCCCAGTTTGGCCCTGTCCTATTGTACTCTGCCTATCAGAGAATAAGCCTGCAGGAAGGGGCTGTGCTTTTTAATCTTTGCAGGGTCTTAAAGAAAATACATGCAATCAACAGAAACAAATGAGGCAGCTTAGAAACAAGAGGATGCTCAGAGCAATCCCAGTTCTACAGTATCATAGAATAAGAACAGCCCAGAAGAAAGGCAATAGAAGGAAGGAAGGAAGGAAGGAAGGAAGGAAGGAAGGAAGGAAGGAAGGAAGGAAGGAAGGAACCATCCTACTGAGGGCTGCAGAATCATGCAGCCTTTAATGTTTCAGATTGGTGACCCTTCCTAGACCCAACTGATGCTTCTTATTGTATCTACAGTACATGAGTTTCAGTCCCAAAGATGCTCCTTCTCCCCAGGAGCCCAACCTGCAGTTCTGGATGAATACTTCTGCACTCTTTGTTCCTCAACATCCTTCTTACATTGGATCACAAGCTATTGTAACAGATCAGAACCAAGAACAATGGTTGCAGTTATGCTGCAATGGTCATAAGTGTGAAAAATGGTCATGTCACTTTTTTCAGTGCCATTGTAACTTTGAATGGTCACTAAATGAACTGCTGTAAGTCAAGGATTACCTGTACAAAAATACAAAAAGCTTCTTTGCTTGCAAAAAGCTGCCCTAAATACCAATCATTAGATTAAAAATACCTGCAAGCCAGAGTTACAAATCAGGCAGGGTGCCAGAGCACCTTGAGGAATGAAGTTATTTAAAATGCAGTGATAACTATCAAACAGCCAACTCTTGCTCATAAAGTGAAACCCTTTAGCAGAGAGGTCATTTAAGCTCTCCAGAAAAAGCAGACCCAGGAAAGGTAATCCTTAGATCCATTTGCACAATTTAAAAATACCAGCTGGTCTCACTCACCTCACAAGATATCCTAAGGAAATCACCCAGATTTAAGGAAAGGTCACATGCCCCCCAGAAAGGCAATAAAAAAAAATAAGTGCCAAGCTTGCATCCCGCCTCTTGGAAGTATACCCCAAAAGGACAGTGCCAGATAGTATTAAAGCAGTGAAGAAAAAACCCCTCCCCAAATAGAAAAAGAAACCATGAGGCAAAAAATATTCAAACACAATACAAATAATTAAATCACAACAGTAGCTGTTGCTTGTTGAAACTAAATATGGAAAATTATCCCATCAATAAACACAGGATTAAACTTCACCAAGCACAGAATTAAGCTTCACCAAAACCAGTTTTAGACCAAAACTCAGAAAGGGTATGTAAACTCACGTTTGAATGTCAATCCTTCTAGCTAGCCAAATCATCTTTTAGTGACAGGGAACTCATCTTGGTTCCCTGTCACTAAAAGCTTTGCTTCATTATTCAATTATTTCTTCAAAATGCTGATTGTCCAGGGAAGTATTCCTCCCAACAGCAGTGTAAAAAATCTTAAAACAACCCTTCCCCTTTAAGAAAGCCAAGCCTCACAAGCTCCAGAGACAGCAAGTCTAGGCTGTCTGCCAAGAATGTAATAAGGGTGGAAAAAAACAAAGGGAGATTGCTTTCTCTGAACTACTTAGAAACCTGATAGAACTGGGAGAATCCCACCCCTGGTTAGAAGGGAGTGGGTGTGTGTGGGTGTGTGTCTGTCAAAACTCCAAAAACAGGTCAAGTAGCTCTGGGGAGGTCAGTCATGAATTGGAACACTTGCTAAGCAACCGGCCATTAAGCGAGGACTACTTGTATTTGGTTTGCCAGTCACATGGCCACCTGGCCTCACCCCCCCATCACATGACCACCAAACCACACCGACCCGGTCATGTGACCACCAAGCCATGCCCAGCCAGCAAGCCATACCCACCCAGTCACATGACACCAAGCCACACCCACAAATTAGGCCACGCCCACAGAACTGGTTGTGAAGAAATTTGAATCCCACCCCTGGGTTTTCTTCTTTTCCTTCCAAAACAGCTGTAGGGAGACTATTAAATTGAGCTGAAGATAATGCTCTCCTGAATTTGTATCTGATCTGTAGTACAATTCTCACTTTGATTCTCGAAATAGCCCAAACAGAGAATCTGTGATGTGGGTGGTCCATGGAGCAGATTAAGAACTTTAAATAATTAGGGATATTTTTTCAAACTTCAGAAAAAATGCCCACCCGGTTATCTGTTTCCTAATGCACAAAGATCTACATCAACTATTCAAAGGGTTTTTTTTCCTAAAGGAGAAGCATTCATCCCTGTTGCAATTAAGTTGCTTGCAGCTAACACCCAAGCACAACTGCTATACAGGGCTCAGTTAGGACCATGTCATGCCCCTGGTGGAGACTGACTCTGAGGAAAAGGAGGAACAGCCAACAGGGAGTGGAACTGTGACTCCAGAGGTGGTATAGAGGAGGCTGGGGAAGGGCAGAGGCCGGCTGAGCAGTCAGAGGAGGACCCAGGCCCATCCCCTATCCATCCTAGAGCACACAGGGAGGAGAGGATCAGGGTAATATGTGGTCTACTAGGGAGGAGAGGGCCATGATCCTCTTCATGAGTTGCAGGTGTGAGATTTGCATAAGAGTTTGGACCTGCCTGCTAACAGACGCTGGAGACAAATTAGTGTTTTATTCCTAAAGAAGCATTATCTTGATTGCCATTCTTCCAATGGACTGTACCTGGTTATCTTCCTGAAATTGGCAATCATCTATCCTGGTCTGTTGTGGAACTTTATTCAGTGCAGTTTGTTTTTGGTTTTTGCTTCGTATCTGGCTCTTTGAATTTGAACTGTGTTTCTTTCTTTGAAATGTTCTTTTGAAAATAGTTTACTCCTCCACTGTGAACAATTAAACAGTGAAGCCAAGCTGAAGGCATTAAAGGACTTTTATTTACATTTTGGTTTTTGTTATATTTCTGATATACTCTGGGTCATCACAGATCATATAACAGCATGATTCCCTAAGAAAGAATTCAATCAAAAATTTTGAGAAGCATCTTTCAGGTTACCTGCTGCATCCCAATGCAATACTTAAGGCAGGAAGCAGGAGGTACTAAATATGAATCCAATCTCTGGATAAGTATCGTTACCTACTAAAACTACATCGCAATCCTGGTGGACTGACCCATCTAATATTAGCAGATAACTTCAAATTGTCTTGGGAAATAGCTATACAGAAGAAACTGAGCTACTGTAGCTTTTCCAGTGATGCCACCTTAATCCTAGAGCTAGATCAAGCTAAATCAGATCTTGAAAGCCAAACAATCTGGATATTTTTAAGATGGATGGATTGGAAGATCTTTTTTCTTTATTTGTTAGTGTTTTCCCATATTGCACTAAAAAGACTATTTTCCATAGGTTAACCATTTGCTTTAGCTTTCTATTATGACCTAAAACATTATTCTTAGGAGAGCCAGTTTGATGTAGCAGTTCCAGAAAGTTCTAATCCCACCTTTATTCACAGTTTTTGCAGCGTGAATTCAGCTCCAGAAAAATAAACACAGATGGCTGATACTTCATTTAATGTCTTTATAAACATAATAAGTAAATTTTAAAAACCTGTTGTAGATTTCTCCAACATGGAGCAAACTCAAACAGAAACATGTTGCAAGTAATTTCAGCAGCAACTCAGGAGCTCAGAAACAGACATCAGTTTCACTTTAGTTCAGCAGGCAAGCATTATACACAGCAGAGGAGAGAAGCAGTCTCATTTTCAGTAGACAGACTCTGACCTTAACATAGCTTCAGAGTTGCAGAGCTTAATACAGAGCCACACCTAGGCTACTTCTAGTTTCAGTTTCCAAAACAGTCCTCATTGTCTGACTTACTTGCTATGCCTATTCATTGGCTGACCTTGTTACCATGCTCTATTCCAGTTCATGAATATACTCTGACAACCTTAGCACAAAGCCAGATGGATAACTTTGGTTCTCTCTCTCTCTCCTCTCTCCTCTCTCTCTCTCCTCCCTCCCTCCCTCTCTCTCTCCCTCTCTCTCTCTCTCTCTCTGTTAATCCTAGGAAGAAACAATAGATGAAAACTAATTAAGGAGAAAAGCAATCTAGAACTAAGGAGATATTTCTAAATAGTGAGATCAATCAACCAGTGGAACAGGCTGCCTTCAGAAGTTGTGAGTGGTCCATCACTGGAGACTTCTTTTTTTTAACAATATTTTTTTATTATTTTTTGACAAAAATACAAACATAGTATATAGTGTGCTGGTAGATTGTGTCTCATCTTCTCCATCATCATTAAATACAAAATATTCCATATTTGTAAATTAATTTTTCTTACTACATTTCACATTGTCATACCACAACCATTCCCGGCCCGCAAATATACAATATAAACAAGCCATTATTACATTAATACAAACAAACAAAGACATAAAAATTCTTTTTTTGAGAACAGTGTGCGTCCGAACCTTCCCTTTTCCATACAGATATAATTTCAATTGTTTACACACTTCTTGTATTCTATCCCATTTATCATAACCATTTACACTATTTTCCTTTGTTCTCCCCCCATATTTTTCATTCAATTATTAATACACTTTTATCTGTCATGTTTATTACTTATAAAACATATTTTACCCTGTAATTGTTACTTCAGAGGATAATACCCCATCTTTTTTAACCAATCATTGTTTAACATTTATATTTTTCCTTTAACATTATTATTTCTATTACACCTCTATTTAATAAAATCTCTATTATCAATCAATTTCTGCTTGGTACATTCATTTTTGTTTATTATGCTTTTTAACAGTATAAAATAGAAAGATTATAAGTGTATATAGCAATTGTAACCAAGCTAGTTATTCCCATTCCAGTTCAATTCCACCACTAATTACCATATCTGTCTTATTCATTCATTCCCATAAAATATTTTCATTTTAGTACCAATAAAAAAGAAAAGGAAATACACATCATATTAATCCTCTAAAACTTCTAGCTTCTATCTATTTCTAATATAGTCATGTATCTCATGTACCTTTGCAGATTCCTTTAATTTAATTAATTTATTTAGCCATTATCTCGTGCCCAAAAGATGAATAAATTCTTTGAACCTAGTGTACTTCTCTTGTTTCTGTATGTCTTGTTTCCATTTACAGCTTCCTCTTTTTTTTCCTGCCCCCCCTTTTCCTCTCTTACCTCACTATTCACTTTTCTAACTAATTCTCCCTTCTGAAATCCTGTCTTTTGGTTTTTCCTTGTAGTATTGTAATTATACTTTTTTTAAATTATTGCTTCAAATCTTAAATTATTGACTCTCTTCCCTCTTTTCCCTTTTTCCCCTTTCGCTTTTTAACAGTTATTTGATTCTTTAAAATGGCTTCCTCTTCTTTGTTCCGCCCTTCTTGTTCCACCGATATTTCCTGTTGTTGCATATATTTCAAAACCTCCATTTTTATCAATTGTAGCTCTTCTTTAAGTTGTTTAAGTAACATTCTTGGTTCTTCCATGGGTATTGACATTTTAAGAGGGATTCCCCCTTTTTTTAGAAACAGTCCCCAGTTAGCTTTAGTCCGCTTAATATCCTCTATCCAAAAGACCGAAAGTCCTCCAAATATCCAAAGTTATTTCTTGCTTCTTTAACACACTTTCACTTTTCAGGGGTTTAGGCTTGCAACAAAGTTCCAAATGAAATGTATTTTAAAATGTGTCTTTTCCTGTTACCAATCCACACTCAATTCTTTTAAGTCCGGGTGGTATCCTCAGTCTCCAGACTCACCCTCCTTTCACTTTTTCCTCTCTTCCTCCATTGCTTCCTTTCTCTTCCTTTATAGAGAAGAAATATTAGAGTCTCTCAAAGAGTCTTTAACACTTGGCACATTATTTTCAGCTATAGAAAAAAGCCTGCTAGTGTCCAAGTGTACTTATATCCATTTTTTGTGCTTTTCCTCTCAATATTCCTTGTCATTCAGGACCATTAACATCAAAGGAGAAGAAAAAAAGCAGCAAACTGACTTTTCACTTTCTCACGCCGCTTTATTTCTTTTTTAAAAAAATTATTACTGTTTCCCACTGTTCAAAATCGGGTAGCTTAGTGGATGTTTCGATGTCAGCCCAGACCACCACACTTTCTCTTAATAACTTCCTCCTGCACAAACTTGTCTGCTTGAGGTCTTCTTTGAGGTGGCCATTTCTGACCACCGCTGCACTGCCTTCGGGAAAGGGAAAGATCGGCTGGGGAGGAGAGATGCAGCTCTCCTCAGCCCTGCTGTCAGCCCCCCCATCTTCACCACCTCTACGGGGTGGTTTTAACCCCTGAGCCAAATGGCTCAGGGTCTCCGGCAGTGAGCACAGACTGAAACCATGCACGATCGCGGATTTTGCATCCGTCGCCGAAGAGACTCAAACCGGATATCCTCCATCACTGGAGACTTTTAAGAAGAACCTGGACAGCCATTTGTATGGAATGGCATAGGGTTTCCTACCTGGGCAGGGGATTGGGCCAGAAGACCTCCAAAGTTCCTTCCAACTCTGTTATTGTCAACTAAAAAAATACCACTTTGGTCTTTGTAGCTACCAGGAAAAGGGAGTGGGGAAAACAAGGCATTCCTTAAATGCCTAGATAATCACCCCAGTAGCCCAAAGTGGTCAGAGCATAAGAAGGTTATTGGACAGCATGATGGATGACTCTTGGAGATGGATGTGTCCCATTGGAGAAGTCACATCCAGGGGGTGGGGGGAAGACCAGGGTCAAAGGGGAAATGTATGATGTCATTTGGTATCGGCTGTATCCAACTTACACCAACATGGCCACTCCTTTCCTCTGAGATGCGGCTAGAGACTTTTGATTTGAATGAGGGTGGATTTGTTGGAGCCCTGACAGTTATTCTGTTAAGCAGGCAATAGTAAACAGTGGAAAAATGGTCATTTAGTGACCATTCAAAGTTATAATGGTACTGAACAAAGTGACTTATGACCTTTTTTACACTTATGACTGTTGCAGCATCCCCACCTGATCAAACTTCAGATGCTTAGCAACTGACTCATATGTAAGAACCTTGGTGGTGCAGGCTGTTAAACACCTAGCACTTAATTCCAGCTGCCTGCAATTAGTGCAGGCTCAAATCCCACCAGGCTCAAGGTTGACTCAGCCTTCCATCCTCTCAGGGTAGGTAAATTGAGGACCCAAGATTGTTGGGGGCAATAAGCTGACTTTGTAAAAATGTTGCTTGGGGGGGGTGGTGCAAAAAAGCCCTAGTAATAAGCAGGCATATACAATGGAATGAAGGCTATTGCTGAGCACATTGGGTTGTGCTCCAAAAAAATTGTAAGCTGCCCTGAATCTCTGGAGAAGGGCGGCATATAAATATGAATAAAAATAAAAAATAAAAAAAATTAAAAAACGTATGACAGTTGCAGTGTCCTGGGGTCATGTGATCACCTTCTGCAACCTTCTGGCAAGCAAAGTCAATGGGAAGCCAGATTCACTTAACAGCCATGTTACTAATGTAACAGCTGTAGTGATTCACTTAACAGTGGCAAGAAAGGTCATAAAATGGGGCAAAACTCACTTAACAAACATCTCACATAGCAACAGATATTTTAGATCTCAGTTGTGGTCATATGTCAAGGACTACCTGCATTTCTAATCTAAGGCATCAGAAATTGGAAGTTATACCAATATCTCTCAGTGCTTCAGAGAATCTGTGAAAAGATCATAACAGTACCAGAATTTAGGTTGTATTAAGGAACAACCATGTGAGCATAATCTTTCTACCATTTTGGGGTCATCTGCAATCCTATTAGATCATGCTGGAGTCAGCATGTTCCCTTTTGCTCTGAGATGACAAGATAAATTGAGCCATCTGCTGCCTTTTATTGGAATGGTACAAAAGGTGAACAGAAAATTGTCAGAATATCTGACCTCTATGTTCTTCCTTTGTATTTGTTAAGTACAGTTCTGTATGTAATAGATTGAATTGTTGACATTTTGACACATTAATATTGGACATGATAATATTCTAGGATCTATAAAAGGCATGAAAAACGTGTTTAACATTCAGTGTTTGAGAAAGAATAAATGTAAAATGCATATTTATGTATGCATTGAAATGCAAATGAAAACTTTCACAGATTCACAGAAACCGAAGGGTGAGAATTTGTGAAAATGATACGGAAATAGGCTAATATGTCCATTCCTAGTTATTACCATAATTGTACCAGATATATAGGAAGCGCTTCATTGTCATAGACAAAAGGCAACTCTATGCACTAAATATAAATTGCCGACCAAATATATTTGGCTAGGTAGGCTGTTTTTCAACCTTGACAACTTTAAGATGTGTGAATTTCAAGTCCCAGAAATCCTCAGCCAGAAAACTGGCTGGGGAATTCTGGGAGTTGAAGTCCACATATCTTAAAGTTGCCAAACTTGAGAAACAATAGACAAATTTGTCTGATCTCCAAAAGCTAGGTGAAGTTCAGAGGTGGTATTCAGCAGGTTCTGACCAGTTCTGGAGAACCAAGTAGCGGAAATTTTGAGTAGTTTGGAAAACCGGCAAATACCACCTCTGACTGGAGATTTTACAGTATCCTTCCCCTGCCACGCCCACCAAGCCATGCCCAAAGAACCGGTAGTAAAAACATTTGAATCCCACCACTGGTGAGGTCAGACATGATTTGTATTTGGATGAGAAACCAATTCTGAATAATGGAAAAAATGTCAAAAGTGGCAAACCATTTTCATGCTGTTGCCAAAAAAATCCCCCTACATGCCCGAGTTTGTTTAGACAGAAGCACATGCCAAATAAAAAATGTTACTTGTAGATAGTCCATTCAAAGTTACAATGGCACTGAAAAAAGTGACTTATGACCATTTTTCATGCTTACAACCATTGCAACATCCCCATGGTCATGTGATCAAAATTCAGACTCTTGGCCACAGGCTCATGTTTATGATGGTTGCAATATCCCATGGTCATGTGCTCACATTTTATTCATAAGTGGATGACTACCTGTATTAATTGAAGCCATCGGGAATCAAATTTGACTAAAGAAGACCAACTTAATATTCAAGGCAGAAAAGCAGGAATGAATGAGCCCTGACACTTTGGCAGAAATGTACTTGGTTATAATGTGAAATCAATTCACATGTTAAAACATGTGATTTCCTTGGCTATAATAACTCCGTAACTGTAATATTTTCAGGAAAATGTAGTTTTCTGGACATTTGTGTTTGTATCTTCTGATCAGCCTGGACTTCTGGTGACTGCCTGAATAAGTCCCTGCAGTCTTCTTGGCAAAGTTTTTCAGAAGTGGTTTGCCATTGCCTGCTTCCTAGGGTTGAAAAAGAGGGACTGGCACAATTGGTTTCATCCTAGACTTCATGGTCTCTTGGTTTCTAGCCTGATCCCTTAATCACTATACCAAAGTGGCTCCATTGAGGACCTATATACTGCATGAGTCAAAAAGAGGGCTGTGAAAATATTTACAGATCTCTCACATCCCAGACATAAACTGTTTCAATACCTATCCTCAAAATGACAATATAGAGCACTGCACACCAAAACAACTAGACACAAGGACCGTTTTTTCTCAAACACCATCACTCTGCTAAACAAATAATTCCTTCAACACTGTCCAACTGTTTACAAAGTCTGCACTACTATTACTATTAATCTTCTCGTCACTCCTTATCATCCATCCCCTCCCACTTGTGACTGTATGACTGTAACTTTGTGGCTTGTATCCTTATGATTTATATTGACTGTTTCCTAGTATGATTTGATTGTTTATTGTACCCTATGACTATTATTAAGTGTTGTACCTTATGATTCTTGACTCTTGGTGAATGTATCTTTTCTTTTATGTACACTGAAAGCATTTGCACCAAGACAAATTCCTTGGCCAATGAAGAATTCTATTCTATTCTATTCTATTCTATTCTATTCTATTCTATTCTATTCTGTTCTGTTCTGTTTATTTATTAAATGTATTTATGCGGCCACCCAATTTACACACAGTAACTCTGGATGGCTTACAGCATCCAGAAATAAAAGACCCCTATCCCTCTCCATCCCACTCACACCCCATGTCAATTTTAGGTCTCCAGGCTCACTGGTCTTCAGGGCCTTCCAGAAAAATAACAAAGTGGGGGCCAATTTTATCTCTGGCAGAATGGTGTTTTTTGCTAATAGATGGCTTCCATAATGTACCCTGCCTTCTCAGTGTGCCAGGTAGATGTAACTGGAGAAGGTGTTATAGATTTCACTTATAGGGATCATAGCACAAATCATGTAATAAATACGTAATGTGACAACTATGTCTGTTCATTGGTTGAGTTGAGGAAAAAACAAAGAGGGTGATTTAGATTTAAACAAACTGCTGTCTCTCTTTCAGCATTCAGGATAAAATGATTTTAAAAAATGTCCTATAGATGTACATTCTAAATTCCGGCAAGAAGATCCTATTTTATGATCAGAGCTTTTCTAAAACCAGAAATTCTTTTGCTGTGAATGTTCAGCCTCCTCTCTAACAGAGTTTTAGTATAGTTTTTTTTTCAGTTGTTTAAACAAAAATCTACATTCAATTGGATGTTTTTCTTTTTGCTTTAATGATATTGAATTTCTGAGTTGGCCATAATATTATTAGAGCTTATTCTAGCTTGCCTGTAATCTAGCTTTTCCAATTCTTAAATTCTATTATCGTTAGCCACTAAAAAAAGAACAATACATTATTTTCTTATATTGTAACAGTAATTTAATATAACCTAAATCTCTTTTTAAAAAGTTACATGAAATGGACATGAAGGAAAGAGAGATGCAAGCAGGTATGAGCTTGCCAGCTTCCAGTATTCCAATTATTTTTTGTCAACTAGTGTGGATGTGGGTGTATTTACATACTGACATACAATCCTGGAAATAGAATGAGCACTAGCTCTAGATAAATATTCTGGTGAGACACCAGGCAAAAATGGACTACAAAGGAAAAGCAAAGGAAATATCTAAAAACGATGAATTGTCTAACATCACCAGCTTAGCATTAGTTGAAATGAAGCCATTTCTAACTCTAAATCATTCTGATCAGCCAAAAGCAGTTACTTCAGTAAGAGTTGCAATTGATTTTACTTTAGTGTATCATTAATAATGTTGTTGGATATGGTTTCTGTTTTGGGATGGGGAAGGAGCAGAGAAAACAAATATAGGAGTAAAGTCACCAGAAGAAACACCAGGGACAAGTAGTGTCAGGATTCAAAAGTTTTTACTACCGGTACTGTGGGCATGGCTTGGTGGGTGTGGCAGGGGAAAGATACTGTAAAATCTCCAGTCAGAGGTGGTCTTTGCCAGTTCTCTGAACTACTCAAAATTTCCACTACTGGTTCTCCAGAACTGGTCAGAACCTGCTGAATACCACCTCTGGAGACAAGTTTCTAATCTTCCATCTCACACACTTTAACCACTATGCCAAACTTGCTCTTTCTATTAAGATTAGGAATTAAAAACAAAAAAACAAAATATCCATCATGAGTTATTATGGTTACAGGTACTCCTCTTTTTACAACCATTTGTTTAGTGACCATGTGAAGTTACAACAATACTGAAAAAGTGGCTTACAACCAGTCTTCCTTATGACCACTGCAGCATCCCCAAGGCCATGTGATCAAAATTCAGATGCTTTACCATTGGCATGCATAATGTTATAAATTTCTTAACAACTGGTTCTGTGGGTGCGGCCTAATTTGTGGGTGTGGCTTGGTGGTCATGTGACTGGGTGAGTGTAGCTTGCTGACTGGGCATGGCTTGGTGGTCATGTGACTGGGTGGGCATGGCTTGTATGTAAATAGTATAAATATTTATGTAAATATTGGGTTTTTTATTTAAAAAACAGCAACTTTTACCCAAAAGCAGGCAAAGCAGGCAGACAGATTGAGTTGCTCACAGAATCACAGATTCACTTAGAGATCTATCTATCTGCAATAGGCTACCTGAGTCTGCACTGAAAAGTAGCAGATTCAGTCCTAAGGAAGGTTCTGCTCTGCTTTTAGATTAGCTAGAAAGCAAGAAATCCAAGGATTTCCTGCTTTCTAGATAATCTAAATCTCCCGGCAGAGCAGAATAGCTGATGGTTGGGGAGGGGAAGGAAGGAAAAATAGCAACTTACCAAACCAGGCAAGTTGGATGGCTCACATGCCATGTAAGGAGTGAGTGGGTGGGGAGGAGAGAGCCAGTGGAGCAATTTGCCGATTCTCTGAACTGCAGACAATCATAACACGTGTGTGTGTGCAGCATTTGCAAGAAATCATCAGCTGGACAGCTGGCAAGCATTGAGCATGGGTGCGCAGCATTTGAAAACCCTTTGTTTCCTGCTTTTTCAACCTCAGTTGTGCTGCACAAAGCAGCTAAGGAGGGAAAAGCAGGGAATAAAGGACAGCCTAGAGCCCAGGCAGGCGGGTGGGTCAAACACTGAACCGATTCAGTGTCAGCTGCTCTTTGCAGCTACCGGTTCTATAGAACCGGGCCAAACTGGTAGCATCCCACCCCTGGTTATAATGTCTCAGGATCATATGATCATTATTTGTGACCTTTCCAGCTGGATTCAACAAGTAAAATCAATGGAGGAAGCCAGATTTGCTTAACAACCATGTGATTATCTTAAGTGCAGTGATTCACTTAACAAATATGGCCATTAAAGGTCATAAAATCAGGCCTGACACATTTAACAACCTCCTTGCTTAGCAACAGAAATTCTGGTCCCAACTGTAGTTGTAAGGTTAAGGACTACCTATATAAATTCATAACATCTACAAAAATAAAATGCATTTTAGCTTTCAGTAGGGTCCACTGATGTCCATCTGGATCACAAATCTGAAGAGCTACTTCTGAACATAGGGTTCTAAATGATTTATTTACAGAACAATACAAAGAACTCATATAGGGGCAATTTAAAAGGCAGGAAATTTTATTGAACTAAGAATGATAGCCAGGAAAGTTATGTTTCAAAAATGTTTTTCCCGGGTAATTTGTATGAATCACTTTAGGGAAAGTTTCACACCAAAGGTCCACTTCTTAAAATTGCCAACCAAACCATGTGGATATTTGATAAAAACAAATGGCTGTGCAATGTGGATATTTTTTCTTCTCTTTCAACAAACAAAACACAATGGACCAGAATACTGATGTACTAATGTGAAAAGCAGGTCATGTTTTTTTTAATTCCCAGCCTTGTTCATAAAGCCAACTACTTACCTTTACTAGGTAAGGTTATCTCATCTCTGGGCAATGTTATGTTGTAAATTTCCCTATTAGTCTTCTGGCTGGCCCCTAGGAACAGAATTGGAGATTATAAAAATAGTTCAAGAAGATTTGAGTTCATCCTGATTGCTGGAGAGGGAGGGAGGAAGGGAGGGAGAGAGAGAGAGAGAAAGAGAGAGAGAGAGAGGTAAAGGAATCAGTGTGGATTGTACTCCACTAGTTGTTGCCATCTGTAGGGGTGGTACTCATTTCCATTTCAAAGCCATTGATCCAGTGCTATCTAAAGACATTTCCGCAGTCATGTGGTGAGCAGCGGTTTGGGTCTCAAACCTGGGCTGTCAGCTTTCCAGCCAACAAGTGCAGCATCTTAACCACTGAGCCACCACACTACCATGATTGCTGGAGATAATTGTATAGAATTATTTTTCCTATGTGTACATAATATGTTCCCCCTTCTTTTCTTCTCTTTCAAACAGAGTCACTTTCTCCTCTCTCCCCTGCCCCCCCCCAAAGAGACTTCCTGTCATACTCCATGCAATAGTGTTAAAATAATAAACTCCTTACGTTTCTGATATTTCTTCTGTATTATTTATCCATATTTTCTGGTTTAGGGAGAGAACTCAAATCATGTGGAAATGATCTAAGACATTGTTTATTAATTTTTATCTTTACTTGTTTTACTTTTACCTTTTCCCCCATTTCTCATTAAGTATACATTCTTCTCCCAGATACAGATCTTTTAAATTTCTAACACTGAAACACCAATAATTTGAGAAGCACTTCAGCAGCTTAGTGGGAATGCACTTTTTCAATGCATTTTCTGCTTAAAGCTCAGAACACAGGAGCTGGCGTGTTATTTGATCTCGTGAGCACATGTTTTATTTAATCGTTGCCATTCTGTAGGTTTTTATGGGGCAGAGCTGACAAGAATGCTTTATCATTTCCCCATGCTGCATTGCTTTATTCTAAATTAGCTTCTTACCAGACAAGGGATATGAATACATAGATATTGCCATTACAGAGACAAGTCTAATTTTAATTAAAATATTGGCAGCTTGCTAGTCTGTGTACCTGAACTGTACCTTCTTCAAGTGAAAGTCATATATCCCTAATTAATTATTGCTGATCCTTCTTGTTTATACCAGGTGATTTCCAAGTCATCAGCAAGAAAACCATGAGTCAGGTTAAAAATGCAGCATACAAGTACATATTGAAAGCAGAAACAAAAAAGAATATGTGAAATGCTCAGACATGACACTAATGTTAATAAATGGAGGTATTCCTGACAGATGGATAAATTTTCTCTGCTTAATCATAGTAAGTCAATAGTCAACAAATACGTGTATTACAGAAGGAAGGAGAAGTTATAATTAGGGCAACAAGCTCTATCTTTTCTATGCTCTCATTGGTCAGAGTGTCTGTCAAGGAGTCTACACATGCCAATTCCTAATATTTAAGTCCAAATGTCAGCATAAAGTGTTTTGTCTGGTTCAAGCAATATCCCTGAATTGTCAAGGATAAATTGATTGTCAAGGGAAAAATTGAAGGCAAATGAGGTCCAGGCAGATGAAGAGCATTGTGGCTTCAAAATCTAAGGCACTGGTTTAGACAAAACACAGCAGTGCTTTTTCATGCAGCTGTTGATAAACATAGGATCGCCAGCATGATCGCCAACATCCGATAATGAATATGGCACAAAAAGAAGAAAAAGTCAAGGATATCCAGCCAAGGAATTCTGTATGCAGCTGATGGAAGGAGATTTTCATTTTGTATTTGTTGTATAGATCATCTTTGGAGCTGCTGATACAGTTCTACAGAGGAATTATTGAATCTGTCATTTGCACCTCTATAACTGTCTGGTTTGGTTCTGCAACCCAACAAGACAGACACAGACTTCAGAGAGTAATTAGGACTGCAGAAAAAACAATTACTACCAACTGCCTTCCATCGAGGACCTGTACATTGCATGAGTCAAAAAGAGGGCTGTGAAAATACTTACAGACCCCTCACATCCTGGACATAAACTGTTTCAACTCCTCAAAACGATGCTATAGAGCACTGCACACCAGAACAACTAGACACAAGGACAGTTTTTTCCCAAATGCTATCACTCTGCTAAATAATTCCCTCAACACTGTCCAACTATTTGCAAAGTCTGCACTACTATTACTGTTAAACTTCTCATCACTCCTTATCACCCATCCCCTCCCACCTGTGACTGTATGACTGTAACTTCGTTGCTTGTATCCTTACAATTTTCTTACTGTTTCCTGGTATGATTTGATTGCTTATTGTACCCTATGACTATTATTAAGTGTTGTACCTTATGATGCTTGACTCTTGACGAATTTATCTTTTCCTCTATGTACACTGAGAGCATATGCACCAAGACAAATTCCTTGTGTGTCCAATCACACTTGGCCAATAAAGAATTCTATTCTATTCTATTCTTTATTATTCTTTTATAAATAACTTAAAGCAACGATCATAGACAGTACTCCTTCTTCCCCCTATCTTCCCCACAAAAATATCCTTTGAAGTGGCTGGGGTTAAGAGAAAGTGATTGGCACAAAATCATCCAGCTAGCTGTCATAACTAAGGAGGGACCTGAACTCATAATCTCCTGGTGATTGACACAAAGTTATCCAGCCAGCTTTCATGCCTAAAATTGGGACTGAAAATTCACAGTCTCCTGGTTTCTAGCCTGGTGCCTTAAGCACTTGACCAAACTGGATCTCATCCTGAACGGATTGTGCTCATTCTATAGCAATGTATACTGAATGGCACCCTACCATTAAAAAATTGGTTAAATTAAATTAACTTAGGAGCTAATAGTCTTTACTACTGTCTCAGGATTCCTTTTTTCCCCCATTTGAGTAATTCATCAATGGGGTTCACTGTTCTAGAGAACTATAGGGTCTGCTTGGAATGAAGGAACAAAAGCAAAAATGCACTGGAATAAGAATGAATACTAAAAGTTGATGGAATTATAATTTATTCAGCTCAGTATGTTGCAATTATATTTGTCATAGGCACTGCACAACAAAACAATGATGTTGTGTTGCCTTGGTGATCCGTTTCACAGTGAAACACTATGGATGGCATCACTTTGTAAGACACATTACAGCGGGAATCCCAGGGTCCTGTTTTTCTTTTGCAGCCTTATTACACTTGCCTTTCAGTTGATTGCAGTAGAGCTGGGAGAAAAATATCAGGGGAAAACTGGCAGGAGTTTGCTAGAGGTACAAAACGTAATTGTTTATTAAGCATTTGGTTGCAGAGTAACAGGAGGATGTCAGAGCAAAGGAGACAAGATCCTCAAAGATGCTGAAGAAAGTAGAGGCAGAGATGAAGAGAAGCAATAAAATGCCTGCTGTAAGACAACTTGGAATTAGCCCAAAAATCAAAATGGAGGACCTCTGATATGAAGTGTAGAGAAATAAGAAATGAAATTCAGGAAAAGGTATAAAAAGCTATGGAAGTATTGGTCACTTGAAGTAGTGTAGCTGAAGAAATAGGTATCAAAAGAATTACAGGAACACTACTTTTTTTGTTGAAAACTAGTTTGAGACACAGTTTGGTTTAGTGGTTAAGGCAGCAGGCTAGACCACTGGAGGCCATGAGTTCTAAATCCACCTTAGCCATGAAAGCCATCCCAATTCACCTCACAGGATTGCTGTTGTAGGGAAAATTAGAGGAAGGTTTGTTGAATATGTTTGCCACATTGAGTATTTGCAAAAAAAAAAAATTGGGAAGCCAATACAACTACCAGAGTAGTGGGGTCACTAGGATACACCCATTACTGCCCAACTGCCATGTTTCATGCAAGCTTCTGAAAATTATTCAAGGACCACTTTATCTAGAACACATTACGGCAATCTCAACAGGAGGTGACTAAGATGTGAATGTCTAAAAGCAGCGCTTCCCAATCTAGGATTTGGCACATAATATGTAACTGGGAAAAGCTTTTCTAGCCATAACTGCTACTTGCTCATCATGCAAGAGTTGTGAACCTAGAAAGAACCCAAATTGCGAACCATCTCTGAGGGGTGGAGTACAAGTCTATTCAAAATCAAAGCTGGTATTTCTTTTGAATCATTAGGCCCACAAACCCAGCACTGGTCTCTCCTGGAGATCTGAGTTTGTTCCTTCCCATCCAGATCCTGACAGTTTTAAGGCACTGGGATGTGCTCCTGCAGCATTGCCTGTTTGGTCCATGGCTAAGACATATTGATGATGCCAAATCCTGTGAAAGAAGATGACCCATCTCAATAGTTTCTGTAAGTACTAGGAAGAAATGGCACAGTCCACATAATAGGGGGCTTTGAGCAAAACATTTTCCCCATTATTACCACCACCACCGAAGCTACTTCTTCAGAAATGAAAAGAAATCCAAGCAATATATTAGAGATGGTCCAGAAAAAGTATGAGCTATTTTCAGTGTCCACTCAAAATCAAAACATGTCTCTACTGTAGGCATCTCCTCTGCTACTACTTCTCTCTGTCAGCTTTATAAGGAAGATCAGACTAAAAAATTCTGCCATGCAGATCAATACTAGTTTTATTGTAACAATAATAATAGAATCTTGCAAGTCTGAATGTGTTTTCCCCTCCCTTCCTTCATATGAACTAGGGAGGTGTTTACCTGGTATATTTTCTCAGGTTACTTTCTTGGCTCCAGCTCAGATTTCTCTTATCTATTGTCTTGGTAGCAGTTCTTCCCATTATCTTTCAAGGCCATTCCCTCTGTTCTCCCTGAGCAACTCAGGGAAATAAGGAGCAGCAGTGGACCTATGAGAGGCAAGTCAGCTCCTTGCAATCCCTTCAAGCATCCTAGTCATCTCCTTCCAGCAGGTAACCAAAGCCTCAGCTCCATCACTTATCAGGAAAAACTGCTCTCTAAAAGGCAAGGGATTCATTAGATGCCTAAATAAGTTCTTCTCAATTATGGTGAGGTAGTTATACCACAGTGCTTTTTCTGGCTTAATGGCAGTATGGGACCATCATGATCAGCTGAACTGGTCTCAGCTGAGTGCCAAGTCATTCCACAAGTCATCTGAACTGATGCTAAGCCCCAACAGATTGCAAGTGATTTAGAAGGGCTTTTCACACAATGAGCCCAGGAAGAAAGAAGCCTTCCATTCAAAACAAAAAACAAAAACAAAACTTGTCCTAAGTTATATTGCCAGTAAAGACTCCAAAGACCAACATTTTGTTCCTGGATTAAGAGAAGAGCCTAAAAGCACAAGGTTTAAATTGCCACCAGATGGTTACTAGGATTGCTTCTTCACTCTCCAAAAAATAATATCCCTCTCACAGGTGGCCCAAACCAATGGCTAAGCTTTAGCAGCTGTGGCTCATATGGCTTTTCCTTCAAAGAAAGCTACATCTGTAGCTAATGCACAAAGGATAAAGTTCTGTCCAGAGAGCCACGTAGCATGCCATGGTTGCACAGAAGAGCAATAAAATAAATACAGAAAGTGGCGAGTTTAGCACCTGGGATGCATTGGCAGCTGCTAAGATTGCTAATACATGTACTACCCTAAGGGTGTTGGTGTCCTTTTCATCACAAAGCAGCCACACATACACACAAATTGTTCTCTTGTCACAGATCTCTCCTCCCCATTGCTGGGGATCTCTGAAGATAGATCTCTGAAGATATATTCAGATATATATCTGAAGACTTTGACCAGTGGTCAAAGATTGTATGTGTTAACCCCACATACATACACTCCGTCAGTGCAAAATCACCATTTAGGGAGCAGTGTAGAAGTGGGAAAGTGAGTATACTTCTGTTGGGAAGCTGATTATTAAAGCTAAATATAAACTATGAGTTCTTATCTTGAATGTACTACACTAAACTGGTGGATGTGCTGGGTTAATTGTAAAGAAACAAAAAGTCAAATTCTGCATGAACATTTCTGATTTTTTTAAATTAATATTGTTGCTTGAGTACTTCTGACTTCAAGTCTAAAGTTCCACATTATAAGGTGCTGTTAGTGTCCTGATGCAGGTTGTATCTTGAGAACTAGGAGCAGATGGATCAACTGAGTATAAAACAAAGCTATGTGTATTTCATTTGGATAAAGACATTTGGTTTCAGCTGTTTCTCTAATCAGACCCAGGTATGTTTATAACATAATGCAGGTAGTATGTATAACCATTCGTGTTGTGACTGTTCAAAGTTACAGTGGTACTGAAAACAATGACTCATGGCTGTTTCTCACGCTTATATCTTGCAAAATCCCCATGGTCACATGATCAAGCTTCATATGCTTAGCAACTGCCTCATATTTATGACAGTTGCAGTGTCCTGGGTGTCATGTAATCAATCACCTTTTGCCACCTTCTGACAAAATCAGTGGAACAGCCAGAATACTTAACAACTGTGTTACTAACTTAACAAGTGCAGTGATTCACTTAACAACTGTAGCAAGAAAGGTCATAAAATAGACCAAAACTCACTTAACAAATGTTTTGCTTAGCAACAGAAATGTTGCGCTCAACTGTAGTTGTACGTTGGGGACTACCTACACTGCATTGTTGTACTTTTTCTAACAAAAGCATATCTGAATCTTTGCCTATTCAGTTCCAATTTAGTCCATTAGCACATACACTGGCCAAAGTCGCATAAGTACACAAGGTGTATAGAAGTCCTTTTTTATCCATTTTTATTTTATATTTTATAAAATATAAAATACAAAAAAGAAAATAAGAAATTAAGGGCGAGAAAGAAAATGGGTGTGGAACACAAGGGGGAAGAGAAAAAGAAAGAAAAGGGGGGTATTGATTTCCAACTCTTCCTAGCAAAGGACAAAATAAACACATTCCAGCCTCAACTTTTTGCTTTTACATTACTATATCACTAGCCATTTCTATAACACCAAATCTTTCTAATTAACAAAACCAAGATCAAAGTTTCATTTTTTTTCTTCACAATAGCAATACACTTATATACTGCTTCATAGTACTTTACAGACCTCTCTAAGTGGTTTACAGAGTCAGCATATTGCCCCCAACAATCTGGGTCCTCATTTTACCCACCTCAGAAGGATGGAAGGCTAAGTCAACCTTGAACCTGGTGGGATTTGAACCGCCAAATTGCAGGCAGCTGCCAGTCAGCAGAAGTAGCCTGCAGTACTGCACTCTAATCACCGCGCCACCGTGGCTCAAATTCCAGAAGTGATATCTGTTATGTATGTAGAGTTTGAATTGATTGGTTGTTCTTGTAAAGTGTTTGAAATCATTGGTAAAAAAGTGCGGGAAAACCCTGCACTCTGATTGGCTGTCAGCCGAGGCAGCTGGCTATATATAGCTGCTCGGCTAAGCCAAATTAGGTCCGTTCTGAGCTGAAGTCACAATAAAACTTAAGAGCTGAAGCACTCCGTGTCTGCCTCTCTATGCAAACTTAACACTGGTGATGAGGATGGGATTCCCATGAAGAGAAGGCGACGCGGAACAGAAGCAGAGCAAGATGGCTGTGCTGAACACCCCCCTAGCCCCGTTCGATCCGACGGCAGAAGATCGGGAGTCGTATGCAGATCGTTTCCAAATGTATCTGGAGGGAAACGATCTGGCCGCCATTTCTGAGTAGCGGAAGAGGGAGGTCTTTCTCACGTACTGTGGTCTGGCGGTTTTCAAGATGGCGAAGGCACTAGCGGGAGCAGCAGACATGAAGGTAATGGCATGGCCTGATCTGGAAAGGCTGTTAAGAGCCCATTACGCGCCACAAGTATCGTGCCTCATTAAGAGATGCGAATTCTACTGTCGGGATCAAGGGGAAAGCAAAAACATTAATGAGTTCATGGCAAATTTAAGGGACATTGGGGGAGCCTTGGTGGCTCAGGCTGTTAATTGCCTGTACTTAAGTTCCAGCTGCCTACAACTGCTGTAGGCTCGAATCCCAACAGGCTCAAGGTTGACTCAGCCTTCCATCCTCTCGGGGTAGGTAAATTGAGGACCCAAGATTGTTGGGGGCAATTAGCTGACTTTGTAAAAAATGCCGCTTAGTAATAAGCAGGCATATACAATGGAATGAAGGCTATTGCTGAGCACACTGGGTTGCATCCCAAAAATTGTAAGCCGCCCTGAGTCTCTGGAGAAGGACGGCATATAAATGTAATTAAAAAGATTCCAGTAGTTGGAACAAGAGTATTCAACGTGAAGTTCAAAGGCCACACCAAACGCCTACCCCTGACCATCGTTGACAAGGATCGCCCAAGTTTGCTGGGACTTGAATGGTTCAACCCACTGGGCATCAAGGTGACTGGCATCAATCACATGAGCAACACTGAGTGGGAAGAGGCCTTGAAGTCTGAGTTTCCAGAGGTCTTCAGCGACGGATTAGGCAAGTACTTGAGGACCCCTATCACTTTCAATCTAGATCCCAAGGTACAACCAATCCGTTTAAAACCCAGAAGGGTTCCATTTGCCTTAAAGGAAAAAATTGATGCAAAATTAGATAAACTAATAGCTCAAGGGGTTTTAGAGCCCACTGACCACTCCAGGTAGGAGACACCCATAGTCACACCAGTCAAGGCTGATGGGTCTGTAAGAATCTGCGGAGATTACAAGGGGACATTGAACCATGCGCTACAGCAGAGCGCATATCCAGTTCCAGTGGTGCATCATTTATTACATTCTCTTGGCGGGGGCACAGTCTTCGCCAAATTGGACCTGGCCCAGGCATATCAACAGTTAACAGTTGATGATGCAACTGCAGAGGCCCAAACCATTGTAACCCATAGAGGTGCTTTCAAATGCAAAAGGTTACAATTTGGAGTAAGTGTGGCACCAGGCTTTTTCCAAAGCCTTATGGAAAGGATGTTACAAGGGTTGCCTGGGGTGGTGCCTTATTTTGATGACATTTTAATCTCTGCTGAAAATGACACTCAGTTACACGAGAAACTCAGAGAAGTCCTAACCAGATTCAAAAAAGCGGGGTTAAAAGTCAAGGAAGACAAATGCACACTTAGAACTGACAAAGTAGAATTCTTGGGTTACATGATTGATAAACATGGCATCCACCCCACAGAAGCCAAAGTCCAGGCAATCAAAGAAGCCCCCAGGCTGAAATGCAAAACAGACTTGCAAGCATTTCTGGGACTCATTAACTTCTATCATATGTTTCTACCTCAGAAAGCAACCACTGCAGAACCCCTACATAGATTACTGGACAAAAAATCTGCATGGGTCTGGGGCAGAAAAGAACAAGCTGCATTTAACAATATTAAGAAACAAATCACTTCTGATTGTGTACTGATACAGTTCTCTGAGAATTTGCCTGTTGTACTAACTTGTGATTCATCCCCTTTTGGAGTGGGGTGTGTGTTGAGCCACATGCTTCCCAGTGGAAGGGAAGCCCCTATTGCATTTTACTCTCGCACTTTGACTAAAGCAGAGAGAAACTACAGCCAACTGGACAAGGAAGCTTTGGCAATCGTGGCAGCTGTCAAGAAATTTCATGAGTACGTATATGGGAGAAGATTCACCATTGTCACAGATCACAAACCTCTTTTAGGCATTGTGGCAGGGGACAAACCAACACCAACAATCCTGTCACCAAGAATGCTGAGATGGACTGAATTTCTTGCTGCTTATTCATACAAACTGATCCACAGACCTGGAAAAGACATTGGGCACGCAGATGCTTTGAGTCCCACTTCCTACACACACTGAAGACCCTGCTCCTGAGACTTACACCTTTTTTCTAGAAACTGTTGCCAAGCTTCCAGTCCATGCTGCTGAAATTGCCAGAGAGACTGCCAAAGACACTTTATTGGCTCCTGTTATAGGCTGGATTAAGAAAGGTTGGCCACTTCAAGATCTGCCTCAAGGTTCCCAACCTTTTAAGTCCAGACAAACTGAGTTATCTGTATTAAGAAGATGTATTTTGTGGGGTAACAGGGTGGTTATTCCTGCAAAACTACAGAAAGAGGTCTTGGAAATGTTGCATGAGGGTCATCCGGGAATTGTCAGAATGAAGGGATTGGCCAGGAGTTATGTATGGTGGCCAGGTATTGACAAAATGGTTGAAAACTGGGTTGCTTCCTGTCCCAACTGTCAGGAAGTCAGGCCTGCCCCACCTCTTGCCCCCAAACAGGAATGGGAATGTCCTAGGGGCCCATGGTCCAGGATTCACATTGATTTTGCTGGCCCTACCAGAGGGCACACTTTCCTTATTATAGTAGATGCATACTCCAAATGGTTAGAGGTTATCCCTATGGCATCCACCACTGCTGAAGCTGTCATCAAACAGCTTAAGAAACTTTTTGTAACTCATGGGTTGCCTGATGTGCTTGTTTCTGACAATGGTCCTCAATTTACATCCAACCTTTTTGAATCATATTTAGCACAGCAGGGTATCAGACATGCCCTGACAGCCCCTGGGCATCCTTCAGCTAACGGCCGGGCTGAACGCATGGTACGCTTTACCAAGGAGAAACTCCAACAATTTGGTCCAGGGGACATCACTGAGAAAGTTGAAAACTACTCAGTATCCAGCACATCACTCCCAGCCCATCCACTAATCTAACTCCTGCTGAGCTTTTGATGGGCAGGAAACTAAGGTCCACTCTGGATCGCCTCCATCCCACTTACGCACCCAATGCTCCCTTAGATTCCACCAGCAAGACTCGTACATTCAATGTGGGTGATTCTGTTTATGCTAAAACCTTGTAGGTGAACCACTATGGATTCCTGCTGAGGTAACCCAGATCACAGGCCCCAGGTCTTACAGGGTTCAAACTGAAAATGGTCTCTTGTGGAGTAGGCACATAGATCAGTTAAGGTCCAGACTGCCTCTGGAACATCGCCCTTGCTCCTCTCTGGATTCCATACCCACTCCTTTTCTAGGGGAAGGGGAGATAATGGAGGTAATCAGCAAGTAAGAACCAACCCCATGTGTAACGAGCTAACACGACAGGAACCATCCCAAAACCTGTCACAGTGCCAACAACCATTTTTACAAATGGAAGATTGCACATCACTACCAGACTTGGGTGCTGACCTTGAGTTGGAGTTAGACTGGGAGGAGAGACCAGGTTGTAGTAACCAAACAGGTTCTACCCTGTCCAAGCATGGAGATGTTGACAGATACATTTCCTTTATCACAATGTGAGACTCCTAAAAACCTGAACCACGTAAGTCTCTACGTACACGCAAGAGCCCCACCTATTTAAAAGAATACATTAGATAGATGGGGTTTGAGTATGGACTAAACCTAGTGGGGAGGGGTGTTATGTATGCAGAGTTTGAATTGATTGGTTGTTCTTGTAAAGTGTTTGAAATCATTGGTTAAAAAGTGCGGGAAAACCCTGCACTCTGATTGGCTGTCAGCCGAGGCAGCTGGCTATATATAGCTGCCTCGGCTAAGCCAAATTGGGTCCGTTCTGAGCTGAAGTCACAATAAAACTTAAGAGCTGAAGCACTCCGTGTCTGCCTCTCTATGCAAACTTAACAATATCCAAATAAGAACATATTTTTGTCTTTAAATAAAGTGATCAAGTTAACTACTCCAGCTTTATCTTCCTTGCTCTGGAAATAATGTGTACTTCTATTTGCACCTAGTAATCTTTATGAATTGTCACTATTTTTATTTACACAATTTATTGTATTCTTTCAAATTCTTGATGTATAGAAGTCCTGAAGCATCCAGAACGTAAAAGTATTTGTCAGGATGAGGAAGATGGAGCTGGGGATGGTGGGAACAGGACTGCCTACGTGCCCTTGTGCTCATTCCATATATAATTCCCCTGTGCTAGGCTGAATGCTTACAGGAAGTGATTAGAAAAGATGAGAAGGTAATATTTTAGAAACAATAGACGGATGTAATGGAAATCTGGAGTGATTTGCAGAGCATCAGCTGGTTCTGTCAAAGAGACTCTAAGTAAGCACCTTTAGGAGCTCCTACACAGCGGAGAGCACAGTATGATCAGAGTTGGAGCAGAGAAATCAGCAGTCTTCACTACTTTTTTTACGGTTTTCAACACATTAATAAAGGCAAAAATGAAATGAAGGTGAGATCTATCAACTGTCTGCCAGTTGGATGTCTGTACCTGCTAAATAAGACTCTACAGAGAAACAAAATGGACTGCCTGTCCTTGAATGTTACACTTAAGCAGGTAAATAAAGTAATAATGGTGGCTTTTCTGCACGGGCTTTTAAAAGACTGACAATTTCCTGGTGTGAAACATTTGATGCAGTCACATAAGGCAGGGCAAACAGCATGGCTGTTTTTCATTTCCATTCCTCAGAATTCAAAAGCCTGAAACAAAGCCATTACAGCCAGGGGTGGGATTCAAATTTTTAACAACTGGTTCTGTGGGCATGGCTTAAGTGGTGGGCGTGGCTTGGTGGTCATGTGACTGGGTGGACATGGCTTGGTGGTCATGTTATTGGCTGGGTGTGGCCAATTCAATATCACTCACATGTAGGCTCGCAACTCCTCACCTGGCCGCTCATGACTATGGGGATGCTGCAACAGTCGTAAGTGTGAAAAATGGTCATAAGTCACTTTTTCAGTGCCATTGTAACTTTGAATCATCACTCCACACAAGCAAAGTACCAGCAAAGGAGGGGAAAAAAACTCCAGAGACGTTCCTGAGACAGGAAGTCTAGTCCTGCCAAGAATGTAATAAGGGTTAACGGAGAGGCAGTTTCTATAAGCAACACCAGAATGTTTCCTTCCTGCCTTCCTTACAGGATTAGGCCAGCAATTTCTTCTAACAACCGGTTCTCCAAACTGCTTAGAATGTTAACAACCTGTTCTAGCGAATAGGTGTGAACTGGTAGAACTGATTGCAGCCACTGGATACTCTTAATGAATTGCTCAGATTCTTGCTGGAGATTTTGCATTAACTTCAAAATTAGGGATGTATTTGGAGATTTTGCTTGATGTGACAGCATCCATGTCAATGAGAAAATGATGAAAAGGGGAGGGGTACTGAAGACCAGGTTTTTCAACTATCTTCATCAGAAATTCTTTTTTCTAGCCAATGTGTGTGTGTGTGTGTACATACACCAACACACCAGCACACATACACATATGGGCAAGAGGGCATCATTTAAAAAGAACAGAAAAAGGAAGAACTGTATTACATCCCATTTCCACACCTTACAATGTACAAAATATTGGATTCATTCTGATTTGGGTTAATGCAATCTTGAGAAAGACAGCACCTCTTTCTCTATTGTTAAAAGCTCAAGACATTGCTATGCTCTGCTCCAGGGGTGTCAAACTCACGACATCACATTGTCATCACATGATGTATTGTGACTTTTTCCCCCTTTGCTAAAATGGAGGTGGGGTAATTCTATTGGGTTTTTAATTGGTTGTAATTATTATTATGTTTTGTTTTTCTGTTTACTATCCAGTTTTACATTCATTAAGATTGGAGGCCAATATCATAAATTTCTGTTTATAACAATTTTATTAATTTGTGATATTACAAATACAAAAGCAAAAAGAAAGAGAAATAGGGAAGAAAAATGTGTGGAAAAGAAGGGGGGGAAAGAAAGAAAAGGCATTAACTTCCGACTTCCTTCGGTGCAGTAGAAGAAGGCATTAACATCAAATCTCAACTTTTTACTTTTACATAATAGTTTATGCTAGCCATTCTATAACAACAAATCTATCTAATCACTAAAACTCAAAATCAATGTGTCATTTTTTTCCCCACCTCAAGCACAAAGTCCAGAAGTGGTTTCCAGGTAGAAACACTATCTACCATAATCTATCCAATTCAGTGATGGTATTCTACCGGTTCTGCCCAGTTCTGCCAAGCCAGTAGTGGTGATGAGCAGTGGAGTCCGAACCAGTTCTCTCTGCCGCTCTGCTGTTGGGCCCACCCGCCCGCCCGGGCTCCCATACTCACCTTTATCCTCTGAATTTGAAATGCAGCTGTTTTCTGTAGCACAGCAGAGTGCCACGCAGCAGCTGCTGAAGCGACCAGGAGAGTGCAGGCTTGCAGGAGGTGAGTTAGAATGCCTCTGCGCCTGCACAAACACCTCTGCACCTGCGAAAAGTGCGCATTTGGAGCACACACACCAAGTGTGTGTATGCAGGCAAAGTGTACCCACCAAGCCACACCCACCGAACTTGTGGTAAAAATATTTGAATCCCAACACTGATCCGATTTATGATATCTATCATAAATTTCTTAAATAAGTAACAAAGCTTCCTGCGAGAGCCAGTTTGGTATAATAGTTAAGGATCCAAGCTAGAAACTGGGAGTCTGGAAGTTCTAGTCCTGCCTTATGGCAGAAAGCCAGTTGGGTGACCTTGGGCCAGTCATTCTCAGCCTCAGGAAGGAACCTTGCCAAGAAAACTGCAGGACTTGTTCTGGCAGCTGCCAGGACTCAATAGTGATTCAAAGTCACCCCTAAAAGGAATGCTTCCTGCAAGTCAGTCATTCTTCAAGAATTGAATTCATGGCCAAATGCCCTGACAGTATCTCTGTTACTATAGTGGGATTGCAGGCAAGGTCAGCCAAAAGGAAAGGAGAGATGGTGTTGCTTAAAATCATGCAAATGCTGAAAAGACAGTTCATTCCTGAAATAGCGGCTTCCCATTTATCAGCTCTCCAATGTCCCACATTCAACCACCTCATGTAGGAAACTGATTAGTATTGTGCCCTTAACTGCTGCTTTATATTTCAGTTCAATCAGTCAGTCAGAATAGAGCTGGAAGGGACCTTGGAGGTCTTCTAGTCCAATCCCCTGCTCAAGCAGGAGACCCTATACCACTTCATACAGGTGGCTGTCTTTTCTTTAAAACTTTTCTTAAAAACCTCCCGTGATGAAGCACCTACAACTTCTGAAGGCAAGCTGTTCCACTGGTTATTTGTTCTCACTGTTAGAAAGTTTCTCCTTAGTTCTGGCTTACTTCTCTCCATGATTAGTTTCCATTCATTGTTTCATGTCTTGCTTTCTCGTGCTATGGAAAATAAGTTGACCCCATCTTCCTTGTGGCAGCCTGTCAAATACTGTAATACTGCTATTATGTCACCCTTCGTTTTTCTAGACTGACCATACCCAATTCCTTGATCACTTGATTGCAATAAAGCAATTCTTCTTCTACATTCCTTCCACCTCTTTTTCCTTCTGTCTTTTTGCATTTATACACATATATCATATTTCTTTCTTATGATTGTATTTCATGCACCCAAAAGTGAACTCTGATTCATGGAAGAGTATGCCTTAATACATTAGATTAATCTTTAAGATGCCACTAAATTCTTTTTTTTTTCTACATACTCCTCTGGAAACTTCGCAGAAGTATGTCATAATTACAATGTCCTTAGCTTGCAGTGGAGTGGGAAAATTTCTGCCTTTTGCCCCCCTTTCAGAACATTTAACAAAAACTAGTTTCCTTGGAAACACAAAATGGGTTATTAAGTGTCTTTTGTTAAGACACAGGCTTTGGACAGATATTAGACTGCTAATCCAACTCACAGAATTTTGTAGATAATTTTACAGAGAAACAGATAAAAGAAATAGTGGGTTCTCTTTCTTGCCTTAATATTAACCTTTCTTCTTTTTATGTACTGAAGAAATCACAGCTTTAGTTTGCCATGAACTTTAATATGACATGTATATTTCCTGTCTTATTGCAGGAAAAGCATGAATCATTTTGGTCAACCACCCAAGAATGGATCTTCTTCATCATCATCTACACCTCCAACACTGTCTCTCTGTATAAATTATAAGTTACTATTACTACTTTTGTGTCAGAAGCACCAAAATGCTTCTGTGGTGAAAGGATTTCATGACAACATCATCGTTGCCTAGGGGATGCCCACTTGAGGGCTCCTTTTGTGTCCCCATGAAGTTACCCACTGATCTGCTCGCAGTCATCCACTTTTGAACTGCTGGGTCAGCAAGAGCTGGAGCATATGATGGGAGCTCACCTCATCCTGCAGCAGCAACAGATCTCAAATGTGAGCCTTCCAATCATCAGCCCAGCATTCTAACTCCTTTCTGTACAAAATGGAAACTTATTATACCTGCCAGGCAGATGTAATCATATAGGTTCTACACTCTATGAAGAACCATGGTAAATTTGGGTACTTAATGCTATGGAAAGTCTACAAGAACATGGTCTTTAACAAGACATTTAACCTTTAGCCTATGAACGATGATGGGATTGGCTGGAGATTTGTGAGGGATGACTGTGCAATTCTAATGGTATAAGAGGAACATTGATTCCAGAATAAAGGCACTTAAAGATGACCTTGATATGAAAGAACTATTAAGGAGGGACATAGACAAGCTATTACATAACCTAGAGACTAAATCAAACATGAAAAGAAATTTAAAATCGGTTAAAATAACAATTGCTTGATTTGATTAGTGTAAGAGGCATTGAAGAGAAATTTGAACCTTGACAGCTGTAAATTTAAACTTGAATGTGGAGTGAAGATGGTTAAATTGCAGATTCAGAGAACTCTGGAAGAAGTGAGTTATCTGGATCACTTTCCAATCAGGGTTTAGGCCTGGGTATGGGATTAAGAGAACACTGATTATTCTTGGGTGACTTCTGGTATAAGCAGGATGGTGGTCTTTCTGTCTTTCAGTGGCTTTCAAAACCTTTGATTCTGGAATTTTTTGGACTGGCTTCAGGAATTGGAGGTGAGTGGCACAGGGTTGTGCTCATTCTCCTCCTTCCTCTAATGTTGGTTCAGTTGATTGATGTTGAAAAGGGTGGGGAAGAGATCCTCTCTGCAACTCCAATTTTGTGGCATGCTGCAGGGCTTAGTACTCTTCCTTTTTGTTTAACATTTACATCAAACCTCTGGGTGAGGCCATCTGATGGTTTGAATTAATGTAGGATCAGTATACTGATGATATTCAGTTTATACCTCCATCCTAGGCTGCCTGAGTTATGCTGTGGAGGTTGTGTATCAGCACTTTGAATCTGTAGGGGGGCGCCTGTGAAGCAACATGCTTCAGCTCAACCCAAGTAAGATGAGTGGCTCCAGATTTTTGAACCATCTGGATCCAGGAAAATTCCATGTTTGGTTTTGGATGTCTGGGCACTGGCCCAAAGAGAACCAGTGTGCAATTTAGGGAGTCTTTATGTACTTGCATCTCCTGCTTAAAGATCAGGTAGAAGTTATGGCTAAGAGGGTACTTGGTTACAACTTTAGGTTGTAAGTCAATTATGCCTGTTCCTAGATCAGGACTCTGCTCATGGATATTACAGCATGGACTACTCAAATTCACTTTACATGGGGCTACCCTTGAAGAGTATTTGAAAGCATCACCTGGTGCATAACTGGTGTCAGTTACTGATTCTGAATACTCAGCACAAGTGACACCATTGCTTGTTCTGGGAGTTGCATTGGCTTCAGGTTTGCTTCTATATGCAACTCAAGATGTGGGTTGTCACCTTTAAATCCACATGGCTTGGAACTGGGTTACTGATGGAGCCATCTCTCCCCAATTGTCTCTACCCAATTTGATAGGATGGGCATGCTCCAAGCACTATCAGCTGATCGAGCCCAGAAGAAGAGACTTTTCTACCCTGGTGTCTGCCCTGTGCAACATCATCCCTCCTGAGAGTAGATTAGCCCCAGCTAAATACCGTTGGCATTTAATAAGGCCTTCAAAATTTGGTTTTCTGCCCAAGCCTGGGACCTAGTCTGTATGTCCCAAAGATGCTTTTTCAAGGCAACTGGACTTTCTTAGTCCAGTTGCCTCTTGAAAAAGGATCGTTGGGACAACCGTGACCTGGATGACTGAAAATCTCCATAAACACTTAGGCTGTATGGATGATTGATTGGATAATGCCTGTCTGCTATGCATTTTATTTTTATTTGTTGTATTGTATATTTTATTGTAAGCTGTCTAGAGTCAGGTACAAGTGAGATGGGAAGCTATATAAATTGAATAAGAAAACAAACTCAGACAAACTTAGAACAGGATTAGTGTCAGTTGTTTGAGCTAGCTCAAAAGATAGATATCAAAGGGAGCCCAGGAATCTTGAAAGTCTGTCCAAATTTCTCTGTGTCAGAATTAAATGACTGAATGCTGTATATCTTTTTAGAATACACAGCTTAGAAGGACAAATTCTATTGTTTCAACCTCTCCAGAGCCATAGATCCATATTATAAGAGAGAAACCTCTCTTACAATATAGATTTTTCCTTTTTTACCCCAAATAGAATTGCTGTCTAAAGGCTCTTAAGTAATTGGGAATTGTTATATTGAAAAGATAATTAACTGGCTTCAGGGAACAATTAATTCTATCCAAATTAAATTCAAACTTGTGACACAGCCAAATAACAATTCATATCCCTTTCTCTTTGTTTAATATTGGCTCTGAGACTGCTTGACCCTAATACCAAGAGTTCCCTGAAAAAATACTATGTAGCTGGGCTTTTGCCTCCAAGCAGTGACTACAAGAAAACTGATATGATCTGTCAATAACATTCTATTTCCCAGCCAGATTTCTGTTTCCCAAGAAGGATAGGAAGATTACTGATAATTTTGAACTTTAGCACAGGAGAAGACAACTGTTCAAATCAAATCAAATCTTCATTATGGCCATAGACCAGCATAGGAGGTGGTGGTTGGGGTCAATTAAAAGCATAAAAAATATACTGGATATGAAAAGCTAAAAGATACATTAAAATAAGGACATGTAAAAAAAAAATCAAGAGTCAATGGGAATCCAAAAGAAAGGGTAGAACATTAGATGGATACAGGGGAGCATAAAAGTTAACACATGGAAAAAATATCTATTAAATTACAGAGCATTCTAGTGTAGTGAACTAGATGCTCATTAAATCTATTTTATGGCACAGATCATTATCTGGCAAATTTAAACATTGCTGTACAGAACCTGGTGACATTATATGTTGCAGCGGAAATGGGACATCTCACTGTGGCCAGCTTGATGCAGCCAGCTCACCATGCCATCTCACCATTGGTGAGTTGCCTCATCCAACTCACCACTGCCAAATCATCACAGGACAACTCAACATGGCTAATTTTCTGCATGGACAACTCACTGTGGGCAGCTGGAGGGAGAACTGGGTGGGCAGAATGCAGAGTGATTGCAGTGGAGGCCAGTTACACCCCATTTCCATACTTCCCACTGGCACTTCTGTGAACCATTCAGCAGTGGCAGAGTGTTCAGCCTCCTGGGAAAGCCAAGGGAAATCATCAAAACCATAAAAAAGCAAAAGTAAGAATATTTTGGACATGTGATGCGACACCCAGAAAAATACGGCATACTTCACTTAATTCACCAAGGAAAGATTGAAGGCAAACGAAGTCCAGGCAGAAGAAGAACATCATGGCTTCAAAATCTAAGGGTCTGGTTTGGACAAAACACAACAGCACTTTTTTGTGAGGCTGTTAATAAAAATAGGATCACCAACATGATCGCCAACGTCCGATGACAGATATGGCACAAGAAGAAGCTGTTCAGGCCATTTGGTGGCAACGATGAGTAGTCGTGTCCCATTTTCATACACCCCCACTGCTATTTCCACGGTGCTGAGCTTCCACTCTGCTCAATGCTGCTGCTTCCTAACAGTTGGGAGTGGTGGTGACAACAGCGGTATGTGTGAAAATGGTATGATCCTTATCTCTGTTATCACTGCTCTACACTCTGTCTACCTGCTTGCTTGCTCAGCCACAGGCTCTCCCTCCAGTAGGAATCCCCTCCAGCTATTGCTGCTCCTCTTTGCTCTGCCCACCTGCTCACTCATCCACCCACCCATCCAGCTGCCTGCAGTGAGTTGTCCCCACAGTGAATTGGCCTTATTGGGTTGCCTTATGATGACTTGGAAGCAATGAATTGGCAAAAGCAACTTGGCATTGGCAAGCTGGTGACAATGAGCTGCCTTAGACCCTGTTGTAGCAGGTTTGGTATCTGAAAGCAGCAGAAAAGTATACAATTGTCCTGTTGCACTCTGAGTATTTATGAAGTAATGGTGAGATGAAGCTACTAGGAATGTCTCTGTAACACTCTGTACTAAAAAAACCACATGATCTGTTGTTTCCATGAGTCCTGAGTCACAAGGGTATTATCACTCCAGGTAAGGAATCTTATTTATTTATTATTTAATTTTATTGGACTTGTATGCCGCCCCCTCTCGGAGAGGACTTAGGGCGGCTCACAGTTAAAAGACAACAATAAATATTAAAAAAAAATTAAACCAACAAGCCCAATCACTAAAATCAGTTTAAATGAATTTAAACCCGCCCCCAAGAGGTCATTCCAGCCCAGCCTGTTCAAACAGGCCTTCAAACAGGTCTTCAAATCGTGGCAGAAAGAGCAAAGATCAGGAGCCAGACAGAGCTCCAAAGGGAGTTGGTTCCACAAGGCGGGAGCTGCAACAGAGTAGGCCCTTCCCCGAGGCACCGCCAGCCGACATTGTCTTGCCGACGACACCCCGAGGAGTCCCCGTCTGTGCACGCGCACAGGGCGATCGGTATTCTATATTGGCAGGAGACACTCCCACAAGTATGGCTTATGATATGGCTTCTGAGAAAACTGCAGGGACATTATTAAGTTCAGCCAGCCTCTGAGAATCAGTCATGATTAAAAAGAAAAAAAGAGAATTGTGCATAAAAACAGTTAATATTTATATACTGAATTGTTTAATACTTACAGTTTCTGAACTATATTCAAATGTCAAAAGCTGTTTTCACTGGAGACACTCTAATTTTGCATTTTCTGGCAAATTATAAAATAAACGCCAGTAATACAAATCATATAATCCTGTGAACTGATCTAATAACAGATAACAGATAATCAGAGTTGGAAGGGACCTTGTAGGTCATCTAGTCCAACCCTCCCCACCCAAGCGGGAGATCCTACACCATTTCTGACAGATGGCAGTCCAATCTCTTCTTGAAAGTCTAAAGTGATGGCGCTCCCACAACTTCCGAGGGCAAACTGTTCCATTGGTTGATTGTTCTCACTGTCAGAAAGTTTCTCCTTATTTCCAGGTTAAATCTCTCCTTGTTCAGTTTCCATCCATTATTCCTTCTGTTATGTATGCAGGTTTGAATGTCATTGGTTTAGTTTGAAATGTTCTTGTAAAATGTCAGAAATGATTGGTTTAAAAAGTGCAGGAAAATTCTGCACTCTGATTGGCTGGCAACTGCAGCTGCTGGCTATAAGTAGCAGCCGCAGCCCAGCCAAATTGGGTCTGTTATGAGCTGTAGTCACTAATAAACTCTTCACTGAAGGACTCCGCGTCTGACTCTTCATGCAAACTTAACACCTTCTCTGGCCTACAGGTGCTTTAGAAAATAGCTTGACCCCTTCCTCTCTGTGGCAGCCCTTCAAATATTGGAACACCACTATTATGTCTCCCCTGGTCCTTCTCTTTACTAGACTAGCCAAGCCCAGTTCCTGTAACTGTTCTTCATATGCTTTAGTCTCCAGTCCCCTAATCATTCTGGTTGCTCTTCTCTGTACTTTTTCTAGAGTCTCAACATCTTTTTTGTAATGTGTATCTTTTGTAATTTTGTAATGTAATATTTTGTAATGATCTGAGCTAGACAAGGCTTTCACTTAAGTTAGACTAGACAAGACTTTCACTTAAGACCACCAATAAAATAAATGTGCAGGTTAAAGAACAAAACAACTATTCAGGAGCACCCAAAAGAGGATGCAGCTGTTTTAATGCTTTGAGGAGACATGACTTGCTCATTCTAGTATGCACTGCAAAACACCCCTTAGGATTTCTTTGCACAATCCTGATGGGAAGCAATTATGCTGTCTTTAATTAACTGCATTTAAATAAGATTAATTCCTCTTCCATCTACATTGGAGATTCTTCATCTCTCTGTGTATCAGCCAAGGGCCAAATAGGAGGACCCTTGACCTAACAAGTTGTGTGCTCCAAATCTTCAACCCCTAAATCAAAATGTTTGTGATAAGAAGTGTTGCCACCCTAGCAAATTTCCCCAGGCCTTAACTTTCAGAAGCTGAATGTGGAAGATTTTATTAGCTAGCTTAATGATGACAAAAATTACATTTATCAGGTCAGGTGCCTAACACACAGGTTAATTTGAGCTGTGCTCTCACTTGGTGTATTGCCTGCAGGGTTTAGCCACAGCTGTAGACTGTGAATCAGTTTCAAAGATGATGCTGTAAGGCAAACATCAAGAATTTTTCTCTCACCCCTGAATAAATTCAATTAGCCCCTTCACACAAAATTCTGCATGTGCAGTATTTGGAAACATAGCTCCCAGCTCAAATAGAAGAATGTAGCCATAAAGGGATATGTGTTTTTTTTTATTTTGGATTAAAGTAATGCCATTTTATGGGGAGGGAAAGAGTCAGCTTGGGTAAGATTCTTGAGGTCTTGGTGATTCCAGTGATAAATCCATTCCAAAGATCTTCTCATGTCTTTGGAGGCACAAGAAGAATTGGAAGCAGCAAAGAATTGTGTAGGCAAAAAGAAAATGCAACATGGTTTTGCTGGTAATTGCTGCTAGGTGTGGCCACCACACCTGTTCTCCCAGAATGCTATGATGGAGTCTCAGAAGCACTGAAGGGGAATTTATTTATTTATTTATTTATTTATTTATTTATTTATTTATTTATTATTTGGACTTGCATGCCACCCCATCTCCAAAGACTCGGGGTGGCTCACAACTAAAACAATAACAATTACAAATAATTAAAAGAGAATTAAACCAATCACAAGCCCAATAATAGTTAACAAAGTTAAAATTTAAAATAATTTAAGAACCATCCCCCCCAGGGAGGGGTCACATTGGAAATGGTGGTTACTATTTTTTATTTATTTATTAAGAAAATTTATGCAGCATGGCCATTCACGTCACTCATGATCATTCAGGGAGGCTTACAGAAATAAAACCCTAATATAAAATCCAATAAACCCCCGCCTCCCAGTGACAACAATCAAACCAAGCACTTGATGGGCTCCATATCACCCTGGGATCTGCAGGCCATTGGCAAAACTGTGTCTTCAGGACCTTTTGAAAGAGTGTTAGAGTGGAGGCTAATCTTATTTTTGCAGGAATGATGTTCCATAGGGAGGGAGTCACCACAGAGAAGGTCCTTCTCGGTCCCACCAGATGGACCTCCTTAGAAGAGGAGACCCATAAGATATGCTTCCTCCAATCTCTGGTGGGTCAGGTAGATGGTCCTTCAAATGGCCTGATCCCAAGTCATACAGGGCTTTAAAGGTGGCAACCAGCACCTAGGCACAAAAACTGTGGTTCAAGCATTAAGAGGAGAGCTGGTATCAGGTGATGGCAGTTGTCTGGATTGTCAGCCAAATGTGAATTTTGGCAACAATTTGAATTGAGTTGTCACTATTAAAATCCAAAAGACCTTTGACCCCAACTATTCTTCTCCTCCCTTGTGATTCTACCCATCTTTCATCCACTGCAAAGGGACTTTTTTCCATGGAGAATGCAGAACTCCCTCATGGTGCTTTTCTGCCCTCTAACAATATCCTTTTCTGACAAGTGTTGGAATTATCTGCTTCTCATTAATTGACTACTGATTTATTATTGGTATTTTAGTCATTTATCTACTACTTCTTGGTATATTTGGTTTGCTTCTTTGTGTTTATTGTATAATTTGATTTAACAGGTATACAATGCAGAGGGAATGTTTTTTTTAAAGGCAACTTCCTGCCTGAAAGCCAAAGACCTCATTTTCTATAGTTAAGCTCAGCAAATCATCCCAGATGTATTCTGTTATGTATGTAGGTTTAAATGTTATTGGTTTATTTTGAACTGTTCTTGTAAAATGTCAAATGGAATTGGTTTAAATAGTGTGGGAAAAACCCTGCACTCTGATTGGCTGGCAACTACGGCTGCTGGCTATAAGAAGCAGCCGTAGCCCAGCCAAGTTGGGTCCATTCGAGCTGTAGTCACTTAATAAACTCTTCACTGAAGCTCTTTGCGTCTGACTCTTCATGCAAACTTAACACTGGCGACGAGGATGGGATTGCCCTGACAATGCGGAAGACAAGCAGAAGAGCGAGATGGCTGCACTGAACACCCCCCCAGCCCCGTTCGATCCGGCGGCGGAAGACTGGGAATCATATGCGGATCGCTTCCAGATGTACTTGGAAGGAAACAACCTGCATATCCCGAGAGTGGAAGAGGGTGGTATTTCTCATGCACTGTGGTCCAGCAGTCTTCAAGATGGCGAAGGCATTGGCAGGAGCTGCAGACTTGAAGGTAATGGAATGGCCTGATTTGGAAAAGCTTTTAAGAGCCCATTACGCCCCACAAGTATCGTGCCTCATTAAGAGACACGAATTTTACCGTCGGGATCAAGGGGAAAGCGAAAATTTTAACGACTTCGTGGCAAGTTTAAGAGACATTGGGGGTGCTTGTGACTTTACCAACTTAGAAGAGGCCATGCGTGATCGGTTTGTTCTAGGCCTCAAAGATAACGTCTTACAAAGCAAACTGCTAATGAAACCTAAGATCACATTTAAGGAGGCCATAGAGGAAGCTGTTTCAGCGGAAGCCACCAAGTCCTCAGCAGTGGCCATGAAAAAGATTAACAAGGCCTCAAGCCATTCTGATGTGGAAAAATCCACAACAACCCATTGCGAGCAAATAGACTCTGATTCAGATTGCAGTGAGATGGAGGAAGGAATTTTAGACTCATAATGGAGAAGAAAAGGAAAGACCCTGGAAAAAAGAGGCAAGAATCTTATTACAGAGGCTGTGGGGGGGGGACCCCCACACTGAATGCAAGTTTTTAGGCACCATCTGCCTACGTTGTGAGAAAAGGGGTCACCTAGCAAGAGTCTGCAAATCATCCAGAACTCCATCTAGTAGGAAGAAATTCCCTGAAAAGGCTTTTAAGCTCAACAATTTCATTGAAAGGATGGGGCACAACTCAGAAGCAAATGGAAAGAATGAAACTCATCAAACAATCACCATTGGTCATTCTTCACCCTTGAGAAGCAGAAAAGTACATGTGAAGGTATTCATTGAAGGAAGGCCTTGCCAAATGGAAGTGGACTCAGGCTCCTATTTATCTATGGTGTCATGGGACACTATTCACAGGCTACTTCCCAACATTCAGAAGAAACATTTCCAGAAGCAAGCACTGACTCTCAAAGACTACCAAGGGAACAAGATTCCAGTAGTTGGAGCAAGAGATTTCAACATGAAGTTTAAAGGCCACACCAAACATTTGCCCCTGACCATCGTGGACAAGGATCGCCCAAACTTGCTGGGACTTGAGTGGTTCAAGTCACTAGGCATCGAGGTGACTGGCATCAATCACGTGAGCTCTGAATGGGAAGAGTCTTTGAAGTCTGAGTTTCCAGAGGTCTTCAGCGACTGATTAGGCAAGTACTTGGGGGCCCCTATCACATTTAACCTAGATCCCAAGGTACAACCAATCTGCTTAAAACCCAGAAGGGTACCCTTTGCATTGAAGGAAAAAATTGATGAACAATTAGATAAACTGATAGCCCAAGGGGTATTACAGCCCACAGACCACTCCAGGTGGGAGACACCCATAGTCATGCCAGTCAAGGCAGTCGGTTCCATGAGAATCTGCGGGGATTACAAGGGGACATTGAACCATGGTTCTGGTTATTGTTGTACAGTGTTTGAATTTGAGGTGACTGGCATCAATCACGTGAGCAACTCTGAATGGGAGGAGGCCTTGAAGTCTGAGTTTCCAGAGGTCTTCAGTGAAGGATTGGGCAAGCATATGGGGACCCCTATCACTTTCAACCTAGATCCCAAGGTGCCCCCAATTCGTTTAAAGCCCAGGAGGGTTCCATTTGCTTTAAAGAAAAAAATTGATGTACAATTAGACAAGTTAATTGCTCAAGGGGTTTTAGAGCCCACTGACCACTCCAGATGGGAGACACCCATAGTCACACCAGTCAAGGCTGATGGGTCAGTAAGAATTTGTGGAGACTATAAGGGGACACTGAACCATGCGCTGCAGCAGATCCAGTGCCAGTGGTGCATCATCTGTTACATTCACTTGGCAGGGGTACAGTCTTTGCCAAATTGGACTTGGCCCAGGCATATCAACAACTAACAGTTGATGATGCCACTGCAGAGGCCCAAACCATTGTGACTCATAGAGGTGCCTTCAAATGTAAAAGGTTACAATTTGGAGTAAGCATGGCACCAGGCATCTTTCAAAGCCTTATGGAAAGAATGCTCCAAGGACTGCCAGGGGTAGTGCCTTACTTTGATGATGTGTTAATCTCTGCTGAAAATGACACTCAACTACAAGAAAGACTCAGAGAAGTCCTTACCAGATTCAGGAAAGCGGGGTTAAAAGTCAAGGAAGAAAAATGCACACTTAAGACTGACAGGGATGAGTTCCTGGGCTACATGATTGACAAGCATGGCATCCACCCTACTAATGCCAAGGTTAAAGCAATCAAAGAAGCCCCTAAACCTAAATGCAAAACAGATTTGCAAGCTTTCCTTGGACTTATTAACTTTTATCACATGTTTCTACCTCAAAAGGCAACCATTGCTGAACCATTGCACAGATTACTTGATAAGAAGTCTGTTTGGGTCTGGGGCAGGAAGGAACAATCAGCATTTAACAGTATTAAAAGACTAATCATGTCTGATGCTGTACTGATACAGTTCTCTGAGAATTTGCCTGTTGTACTGACTTGTGATGCATCCGCTTTTGGAGTGGGGGGGGGGTTTGAGCCACAGGCTTCCCAGTGGGAGAGAAGCCCCTATTGCATTTTACTCTCGCACTTTGACCAAAGCAGAGAGGAATTACAGCCAATTGGACAAAGAGGCATTGGCAGTTGTTGCAGCTGTTAAGAAATTTCATGAATACCTGTATGGCAGAACATTTACCATTGTTACAGATCACAAACCTTTGTTAGGCATTGTGGCAGGAGACAAGCCTACACCTACTATCCTGTCACCAAGAATGCTGAGGTGGACTGAATTTCTTGCAGCTTATTCATACAAACTGATTCACAAGCCTGGCAAGGACATTGGACATGCTGATGCAACTAAGTCATTGCCCACTTCCTTGCCACAAGGAGGACCTTGAACCTGAAACACACACCTTTTTCCTAGAAACTGTTGCCAAGCTTCCAGTTCATGCTGCTGAAATTGCCAGAGAGACTGCCAAAGACACTGTGTTGGCTCCTGTTATTGGCTGGATTAAGAAATGTTGGCCTCTTCAAGATCTACCTCACCTTGCCCAACCTTTTAAATCCAGGCAAACTGAATTATCTGTATTAAGAGGATGTATTTTGTGGGGTAACAGGGTGGTTATTCCTGCAAAACTGCAAAGAGAGGTTTTGGAAATCTTACATGAGGGTCATCCTGGTATTGTAAGGATGAAGGGATTGGCCAGGAGTTATGTATGGTGGCCAGGTATTGACAAAATGGTTGAAAACTGGGTTGCATCTTGTCCCAATTGCCAGGTGGTCAGGCCTGCCCCATCTCACGCCCCCACACAGGAATGGGAATGTCCTAGGGGCCCATGGTCTAGGATCCACATTGATTTCGCAGGTCCTACTAGAGGGCACACCTTTCTTATTATAGTAGATGCATATTCCAAATGGCTAGAGGTGTTTCCCATTACATCCACCACAACTGATGCTGTCATCAAACAGCTCAGAAAACTGTTTGTAACTCACGGGTTACCTGATGTTCTTGTCTCTGACAATAGCCCTCAATTTACATCTAACCTCTCTGAATCCTATCTAGCACAACAGGGTATCAGACATGCCCTGACTGCCCCTGGGCACCCTTCGGCTAATGGCCGGGTTGAACGAATGGTACGCTTTACCAAAGAGAAGCTTCAGCAGCTGGGTCCTGGGGACATCACTGAGAAGCTTGAAAAACTTCTTAGTGTTCAGCACATCACTCCTAGCCCATCTACTAACTTATCCCCAGCAGAGTTGTTGATGGGTAGGAAACTTAGGTCTTCCCTTGACCGCCTTCATCCCACTTACGCACCCAACGCACCACTGGATTCCACTTCCAAAGTTCGTTCTTTCAGTGTGGGAAATTCTATATATGCTAGGAACCTTATAGGTGAACCTTTGTGGATTCCTGCTGAAATAACTCACATCACTGGCCCTCGTTCTTACAGGGTACAAACAGAGGATGGCCTCCTCTGGAGCAGGCACATTGACCAACATAGATCAAGGTCCCCTCAGGAACATCGCCCCTTTGCCATTCTGAGTCCCTCACCTGATGTCACTTCTAGGGGGGAGGGGGGGAACAGAAGGAAAATCAGCAAGCAAGAATCAACCCCATGTGTAACGAGCCATTACGACAGGAACCATCCCGAACCCTGTCACAATGCCAAGATTCATCCTTAGAAGTGGAAGATTGCACATCACTACCTGACTTGGGTGCTGACATTGGAATGGAGATGGGTTGGGAGGAGAGACCAGATTCTAGCAGTCAAACAGGGTCTCCTTTCACAGGAAGTCCCAACAGGGAAATGTCAGCAGACACATTTCCCCTCTCACTGGGTGAGAACGTTAAAACTTCTGAACCACGAAGGTCTCAACGCATTAAGAGCCCCACCTATTTAAAGGAATACATTAGATAGGTTGGGGTTTGGTATGGACTGAACCTAGTGGGGAGGGGTGTTTTGTATGTAGGTTTAAATGTTATTGGTTTATTTTGAACTGTTCTTGTAAAATGTCAAATGGGATTAGTTTAAATAGTGCGGGAAAAACCCTGCACTCCCATTGGCTGGCAACTACGGCTGCTGGCTATAAGAAGCAGCCGTAGCCCAGCCAAGTCGGGTCCATTCAAGCTGTAGTCACTTAATAAACTCTTCACTGAAGCTCTTCACATCTGACTCTTCATGCAAACTTAACATATTCATCTCATGCACTCAGCAGGACAGTTTGGTTGTGTGAATAGGACAATCACTATGTCATGAATAAGCACAAAATCACCGAACAGCAGCCACTAAAGCAGAGTTCTCTGGCTTTCTATAGATACCTTTTGTACCACAGCTCTAATCCTTATTCTAGCCCATCAGAATGCCTGAGGATATAACTGGCAGAATGCCAGTTATAAATAAGTTTAACTTTTGGGACATTTCAATTCCATAAACCTATTTACTTAGGTAATGTGATTTATTACAGCTTAGTTCAAAATTTCTCATATTAAAATATGGAAAATCACAGTTTTTTTTTAAAAAAAACATACATGGGCCAAACAGCTGTCACTGGGCAGTTAGAATAAATGATTTAGTCAGTAGATTTCTCTCTGCAACTTGGGAAGAAAATATTAGCAGCTAGTCTTCCCTTGAGAATAAGTTGAAAATTTATCTCCATTTGTAGATTGTAAAATAATTTTGGATTCATTTTTCCAGCAAGGCACATCTGATTTCCAAGCATAGATATAAATCAGATCAATCAATCTAGGATTCCCCACATTTTTCCCATTAAAATGTGCAATATTCAGCCAAAAGAAAGACTGTTTGAAAACTGAGTCACAGTAGTGAGATAGGTACCATATAAGAGTTTTATTTATTTATGCATTTATTTATTTGTTTACTTGTTTATTAAATTCATATGCCATCCTCCTCACTATCCAAAACATCCCTCAGAATTTTCCAATTCCTATTCTGTCAAAAGTCAAGGACTACTTGTATGTATATAAAGTATACATAAGTGATACAGATAAAAGTCTTTTCTCAGAAGAATAAAATATAATAGGGGAACAAGAATTCCTTCATTAAGCCATACAGCTTTATTCAGATAACAGATAATCAGAGTTCGAAGGGACCTTGTAGGTCATGTAGTCCAACCCTCCACCCAAGTGGGAGACCCTACACCATTTCTGACAGATGGGAGTCCAATCTCTTCTTGAAAGTCTCAAGTGATGGTGATCCCACAACTTCCGAGGGCAAGCTGTTCCATTGGTTCTCACTGTCAGAAAGTTTCTCCTTATTTCCAGGTTAAACCTCTCCTTGTTCAGTTTCCATCCATTATTCCTTGTCTGGCCTTTGGGTGCTTTTGAAAATAGCTTGACCCCTTCCTCTCTGTGGCAGCCTTTCAAATATTGGAACACTGCTATCCTGTCTCCCCTGGTCCTTCTCTTCACTAGACTAGACATACCCAATTCCAGCAACAGTTCTTTACATGTTTTAGTCTGCAGTCCCCTAATCATCCTGGTTGCTCTTCTCTGCACTTTTTCAAGAGTCACAACATCTTTTGTATAGTGTGGTGACCAAAACTGGATGCAGTACTCTAGGTGTGGTCTTACTAAGGCTTTATAGAGTGGCATTATTCCTGCAAACCAACATTGGAAAGATATATAGGGGGAAAGTTTCACATTTACCTTTTGATAATCTTTTGTAAGAAGGTGATTAAGGACTGATAGAAATTAAAACTTCCTTTGAACATTAGCACAGCAAATACAATCTGTTAATATTTGTTTGGCATCTCATTTTTACAAAGATGTATTTGTTTTGCTGATTGATTATTTGATTTACTTGTTTTCAGCATGAAAATAAATAGATCCAGAGTTGGTTGCCTTTTGCAGTATGTAATGGCAGTCCTGAAAAAATGGTTTGAAACAATGTGATCCATTGCTATGACTCAGAACAGGGCATTTAATTTGAATTTTATTTTTATACTAAGTGCTAAGATCTCTGTTTTAAGTTCTTTCTTCAGAATAACAGAATAACAAAGTTGGAAGGGATCTTGGAGGTCTTCTAGTCCAACTTCCTGTTCAAGCAGGAGATCCTATACCATTTCAGACAAATGGCTGTCCAATCTCTTCTTGAAAGCCTCCAATGATGGAGCATCCACAATTCTGAAGGCAAGATGTTCCATGTTAACTGTTCTCACTGTCAGGAAATTTATCCTTAGTTCTAAGTTGGTTCTCTCCTTGATTAGTTTCCATCCATTGGTTCCTCTCTTGCCTTCTGGTGCTTTGGGAAATCTAGGGTGGGATTCAAATGTTTAACAACCGGTTCTGTGGATGTGGCTAGGTGGGCGTGTCCAGTGGTGGGATTCAACCAGTGTTACTATCGGTTCAGTGACTACATTTTGCGCCTGACGCATGCTGCACACATGTAAAAAACCTTAAGCTGTGCCACCCGGACAGCTGAAAAGTGCTGCATGCAGGTGCACAGCATTTGAAAAGCCACTTTTTTCCTGCTTTTTCAACCTCAGCTGTGCCACGCAAAACAGCTGAGGTTGAAAAAGCAGGAAATAAAGGACAGGTAAGAGCCCGGGCATGCAGGTGGGCCAAACAGCAGCAAACACAGTACTGATTTTTGCTCTGCTCTGCTATAGAGCCAGGCAGAACCGGTAGCATCCCACCACTGGGCGTGACCATGTGACTGGGTGGGTGTGGCTTCTTCTTCTTCTTCTTCTTCTTCTTCTTCTTCTTCTTCTTCTTCTCCTCCTCCTCCTCCTCCTCCTCCTCCTCCTCCTCCTCCTCCTCCTCCTTCTTCTTCTTAGCAAACCCCCCACTGCATTTTGTGGCATCCTGGGCTTCAGGGAAGCCTCCTGGGGGGTGTTTTTTCTCAAGAAGGCTTTGCTGCAGCCCAGGAAGGCAAAAAATGGATCCTGGATGCTGTGCAGCCCCCACACTCCATTTTTGGGTCTCCTGGGCCTCAGGAAAGTCTCCTGGGGCAGCATTTTTGCTCCCAGAAGGCTTCCCTGGGCCTTCCTGGGGTCCAGGAAGGCAAAAAACAGAGCGTGGGGCACCCACCCACCCGTTCCCCCATCTGTGCATCTTTTTCTCCTCCTGGGCCTCAGGGAAGCCTCCTGGGCGAAGCAATAAGACAGTGAGGGGGATACTGGCACAGCTCATCATTGGAGCAGCTGGTCATCGGGAGGGGAAAAGAAAGAAATACCTTAAGGAGTTACTGGGTGCAGTCAGCAATGTCATACATGCACAATAAGGACTGACTGGGCTGGGAGGGGAGGGGTGGGCAGAGAGGGGCAGGGCCAGCCAAGGGGCAGGATTTGCCACTTCTCCAAACTGCACAGAATCATAACAACTGGTCCAAACCGGTAGAATCCCACCCCTGAAATATATCTATTAATTCAAGTATTCATTTACAGAAAAATAATAACAGTCACCCATTTGGGGTTTATAGTATTTATCAGTTGTATCTGGGCTAGTTGTGTGTGAGGCGATAATTGATTAGACTGCAATAAGAGGGAGCAGGGGAAAAATTGGAATTGTGTGTAATATCCTTGCAAGTCTGAAGGAAAATAAGCCATACAAAACAGCTGAGGTTAGATAAAATGGAAGAGTCATAAAAATAGATTCCCATGAAGTTTTCTGATATGACATGAGAAAAACACATGGGAGGTTATTGGCATAATCATTGGGCACATGGTAGCCATCTGAGAACTCTGTGTGAAAATAGATCCCAGCATGCTGTTAACTGGGCAAATGCATCTACTGCAATTTCCAGAAATCAGCTTTTGAGTAAAGTTTCAACTAAATTCCTTCACCGGATGCAATGTGGAATTTACTCACAGTCCAAAGGTGATGGTAAGTACAGTCCAAATAGCATACAGATAATCAAATTCCAGAAAACAAATATTTGATGCTGTGCAATGGCCAGAAACAAAAAAGACCCTCTTAGAATCAAATAAACCATATTACAATTTAAGGATATGTGCATGCACACATATGGTACCAGTGTGCAAATCCAGTTACTATTTTAAGGCATAAAGAGCAAGAATGACCCTTTCACCAAGGACTCACTGTACAGACTTTAGGATCATAAAGTTAGAAAGGGCCATTTGGGCGAACAAAAATTTTGTCTCAGTGCTGGAATCCAGATCAAAGGTTTCCCCTGTCCAGTCGTGTCCAGCTCTAGGGGACGATGCTCATCTCCATTTCTTAGCTGAGAGAGCCAGTGTGCTTGGAAGATGCTTCCACTGTCATGTGGCGGCATGACTATATGCTGAGCCACACGGAATGCTGTTAAGAGCTGCAATGGTGCAGTGGTTAGTGTGCAGTACTGCAGGCTACTTCTGCTGACTGCCAGCTTCCTGCAATTTGGCAGTTCAAATCCCACCAGGCTCAAGGTTGACTTAGCCTTCGATCCTTCTGAGATGGGTAAAATGAGGACCCAGATTGTTGGGGGTGATATGCTGACTCTGTAAACTGCTTAGAAGAAGGCTGTAAAGCACTGTGAAGTGGTATATAAGTCTAAATGCTATTGCTATTGCTACCCTCCCACTGAAATGGTACTTATTTATCTACTTGCATTTGCATGCTTTCAAACTGCTGTGGGTAGGAGCTGGGGCAGGAATGGGAGCTCACCCTGTCACATGGTCTCAAACTGCCAACCTTTCAGTTGACAAGGCCAGCATATTAACTGCTAGGCCACCATGCCCCCCTAATGGTGATATTGGCAAGCTGCAACGGCACCTCTGCTTTTAAAGATATACTTTAATCTATAGGGATTCATTAATGCTTGATATTTTGAATTATTTAGTTCCATTTAATTGTTTTCATGGTTTAACAATTCATTCAAGTCACACAATCTGACTTAACTTGCCTTAGAGTAAACAATATCAAGAAGATGGGGAATATACAATTGGAACCAAAGGCTTTTCTTTTAGGGCTAATGGATAGACAGCTGGGGGAAAAGAAGTCATGGAACTTTGTTTTTATATATGACAGCTGAAGCAATTATTATATACTCAAAAGTAGAAAGCTTTGGCACTAGACAAAAGAAAAGAATAGTTGGTGGAAATGATGGAACTTGCACTGATGGTTAATCTGACTTCTTTGATTAAAGAAAAGACAATGTCTATATTTATTGCTGACTGGAAATTCCTTAGAGATTTTTTTTTGCCTGAAACTGAAAAAAAATAAGCATTTGATTTATAGTTTTGATGATTAGAAAACATTAGATAACAGAAAAAGATTTACAAAATATGTTATATATGTATTTGATAGGCTGATGGTATGATCATACTATAAGGAGAGTATTAAACTCCTAAGAAAGTCTGGTTCCCCTAGACATGAAATATTGCTTATTTCTTTGCTAATCTCAACCAGCCATATGGGCAAATAGGGAATAGCCTATTTTGAAGTCTGTATTGATTCTTCAGAATGAGAATCGGGATTGTTAACAGAAGCATCCCCTACCTTCCCAATGAGAGCAAACAGCAAACCCAAACAAGAATCTTTGCTGATCTAAAAATAGCAACATAAAAAGCGATAAATGTGGCATCCATTTCCCCAAGTTTAAATTAAAGCAGCACAATATTTCCTGCATTACTTCAAAGCAACTAACACGACAATATGTTAAATGTATGTGTCTGTCTTATCCCCTCATTTGAATTATGCTGAAATGCAGATCATCTATCATCTAACAGCATGCAGATTTCATCAAGATCAGTATGAGCTGATGAAAAAATAAAATGTTGATGCTATTGTTAATGCTGGGTTTAGAAAGGATTGCCTCTCTGTCACATAAAAATAGAACTGCTGACTTTAAATAAAAACTTATTGAAATTTGCAAACTTCTTTATAAGAAGCATAATGAATTTGAGATTTTTTAAAAAAAAAGTAGAAGAAAAACAAAACTGGCAAATCTGTGCACATACATGCAGGGCATTGAGTTAGTGATTAGCTCCTAAAACCTGAGCTTGAATTCCTTATTGCTTGCCATGGACAACTTGCCATGGACAACTCACCATGGCCAAATCACCATGGGACAATTTGCCATGGACAACTTGCCACAAGACAACTCTCTCCAGGACAATTCAACACTGTATCATTTCATTCAGTTACTTTTATTATTGGTGACCATATTCATCAAAATTATTATAACTCTTGTATTTCTGTATTTACTTTCTTTATTTTATTTTTATTGGCCATGGTTCCATTCAAATTAATTTAACTTTTTTATTTTTGAAAATATGCTATGACAATTTTCAGCAAGGTTGCCATCCACAAGTAGTTTGCAATGAGGGTCAATTTAGTCAACATAGTGACTAAATTAGTACACCAGCAAAATACTGTGGACATAATACATTTAGATTTCAGCAAGGCATTAGACAAAGTAGACCACAACCTACTTCTTAGTAAGCTAGAAAAAGGTGGAATAGATAGCACCACCACTAGACGGATTCGCAAATGGCTGGCAAACTGTACTCAAAGAGTAGTCCTTAATGGGTCTAAGTCTACATGGAGGGAAGTAAGCAGTGGGGTGCCACAAGGTTCCGTCTTAGGCCCAGTATTCTTCAACATCTTCATTAACAACTTAGATGAGGGAATAGAAGAGGAACTTACCAAATTTGCAGATGATACTAAGCTGGCAGGAATAGCTAACACCCAAGAAGATAGGCTCAATATCCAGATGGATCTTGACAGAGTAGAACACTGGGCTGGATCTAACAAAATGAAATTCAATGTAGAGAAAAGTAAAGTCCTACACTTAGGCAAGAAAAACCAAAAGTACACATATAGACTGGCTGAAACTAGGCTCAATAGCAGTAACTGTGAGAGGGATCTTGGAGTCTTAGTGGACAACCAGCTAAATGTGAACCAGCAGTGTGCAGCAGCAGCCAAAAAAGCTAATGCAATCCTAAATTGTATTAACAGAGGGATACAATCAAGATCAAGGGATGTACTAATACCACTCTATAAAGCCTTAGTAAGACCACACCTAGAGTACTGCAACCAGTACTGTTCAACACATTACAAAAAGTATGTTGAGACTCTAGAAAAAGTACAGAGAAGAGCAACCAGGATGATTAGGGGACTGGAGACTAAAATATATGAAGAATGGTTACAGGAACTGGACTTGGCTACTCTAGTAAAGAGAAGACCAGGGGAGACATGATAGCAGTCTTCCAATATCTGAGGGGCTGCCACAGAGAGAAGGAGGTCAAGCTAATTTCTAATGCACCTGTAGGCCAGACAAGGAATAATGGATGGAAACTGAACAGGGAGAGATTTAACCTGGAAATAAGGAGAAACTTTCTGACAGTGAGAACAATCAACCAGTGGAACAGTTTGTCCTCAGAAGTTGTGGGAGCGCCATCACTTGAGACTTTCAAGAACAGATTGGACTGCCATATGTCAGAAATGGTGTAAGGTCTCCTGCTTGGGTGGGGGGTTGGACTACATGACCTACAAGGTCCCTTCCAACTCTGATTATCTGTTATCTGTTAAACTGGATACAGAAGAAGTTTTATTTCAAAATCCTGATCCTCAAATTGCAGAAATGATACCAAAATCAATATAGACTATTTCTACTCAGCCTTCTGAGATTTCCAAAATACTTTTTACATCTTAGTCTTCTTCTTTTTCTTCCTTCCTTCCTTCCTTCCTTCCTTCCTTCCTTCCTTCCTTCCTCCCTTCTTTCCTTCTTTTTTCTTTTTTCTTTCTTTCCTTCATTCCTTTCTTTCCTTCCTGCCTGCTTGCCTTTCTTTCTTTCTTTCTTTCTTTCTTTCTTTCTTTCTTTCTTTCTTTCTTTTTCCAAACATCCATTAAAATTCATTTGGTCATAGCTTTTGATAATTAATCATTATATAAAAAAGTATCCAGGTTATGTAGCATGTGAATTGTAAAGCCATTCCTGAATTTTTAAAAAAGATGCTTCAGGCTACATTTTATACATATATCCATACACATAATATCAACTAGCTAAATAAGTTCAGATGGGGAATAGAAGTGAATAAATGCCAAGAGCAAATTGGTAGGCATCAAATTGAGAACCCAGATTGTAAATATGGAGTACCCTAGGGTATCAGGAAACAGAGTCAGGGAGCATCTTCACCAGTGAGTTTGATAATAGCTTATGAGTTTTGTCCATTTTCATCAAGGAAAAGCTTTGAGTAGGCAAGCTCTAAACTTGTGAACAACATTTCTTAATGTGGCAACTAGAGGAAAACGTGGCTTATTGAGTTGTATGAATTAGGTGAAACAAATCATTTCCAAAACCAAGAATAAGATATTGCATTAAACTATAGAACTGGCCCATTTTTGTTAATCTAAGGCAGGGGTGTCAAACTCCCAGCCCATGGGCCAGATGCGCCACACACTGGCAATGCCCATGCCTGATTTAGTACAGGGGGGAAAAGTCCCAATACATCATGTGATGACACTGTGACGATGCGAGTTTGACATCCTTGGGCTAAGGCTTTGGGAGAACTACAATTTGTGTATTATTGTATGGTAGGGTATGAGGAGATTGCAATCAATGGAAAGAACTGAAAGTTGGATTGAAATTATTTATCTCCCATTTCAGAATTAGCTTTATATCAGAAATTGATCCCAAGAAACAATGACAACAACCAGTGGAAAACCTGACCAATAAAACTAGGTTGCTACCTTCCTGTTTCTAGCAATTTATAATCAGAGAAGGTGCTGAGGATTGCAAAAAAAGGGAACTCAGGGGTCTCATTATGGAATGCTGAAACCCCATTATTATGTCAATTTATAAAAGGTATAATGAGCCACAGTGAGCCATGGTGGCACAGTGGTTAGAGTGCAGTAGTGCAGGCTACTTCTGCTGAATGCCGGCTGCCTACAATTTGGCAGTTCAAATCTCACCAGGCTCAATGTTGACTCAGCCTTCCATCCTTCCAAGGTCGGTAAAATGAGGACCCAAATTGTTGGGGGCAAAATGTTGACTCTGTAAACTGCTTGGAGAGGGCTGTAAAGCACTGTAAAGTGGTATATAAATCTAAGTGCTATTGCTGTTGTTATAAGCTTCTTTTTCATTGATACAATGGGTTTCGTAAAGGATTCTTTGAAACCTTGAATGATGTTGCCAGTCAAGGAAAGAGGAATCATTAGTTACAGGGATTTAATACAATAGGACCTTCTTTGTTGTGGCTACCTTGTCAGCAGCATGTCAGCAGATGAACAAGTGCTGATTTGTCTTGAATGCAATGTCTGTTTGAACATTGCTTTAATCTGCAGGGCGACTCCATGGCATCTCTAACCAGCAACCTCCAGCAGCATCTGATATTTTGTGATTAAAAATCCCACTCAGGGTTTCTTGTCTGGCATGAATGTGAGCAGAAAAGGTTTGCCATGGACCCATATATGTGTAGAGAAGACAGTTCCATTTCATTCCGTTTCATTGGAAAGACTCCATTTAATGAAATGCCAGAGCCTCGTGCCTGCACTGTATTCTGCCAGTAGCAGAAGAGATAAAGAATAGAGGCCTGATACTGAAAATGGGAAGTTCCAGAAGTCAGATAAAAGGAGAAATAAGTGTAAGATATTTTTGACTTTATTAGCTATAAACCCCAGTTTAGCCAAGGATCAAAGCATGGAGCAAGACTGATAAACCAAATAAAGTTCTTGCTATTTTTTTTTCTACCCGTGGGCTCTTGTTCCTTTGAAATGGAAAGAGAGAGACACCTAGTGGTTAAAGAAGCAAATATATATATATATATAAACAAGTTTTAAAAGAAAGCTAAGTATTCTTACGTTTGTTTGTATGAATGTATGTGTGTGTGTGTTTATGTATATCTATGTATGTCTTGTTCACATTTTCCAAGACGTTTTTATTTTCCCAATCAGTTGGGAAATATCTGCTCAACAGGTCTTTGGAAACTGAGTTTGCAAATGGGAATGATATTGCGAGCCTGTATGTCTTCTTCTTCTTCTTCTTTTTTTGCTGGAGTCTCAAGGCATCATTAGCCAGTACTTGATTGCATTTGCATATTTTTTTATATTGCATTTAAAATAAATAGCAGCTGGAGGTTTAGACTGAGAATGCATGCAGTGTGTTTCAGGAAGCAAAAGACTGCTGTAGTAGCAAAGAGAAAAAAGAAAAGAAAACTAATTTCTAGAGTAGAATAAAAGGGGAGGGGGGAACAGATGATGTATGGAAAAGGAAAAGCAGATCTTATAACTGTTACAGAATTATATGTCACTTTTGTCACATTATATATGACACACCTAAAAAGGGGTAGGGCTTTCAATGAACAGTCATAATCTCCATTTTGACATTTTTAAACCTCTCTTGTAGACACTCCCCATAGCTTAATGTATCTTCTGCTTCACTCTTTCTTGTTCAACTGAATCTTGATTTTTATTGCTGATGTATTAGCACACAGAATACAAAAAGACAACCATGGCTCCATTTGGCATTCCTAAAATGTGCCATTTTTAAAATTTCAGCAGAATCCATATTTATATTGTGTGAAAGCCTCCTCACAATTTTTCTATTTCTATTTTATTGTGAAGGTATGTCGAGAGAAGTTTGCAAGTACGAAAGTCTAGTTCTCCCTCACCTTCCACCCCATCTCCTTTAGGCTGAGAAACTAGGGAGGGTTTTTTCTAACCATCTTGCTGCAGGCTATGCTGTCTCTTCTTTGACCATTCCCTTAGCAGCATCTCTTTGCTCCATCTCCCAAGGTCTTTCTCACATACCATTACAAAGGCTTTGGACTGTATTCTGGATAACCAGGTCCCATTTTGATTATACCCACATAACTGCAGGTATTTCAGAGTTATGTGGTTGTATGTATTTTATTTATTTATTACATTTATGTGCCACCCATCTTGTCTAGAAGCAACTTTGTGCATGCATTAATGTGTTCATTTATTACAGATTGCCCCAATCCATTAAGACCAGGTTCTCTGCAGAGGGGAGATGAATACTTAAAATGGTGGGTAATCTGCACAAGCAAAGTTACCAAGCCAAGTTTTTTTATTGAACGCAGCTACCATTTGACTATTTTTACGACTCTCCAATGTTCCTGCTGGGTGGTGTTTTTGTTTATTTTTTTCTTTTCTCATATACATCTCTTTTCTTCTTCAATCCCTGCAGCTACTCATACCTTCTACTTCAAAACAACCTAATAGGATAACATCCCACTTGATGTTAAGATAAATTTGAAAAGCGGGAAGCCACAGATTCTGCAGATCCCTGGAGAATGACCGTAGATTATTTATTGTAATGTACATGCAATAAATGCAGGGCATTATTGTATGTACATTCCTGGACCTCCGATCACTCAAAGAAGCCAGGAACAGATTTTGATCACATAGTAAAATACTTCCTAGGAATAATTAAGAGTATTTCAAGAGTAGAATGAATTAGCAAAGATGATGGGCTCTTTTTTGCTGGAGGTGCTGATGGACAAGCTAGATAACCATCTTTGGAATTGCGATAATCTGAATACACACATGCACATGTGTGTGTACATGTGTGTGCACACATAGGTGTGGCATGAGAGAAAAAATGATGTTGTATACTTGATACATTATTCTACTTTTCCCCCGCTCTTGGATAGGAAAAACATCAGAATGACTCTAATCATAATGGGATTTTTTCACATCTGAAGGAATCTGATCAAATTGAGTGTTCTAGCTAATACAATAGATGCACCCCATCAAGCCAATATTTGAAAGGATACCAGATTAAGCACTTGATCCTTAATCTGCTTAAGGACTGCATTTGATACAATTTTAAAACCAGTAGTTGTCATGAACAAACTAATCAAGGAGAGAAGCAACTTGGAACTAAGGAGACATTTCCTGACATTTAGAACAATTACTCAGTGGAACAACTTGCCTCCAGAAGTTGTGGGTGCTCTAACACTGGAGGTTTTTAAGAAGAGATTGGACAACCATTTGTCTAAAATGTTATAGAGTTTCCTGCCTTGGCTTGGTTTAGACTAGAAGATCTCCAAGGTCCCTTCCAACTCTGTTATTCTATTTCTAAACAAGCAGCAAAAATAACAACATCTATGCCATATTTGTTAAAGTGTACAAAGGGGATTAAAGTGTTCTTACCTGAAACTAAAATTTAATCCCAAGAGAGAAGAGTGAAGAATTATGTATTATATATAATTAGATAGATCTGCATTTTTCTTAACTCACGAAGGGAAGTACAGTCTTGAGTTTTCCCATTTTAGATACTAGTTAGAGCAGAAAATTTTCATTTAAAATATGACTTTATCAGTCATTTGTCAGTGCTTTTATTCGTTTGGAACAAAGGAAGGTCAATCTGCTCTTGGCATAATGAAGTGACACAGAAAAACGTTTAATAACTTGAAATCTGAAGCTAGCCATAGAATTTTATACATTGTTTAGAACTGCAACATAGCAGTGCAAACTCTTATAACTTGGACACATCATTTATGATTAATGTTCAACTACCATGGTTTTGGTTGTATCTCAGCAAAGCCTCTTAAGCATTTCATAAATCCTATTGATTTTAGTGCAAGCTTAGCTATAAACAGGATCATTCATTTTCCTGCTTTTACTCTCTGTAGCACTTGAGAAAATGAAGTGGGATTGGAAGGTTGAAAAAAGGAAATGTGCACACACACATGGAGAGAGAGAGAGGAAACTGTTAGATTTGCATGAAGAGTCAGACGCGAAGTGCTTCAGTGAAGAGTTTATTAGTGACTACAGCTCATAACAGACCCGATTTGGCTGGGCTGTGGCTGCTACTTATAGCCAGCAGCTGCAGTTGCCAGCCAATCAGAGTGCAGGGTTTTCCCGCACTTTTTAAACCAATCATTTCTGACATTTTACAAGAACAGTTCAAACTTAACCAATGACATTCAAACCTGCATACATAACAGAAACAGAAACTGGATCAGATCATTATTTCATCAATGGCATTGCCTTGTTGCAACACCAGCCCCATCCTTTTGCAATTGGCTGATGATGAGTTTGTCAATGCCAATGGTATTGAAGTAGTGCTCCAGAAGTTTTGGGATTGCACCCAAAGTGCCTATTACCCAAAGTGCCTATAAATGTAATTAAAAATAAAAAAATAAATAAATACTGCAGGATCCAATCTGCATCAGTCACCAGGGCCAGAGGTTTTGTCTTTTGAGCTTTCAGATTTGTGCTGGAGCCTATCTTCAGAGAACTTCTCTGTAGAGAGAAGTTGCCTGAGGATGGGCTCCAGCACATGTCTGAAAGTTCAGTAGACTAAACCTCTGCTGCTGGTGACTGACCCAGATTGGTCCTGCAACATTATCCTGGGAGACATATATTCACCTTCATTCATGCCTATTACTATTGGTATTATCTTTTATTGCTTCTACCACAGTATTTCTACTTGTATTATTATGGTTCATCGCCCAGTCAGCCATATGTTTAGATTAGATTTGGCAATTTTATTCACTTATTGAGTCATTACAGTTTGTGGCACAGTAGGCCAGATGTTCCAATTGGATTTGGCATTTTTGTCTACCTATTGAGTCCTTTCCAAGGACTTGGGACATGTGGATGTTTGATGGTGCTAAAGATATCACTGCAAGATGTAAGCAAGTAAAGCCACCTTCTGCAAGTGACTAATGGTCAATTTGTCAATGCCAAATTGACAAATGGTGTACAAGTGATGTTCCAGTTGTTTTGGGATTGCACCAAAGGCACCTATTACTATTGGTATTACCTTTGCTTTCTTTTACCACAGTCATTCTATTTCTATTTGCAGCTCTTTATATTTTGTTATCTCCTCCAATTCTTTATTTTCTCATTCTATTTTGCTAATGACCTCTGGGTTAATTCTCATTCATCCTAGAGGAGAAGTTAATAGCCTGCCCAATTGATCCTGATTATCAGCAACAAGTACATATTTCTCTTGTGATTTTAGGCAGCTTGTTGACATGACCTGTCTTATACAATATTCAAGTCATACAAGGAGTACAGAACAATGTAATACTATCTCCACAATTTTGCTTTCCTTCCTACAACTAATGCAAGTTTACCAGATGTCTAGTGCTGCCTATTCAAGGATCCATTATTTCAAGGCCAATGCAATATAATTACTTGTCTCACAGATAATTGGACTGAACATAAAGGCTTTCTGTATCAATTGCTGAACAAATAAAATTTGAATAGAAATATTTACTGAACTTTTCAGGACAAAGAAACAGATGCTATCATTTAGCAGAGGGAATGTCCTGGTGGGACAGTCTCCTAGATAAAATTTGCTTACTCCCTAATTGCCATTTAGGCCACATTTACATGAATATTCCTGTCTGGAAATGAATGATATTCATCTATTTCTTTTTTTAAAAAAATCTTTGTTTCAGGTAAATAAAGCTCACAGTATAACTGTGTCCAGTGCCTTTAAACAATGAGGTGCATTGATTTCCCTGCTGAGAAATATAATGCTATTTAACTTCCTTTTATTTCATGTTGATCCCTTTTGCCAAGACAAACTCTATTTTACAATGTCCCAATCCTTTGTTTGCATTGTTATTTCAGTGTCTAAAATTTTGTGCAGATTCTTCTGTTCTAAAAGGCCTTTGGTGTTTCAGATCCAATAACATTTCAATGTCAATGTTCCTTTTCCTCATTCACAAAGCAACATTTGGCCCAGGTAGGCTTGCTTCAGATTATTCAATACTAACTTTAGATTATTCATTCATTCATTCATTCTTCTGTTTTTTCCCTTCCAGTGAATTCAAGCAATGTACCTCAGCTTTTCCCCTAATTTTTTATTTTCACAACAACTCTGCTTCTTATGCTGATCTGAGAGTGATTGGCATGAATCATACATCAATTTTATGGCCAGGTGGTGATTTGAAGCTGAATATTTCTGGTCCAAGTACAACCCTTTAAACATATGGAACATCGGGTTCTCCTTACACCTTTTTCCCAATATTCTCGTATCACTGATGAATTGCTAGGCATTATTTTCTTTATTTGGAGGCTTACAACAAAAACATGTTCCATCCTTGTGTACTTTTATTCCTCTCACTATTAATATCCCATTACACGCCTTGTGAAATCCCAAACTACTGAACATTTGAACTATACATGTACTGTCCATCTCTACTTGGACTTTGTTGTTTATTTCTGCAAATTGCATTAATTTGCTTTGTGTGTCCTAAATGTCAATTACATGGAGCAGCATCTGAAGAAATCTCACACAACTTTGAGAAAGGCATGTCCTTTTTTCCTCTAGTATCATCCCATTAGAGCCATGGTGGCGCAGTGGTTAGAGTGCAGTACTGCAAGCTACTTCTGCTGATCACTGGCTGCCAGCAGTTGGCAGTTTGCATCTCACTGGCTCAAGATTGTCTCAACCTTCCATCCTTCCGAGGTAGGTAAATATGAGAACCCAAAATTGTTGGGGGCAATATGCTGACTCTGTAAACCTCTTAGAGAAAAGCAATGTAAAACAGTATATATATCTATGAATAGAATAGAATAGAATAGAATAGAATAGAATAGAATAGAATAGAATACTTTATTGGCCAAGTGTGATTGGACACACAAGGAATTTGTCTTGGTGTAAATACCCTAAGTATTCATAAAACAAAAGATACATTCATTAAGAATCAAGAATCATAATGTACAACACTTAATGATAGTCATAGGGTACAATCAGCAATCAAATCATACTAGGAAACAGTCAATATAAATTGTAAGGATACAAGCAACAAAGTTACAGTCTTACAATCACATGTGGGAGGGGATGGGTGATAAGGAGTGATGAGAAGATTAACAGTAATAGTAGTGCAGACTTTGTAATAGTTGAACAGTGTTGAGGGAATTATTTGTTTAGCAGAGTGATGGCTTTTGGGGAAAAACTGTTCTTGAGTTTAGTTGTTCTGGTGTGCAGTGCTCTATAGCGTCATTTTGAAGGAAGGAGTTGAAACAGTTTATGTCCGGGATGTGAGGGGTCTGTATGTGCTATTGTATTGCTATTAACAATAAAGATCTATTTTATCATTTTTACAAATGTGTTATGTACTTAGAATATAGAAGATAGTCATGGTTTCCAGAATTTCAGAGAGGATCTGAGGGGGAAATTGCCCCAAATCCTGAAAAGCAATAGTTACTCTGTGCCAAAATTCTGGTTAGATAGGAATTTCCTGTGTTCTTTGGATTTTAGTGAACTTAGTTTTTACTGCATTCAGCAATCATCTTAGTAATGGCCTTCATGTTTTGCTACATCCATATTATTTTTATTGTTGTTGCTCTTTTCTTAATATCTTTCTTTTTATTTTCATCACTTTCTTATTAAATTTTGAGCATGTATTTCATTGCACACTTTGATTTTTTACTTTATTGGTTCACTATAAATGTACAGCTGCAGTTATGAACTCAGCTTCATTTTAAAAAGGAAAGAATAAAGAAATATCTGAAACAAAACATTTACAATATTGTTTATTTGATCCTGTTTACCTGGAGTTTGAGCTGAAGCTGAGATCTTTACATGGTTGTTTTGCAGTACCTTTAGAAAGTGTCTTGACTATCTTTTGCTCTGACCTACTGGTGAATGACCTCACCCATTCTGTTTTCTGAGCTATTTTATTATACTTTTAGAAGGTCATTATCAGAAGCAATTTTTCTCTCCTTTGTGCTTTGAATAAAGTACAACTATTCTGTTGAAAATGCTACATCATCATCTGGGATTTTGGATTCTTAGAATCAGAGAATCAGAGAACTGAAAGGGACTTTGGAGGTCTTTTGGTCCAATCCCTGACCAAGACAGGAGACCTTATTGCATCCCAGACAAATGGCTGTCCAATCTTTTCTTGAAGATCTCAACAATGGAGTACCTACAAATCCAAGAGGCTTCATCATAGTAGTATTAACAGCAGAGATGGGATTCTACTAGTTCTGTCCACCTCTGTAGAACTGGTTGCTCTGAAGAGCAGCAGACATAGAACCAGTTCTATGTCTCCTGCTGTTTTGGCCCACCCACCCATCCGGGCTCTTACCCGACCTTTATTTCCTGCTTTTTCAACCTCAACTGCTTTATGCGGCACAGATGTGGTTGAAAAAGCAGGAAAAGGGCTTTTCCAACCACCACGGACCCACATGCAACATTGCTCAGCTGTCCCAGCAGCTCAGCAGGTCATAAATTGCACTCATGCGACTCGCGCATGCACATGCGCACGCGATGTAGAGCAACAGAACCGGTAGTTATACCAGTCAGATCCCATCCCTAATTAACAGGCATTCATCCAAGTTCCTAAAGCAGCAGAAAATTATGTGGCATAAGTAGTTGATCCCCTTTCTGTCTTAATATCAGAGCTGATGGATGCTACCATTATTACAGTTTTAATGCGGGACAAGTTTTTTTTTTTTTAATTACATTTATATGCCGCCCTTCTCCAAAGACTCAGGGCGGCTTACAATTTTTGGAGCACAACCCAATGTGCTCAGCAATAGCCTTCATTCCATTGTATATGCCTGCTTATTACTAAGCAGCATTTTTACAAGGTCAGCTAATTGCCCCCAACAATCTTGGGTCCTCAATTTACCTACCCCGAGAGGATGGAAGGCTGAGTCAACCTTGAGCCTGGTGGGATTCGAGCCTACAGTAATTGTAGACAGCTGGATCTTAAGAGCAGGCATTTAACAGCCTGAGCCACCAAAGCTCTTTAAGTAAAGAATAGTAGAATAATAAAATAACAGAAGGGACTATAGAGATCTTCTAGTCCAACCCCTTCAAGCAGGAAACCCTATACCATTTCAAACAATGATTGTCCAATCTCTTCTTAAAAACCTCCAGTGATGGAGCATCCACAAATTCTGAAGCAAAAACGTTCCACTGATAAATTGCTCTGTCAGGAAATTTCTCCTCATTTTAGGTTGGTTCTTTCCTTGATAAGTTTCCATCCATTGCTACTTGTTCTGCCTTTAGGTCCTCTCTTCTTTGTGTCCTCTCTTCTTAGCTTCTCAAATATTAGGATATTATTATCATGTCACCCCAGTCCATCTTTTCATTTTTCAATGAGTATCACCTACATTATCACAACAGACTGAGCAAGCAGTTGTTCTCCGTTATGTAACAGTTTGGCATCTTTTTGAAAAAGAGCTAAATCCATATTTTTGAAGAGCCTAAATGACAGAATATAAGACTGTGAGGGAGTTGTCAGACACATTTGGGAGGACTTCCACTTTATCCTTTTCAGCTGGAGTGATGTACATATGCAGGTAAAATTTAGTAATTATTTGCACTGATAGGAAAGTGTACATGCAGTTGGACGTGCCCTGAACATTTCTAATTCTTCTGCACAGGTAATCTTTGACTTACAATAGCATAGCAATAGACTTATATACCGCTTTACAGTGCTTTACAGCCCTCTCTAAGCGGTCTACAGAGTCAGCATATTGACCCCCACAATCTGGGTCCTCATTTTACCCACCTTGGAAGGATGGAAGGCTGAGTCAACCTTGAGCCTGGTGAGATTCAATCTGCCAAATTGCAGGAAGCCAGCTGTCAGCAGAAGTAGCCTGCAGTACTGCACTCTAACCACTGTGCCACCGTGGCTGTTATCATCATAAGATCACTTATTTAGTGACCACACAAAGTTAAAAGTGACTTATGACTAGTTTTTTTTTCACACTTAGAACTGTTGCAGCATCCACATGATCACATGATCAAAATTTGGATGCTCAGCAATTGGCATGTATTTATGACAGTTGTAGTGTCCCAGGGTCATGTGAGCACTTTTTTCAACCTTCTGATAAGCAAAGTCAATGGGATGCCTGATTCACTTAACAACTGTGTTACTAACTTAACGACTGCAGTGATCCACTTAACAACTGTGGTAGGAAAGCTCATAAAATGGAGCAAAAATCAGTTAATAACTGCCTTCTTTAGCAATGGAAATTTTGGGCTCAGTTATGGTCATAATCAAGGACTATCTGTAGTTTTCTGCAATTAATTGGAAGTGCTGGCAAAAACTGACCAAGTAGGGACTTGTGCTCCCCAAAGTAAAAAAAAAATATGGCCATGGGAAACCCTTTGCCAGTAAAATAAGCAGGAAAAGTATACCAGTAGTCCTTGATTTATGATCAGAATTGAACCTGGAATTATAGTCATAATTGATGCTGGTCATTTAGTGGGTCACCATGAGACATCTGATTTTACTACCATTTTTGCTATGTTAAGTGAACATGGCAGTTTTAAAGCTGCCATTGTCATTAAATGAATGCCATGGCCATTAAGCAAACCCTTTGTATGCAATGGACATCTTTTACCAAAACCAGAAATAAATGGCATTGTAAACATTGTCATCACAGAGCACAACAAACAGCTGTAAATGTAGGCTGGTTACTGAGTGCCCAAAATGTGATTACATGATCATGGGGGCATCATAATTTTGATGGAATGGAACAACTTGCTACCACCAAATTGCTGTGGCCTACTTGCCATGATCAACATGGCACAGTCAACTTGCTGCAGCCAACTCACCTTGGCCAACTAGTGAGCCACATGTGACAACTAGCCATGGGACAATTCAACAATTCAATTTAATTATTGTCACCTTGTCACCTCGCGACTCGACTACTGCAACGCTCTCTATTTAGGACTGCCCTTGCATACCATCCGGAGATTGCAGCTGGTGCAGAATGCGGCCGCGCGGGTGGTGATGGGAGTTAACCGATTCTCCCATATTACCCCCCTCCTGAGCGGCCTGCATTGGTTGCCGGTTGCACTGCGGGTGAGATTCAAGGTTTTGACTTTAACATTCAAAGTCCTACATGACATGGGTCCACAATATTTAAGAGAGCGGCTCCTGCCAATATCGAGTGCCACCCGCCCTGTGCGGGCACACAGGCAAGGACTCCTCGGGGTCCTGTTGGCAAGTCAGTGTTGGCTGGCGGTCCCCCGGCAATGAGCCTATTCTGTAGTGGTCCCCGACTTATGGAACGAACTGCCTCTGGACCTCCGTCTGGCCCCTGATCTCCGCACCTTCCACCGCGATTTAAAGACCTGGTTGTTCGACCAAATCGGGCTGTGACTACCTCACCAGGGTTATGGGATAATTTTAAGTATTTTAATTTGGTTTTATTGGGCTTTATAATTGTTTAATCCTTTTTTAAATATTTATTGTATTGTATGTTTTAACTGTGAGCTGCCCCGAGTCTTCGGAGATGGGGCGGCATATAAGTCCAATAAAATAAAATAAATAAATAAATAATTATTTAAAATAATTTTAAAAATAGTTTAGTTTGTCAGAGTGTGCACAGCTTTACTATGTGAGACAACCCAGGAGCAATAAGAGCAAACAGAGGTTTGTAATAAATAGTGGTTTTATCCACAAAAGAATATAAACTATACATACACGTACTATAGTCAGGAGTCAAACAGTGAATTACAGCAGGGAAGAATACACAGAGAGAGGGGGAGGGAGGGAGGGAGGGAGAGAGAGACAGCCTAACAGGGCCTCTTATTATTATGCAAGCTCTTAAAGGAATAACAGCCAAAAACCTTGCTGACTCATCCCCATCATTGCATCAGTTGGTCAACTCTTAAATCACTACCCTGATATAATTTTTGTTACTCACATTTCATTTTGTCCTCCTTTTACATCCTTTCTTTAATGATTCCATTCCACAATTTTCTTTGATATTAGTGTAACTCTTGGCAAGGCATGGCAACAGCTGTCCTAGACCTAATTTTGAATGGCTGCATCTATTTAAGACAGAGCCTGCAATTTAAATCAAGCACAATTTGTCTTTATCAGTATAAGTCAATCTTATGCACAGCACAGGACTAATCATCTTTGGAGAACTACATCTGTTTTTCAAACACAAGCTTAGTGCTCTTTCAAGAGTGCTTAATTAAAAACAAAAAGCTCTAGTATCACCTTCAAAAAATTGCTAAATCCTAGTGTGGAAAGATGAACTTCCCTGATCAAACAAAAGAGCAAAAATATTACGTGGAAAAGCTAAGATCAACATTTTTTCCCTCCCTGATGGTCTGTCAGGTGCACAGCTTAGGTAAGTAAGCAGATACAGAAAATAAGGAAGAAAAAAATGCAATTACAGAAATGAACATTCTCTAAATTCCATAGAATTGTGTGCAACCTGGCACTTAGGCTTTGAAGGGTAAAAAGAATAAAATGAAGCCACAGCTGACAGTGTCATGCCCTTGGTAGAGTCGGACTCTGAGGGAGGGGAGGAACAGCCGACAGGGAGTGGAGGTGTGGCTCTGGAGGTTGTGGAAGAGGCTGGTGAAGGGCTGAGGCCAGCTGGGCAGTCAGAGGAAGAACCAGGCCCATCCCCTCTGCATCCTAGGACATGCAGGGAGGAAAGGAGAAGGCAACAACTTAACTTGCAAGAGAGGAAGCGGCAATGTTCCTCCTCATTGGTTCCAGCTGGGGAGACGAGTATATAAGAGAGACGGTTAGAACACAGGTTGCCAGAAGCAAGCATGTTTTATTTTGGTCTGAAGTTATCTTGGTTGACGTCCTTCCAACAGACTGTGCTTTGTTATCTCCTTGAATTTGGTAAATACTTCTCCTGTTCCGTTGTGGACATTTCGTCATTGTAGTTTGTTTGGTTTTTTATTTCACCTCTATCTGCTCATTAAATTCGGACTGTATTGCTTTCTTTTGAAGACTATTTTTGAGTATGTTTTATCTCCAGCTGAGTATTGTTGAACAGTGGGGCCAAGTTGGAGGCAATAAAGGACATATATTTATATTTTGGATTTTGTTACATTTGTGTTACACTCTGAGTCATCACAGATAGATAGAAGGGAGAGGAGTGTGTGTGTGTGTGTGTGTGTGTAGGGGGAGAGGAAATCTTCTAAGTTAAATTTAATCCATCTGTTCACACCATCAGGAAATGCTATTGAAATGAGAGGTGGCCAGGCAGGATGAGGATCAGAGGGGAAAGTACCTTAGACAGCCAGAATGAAGATGATCTATGGGCAGAGAGAGGAAGGAATCAGGGGAAATCTTGAGAAGCTGATGACTAAAAAGGACTCTAGAAAGAGGCAGCAGAAAGGAGAAAAGATTAGATTACAAAGGGTGACAAAGCAATCACCCCATGTTTTAAGGAATGGAAAACTGGGCAAGAGTGGGATAAGGAGAACCAATAATAAATTTTGGTACATTAACAACCAAGCAAGGCCAAAAAAACGGCTGTTACCATTCCTAAACCACTACATAGATGGCAAAGTGTGGGAGGGAAAAAAGCAGGTAATAGCTTAGCATTTGAAATCGTAAAGGAAAGTTTAAGAGCAAAGATTTAAATCACATAATTACAGGTAGTCCTAAATTTACAACAGTTCATTTAGTGACCATTCAAAGTTATAATGGTACTGGAAGAGATGGGTTAGGACCATTTTTCACACTTATGACCATTGCAGCATTCCCATGGTCATGTGATCAAAATTCAGATGCTTGGCAATTGACTCATATTTATGACGGTTGCAGTGTCCCAGGGTCATGTGACATTGGAAGAAATATCCAGGTCCAGTTCCAAGCCGGGAAAAAGGTACTGGAAATAAAATGGAGGCTGGAGGCTGATTGGAAAGAAAGGTTCCCTTTATTAATGAAGCACAACCACCAATCACATGTGATTCTGGGACAGTTGACTAATTGGAGTTTAGAGTGCATGGGTTTTATACCTTCTGGATTCCTATGGGGTCATGTAGGGATCATAGCTGGCTCTATAGGCAAATGGGGAAATGCAAATCTTAGGTATTTGTCTGAACTAATTTTGTCAACATTTTGCTTAATTGTGTTGTTTATCTGAAGTTTCTGTCTCACCCAGTCTTTCTGAATGGATTACCAAATCTGCACTTCTATAAACTGGCCTCCTCAGTTTCTGCTTTGGGCAAGGAAACTGGGAGTGGTTTTTGCCTTCTTACTCTTTCTTTTCTCCCATTTCTCCTTTAGGAGAAATATTCTATCCTGCCTTTCTAATATTCCCCAAAATATTTCATTCTTCTGGTGGTGATTCCAACAGTGATCCCCTTTTGCAACTTTGTGACAAGCAATATCAGTGGGGAAGCCAGATTCATTTAACCACTTCATTACTAATTTAATAACTGTGGTGATCCACTTAACAACTGTGGCAAAAAAGGTTGTAAAATGGGGCAAAACTTGCTTAACAAATGTCTCACTTAACAACAGAAATTTTGGGCTCCATTATTGTCGTATGTCAAAAGACTACCCGTATATTCCTTTGCTTGTATACCTTTGCTTAAGCATCTTTTAGTGTACAAATTTATGTGGATTGTTGGTCACTTTGCATATAATTAATTGGATTAGTGGTGGGATTTAAATAACTTAACAACAGATTCTCTGGCTGGTTGGTCATGTGACTGGGTGAGTGATGTCACTCATCACACCCACCCCTGCCTCCCAGCCACTCGCCTCAAAGGCAGAGGCAGGATTCAGCCGGTTGAAGTTAATCCCACCACTGGCTGGCCCCATGCCCACCCATTTTTCAGCCTGTTTTTTGAGGCTTTTTGGCCATTTTCAGGCTGTTTTTCAGGCCATTTTCAGGCCATTTTTGGGCTATTTTCAGGCCATTTTCCAGACCGTTTCCAGGCCGTTTTTGGGGCTGTTTTCAGGCTGCTTTTTCAGTGCCATTGTATTTTTCAACGGTCACTAAATGAATGATTGTAAGTCAAGGGCTACCTGTATAGAAGCATTAGAAATGTTCAGGGCATGTCCAACGGCATGTACGCATTCTATACCAGCGCAAAAAATTACTAAATTTTATCTGTGTATGTAGACCATCCAGCTGACAGTTCACAAGCAGAAGAGGATGAAGTAGAAGAACTCCCAAATATGGCTGACAACTCCCTCACGGTCTTATATTATGTCATTTAGGCAACTTCCAGCCCAGATCAGCTCATCCACTATATTGCTTAAAAACACCATGAATCTTATCTGCAATAAAAGAAAAAATAGCACAAGAACCAGGAAAACACTTTAAAAAAACAAGACATTTACCACTCTAAATATTAGTGCGCAGTGAATCACCCAAGATGTGCTTCAAATAATCAATCCAAGATATATTTGATTTAGGGGAAGAGAGAAAAAACAGTCATCAAATTGAATTAAAAAAATGTCCACTCTGATTTGATATTTTAAATTGATTCAGCAGGAGTCAATGAAAGAAATGATTTGATCAAAATCACCTTCTGACTGAAACTCCGAATTGGCTCTTCACAGAACACGATTGAATACCCATAGTAGTTCAGCGTTACATATTATATCAATTGACCCTGTCCAGCAAGAGAGATCTCTATAGGCAGAATCATATTTCTAAAGTTGCAAGTAGAGAGAAAAAAACATGCATCAGGTGGTGCATTCATACTGCATTTAGCACCTCTTAGGCTCATTGACTGCATACTTTGATAAAGAAGGGAGAGTCTATCTTCACTGAAGACCACAGTAATTTTATTGCAAGCATGCAACTTAAAGAAGTCTGAATTATCTGGATTATAATTAAGTAGTTGTTTTTTTTTAATGGCTTTAATTGCAATCAAGATGTATAAATACGACTTGGTAACCCAAGTTAAGATTTTTTTTCCCTCTAAAATACATTAATGGCTGCGTAAGTTTCCCTTTCAGTCTCTCTCTCCCTCCCTCACCCGCTCTCCCTGTCTCTCCCTCTCTCTCTCTCCCTCCCATTTAAGGTATCAACAGTTCTAAAGTTAAGCAATGAAAGTAATAAAAATCCAGCATCCTTTCTGAGGCTTCACAAACTGGGAGAGTGGACACACTCTGTAATTCCAACAAATTGATGGGTTTTACACAGCCTAAGTGGGTGTATGATTGCAAGTAATGTATCTTGATCTTTAAGTGTCAGGTTCTCAAGCTCAGAGTGAGGATGAGCTGACAGAAATGATATGCCTGGTTATGTTTCTATGCTCTGTTAACGGTGTTTGGGAGCAGATGCCTGTAGCTTTTCATTAGCGTCTTCTCTGGGAAAATGTAGGAATTTTAACCTTTCTTTGCTGGTGTGATGATTGTGCTGTATTTCTGGGTCTTGCTTTAGTTTATGTAGACACCACAATATACAGTGTTAGGGCAACACCTTTTGGTCAAGCAAAGCACAGCAATGAAGCTTGTTGGAGAAAGCTGATCACAATATTATTTCTTCTTCTGTAGTCACGAGTGTTGAGAAAATCCTACAATGTCAGAATACATTTTGAAAAGAAACAGGCAATCATGAACAAATACCTAAGTAGGTAGATAGAAATTTGAGGGGAAGGTTGGGGGATTTTGAAACAAAATCCCCCAACTTGGGGGCTGAGGAATTGGGGGCTGAGGAATGACTGAGGAGTTTGGTCAATATCTGTTGGATAAGATCGAGTGGATTCGGGGCGGGTTGTGTTCTACTTTGCAGTGGTCTGAGGATCGGGGTGCAAGTAGTCTGGCCAATGTGATCTGGGCTGAGTTCGATCCTGTTTCCGAGGATGAAGTGGACAGGATTATGCAGCGTCTGAGCTCCACCACATGTTTGTTGGACCCGTGTCCTTCCTGGTTGGCTTATGCCTCCAGGGAGGTCACCTGCGGTTGGCTCCGGGGAGTGGTCAATGCTTCATTAAGGGAGGGTGTCTTTCCCTCCGCCTTGAAAGAGGCGGTGGTGTTGCCCCTCCTGAAGAAGCCTGCCCTGGACCCGACCGTGTTAGACAACTTCCGTCCAGTCTCCAACCTTCGTTTTTGGCAAGGTTGTTGAGAGTGTGGTGGCTCAGCAGTTTCCACTCTTCCTGGATGAAGCGGACTACCCAGATCCGTACCAATCGGGCTTCTGGCCTGGTTTCAGCACGGAGATGGCATTGGTCGCACTGATGGATGATCTCTGGAGGGCCCGGGTTTTTCCTCTGTCCTGGTCCTATTAGACCTCTCAGCAGCTTTCGATACCATCGACCATGGTATCCTTTTGCGATGCCTCGAGGGGTTGGGAGTGGGAGGCACTGTTTTTCAGTGGCTCTCCTCCTACCTCTTGGGGCGGTCGCAATCAGTGTTGACAGGGGTTGGCCCGAGGGCTCACTTGTGGGGTCCCCAGGGTCGTCCTCTCCCCTCTTTTATTCAATATCTACATGAAACCGCTGGGTGAGATCATTCATGGTTTTGGGGTGAGGTATCACCAGTACGCCAATGATACCCAGTTATACATCTCCACTCCAAACCAGATCAGTGATGCCCTCTCCGTGATGACTCGCTGTCTGGATGCAGTACGGATCTGGATAGACGGAAACATGCTTCGGCTCAACCCGGCCAAGACTGAGTTGATGTACATACTGGCATCTCGGTCCAGTCAGGAATGTCCACCATTGACCATAGGGGGAGTGGTGTTGGCCCCTGTGGATAGGGCGCAGAATCTGGGGGTCCTCCTGGATGCATGGCTCCAGTTGGAGGAGCAGGTGGGGGCCGTCGCCAGGGGGGCCTTTGCCCAGGTCCGGCTGGTTCACCAGCTTCGCCCGTTTCTGGACCGAGATGCCCTGCGTACAGTCACTCATGCCCTTGTCACTTCCCAACTCAACTACTGCAATGCTCTCTATTTAGGACTGCCCTTGCATACCATCCAGAGACTGCAGCTGGTGCAGAATGCGGCCGCGCAAGTGGTGATGGGAGTTACCCGATTCTCCCATATTACCCCCCTCCTGAGTGGCCTGCATTGGTTGCCGGTTGCACTCTGGGTGAGATTCAAGATTTTGGTTTTAACATTCAAAGTCCTACATGACATGGGTCCACAATATTTAAGGGAGCAACTCCTGCCGATATCAAGTGCCAAGCGCCCTGTGCAGGCACACAGGCAGGGGCTCCTTGGGGTCCCGTCAGCAAGCCAATGTCGGCTGGCGGTCCCCCGGCGATAAGCCTATTCTGTGGCAGTCCCCGACCTGTGGAACCATCTGCCTCTGGACCTCCGTCTGGCCCCTGACCTCCGCACCTTCCACCACGATCTGAAGACCTGACTATTTGACCAAACCGGGCTGTGACTGCTTCTGGGGAATAGTTTTAAATATTTTAAATTTGGTATTATTGAGCTTTGTACTTGTTTAATTCTTTTTAGCTATTTATTGTAAATGTATGTTTTTAGCTGTGAGCTGCCCTGAGTCTTCGGAGATGGGGCGGCATATAAGTCCAATAAAATAAATAAATAAAAATAAATAAATAAAGTCAAATGCACACACATACACACACAAACACAAGTGCCAGTGAAAATTCCATTGGGTTCTTTAATGGAGGGTATTAAATGAATTCTGCCAGGATGACTCTGTCTCATATATGATGTGAGGGAAGGGGGAACAGGGTTTGTATTTAAAATATCTGGCACATTTTATATTTTGTTGGGGGAGGAGGGAACAATCTGTGACTTGAATGTAGTTCCTGGACCAATTTTTATGTAACCCAAGAGTCTCATTTGTCTACTAGAAGTTGTGGCACAGTGGTTAGAATGCAGTATTGCAGGCTGACTCTGCCCACAGCCTGGAGTTCAATCCTGATCAGCTCAAGATTGACTCCACTTTCCATCCTTCCAAGGTCAGTAAAATGAGGACCCAGATTGTTGGGAGCAATATGCTGACTCTATCTATCACTTTAGAGCGGGCACTAAAGCACTGTGAAGCGGGATATATAAGTATAAATGCTATTACTACTATTGCTAAAAATCAATAGTATTTTTACTTATAGTTTTGTGCCACAACTATTATAAAGTTAGGAATACTATAGTGTAAGCCATTGGGAAAAGAAATTTATATAAACCCAGAAAAAATTGTCCTCCTCTGTGTATGAAAAATTCTGACAATCTTATAATATGTTTCTTTCCACTGCGTACCTAAACATTTTTCTAAGTTAACTTTAGCTCCAGGTTACTAAACAATTATCCATTCATTTTCACCTTCCTATTTTATGCACTAAATATGATAAATGTGTTTTATTTCTCAGAAGTTTAGGTGCACCTAACCATGCTAAATCTTAGAAAAGCCAAAGGATCTGGTTATATTTAGATTAAAGAAGTGAATTTAAGAATAGGGGAGAATTTTCTGATTGTGAGAGCTACTAAACAGCAGTACAGGTTCTTTCTGAAATTATAGGTGGTAATCTCCATCACTAGAGATTTTCAAAGATTGGGCAGTCTTTTATCTGGAATTATTTTAGAATATCTGTCTAGGATTCCTGCCCTGGGCAGGGAGATTATAACCTAAATCATTTTAACCATAATTATGATAGTTAACGTCATAAGGTTTGATATCCTTTCTGTGTCACAGCCCACAACTTGTGACCACAGTTGGAACCAGGATTTCCATTGCTAAGCAAGGGAATTGTTAAGTAAGTTGTACACAGCTTTATCTTCTTCTTTTTGCCATAGTTGTTAAGTGACTCATATGATCTTGAAGCAAATCTGGCTTCCTCCATTGACTCTTTGTTGGAAGCTGGATGAGAAGGTCAAAAACGTCCCCAGGATGCTACAATTGTTGTAAATACATGCTGGTTGCCAATTCCCTGAATTTTGATCAGACGACTATGTGGATGCTGCAGTAGTCATAAGTGGAAGAACCAGTCTTAAGTCACTTCTTTTCAGTGCCATTGTAATTTTGAACAGTTGCAAAATGAATGGTTGCGAGGACTACCTGTCATTAACATGATGTTGTATCACGAACTAGCAAATATTTAAAAGTTCTTCTCTGTATTCTGAATAGATAATGAACCATTCATATAATCTGAAATCTTCTTGATGCATAATGTTAACATGGAGCTTAAAAGGAAGCATTGCTGGTGCCAAACATAGTAGTAGTATTACCTACAGAATTTGGCCATTATTGCTCTTCTTGAATAGCCCAGAAAAGTAACATGTGTAATCTTTCTAACAATATGGGAAAGGCCATTGTATTTCTAAAGTTCTAAGATACATAGTTAAGCATTTGAACATGAATTAAACATACAGACACAAAAATTATCTTTAGATAGCTCAGAGGAGACAAAACCAGACTTTAATAGACAGGGAGACAACTGATTCCAGTTTCTAAAAATAAGCAACCAGTCTTAAAAGTGGAAAAGTGCTACAGTCAGTGTTGAAACAAGAAAAATAAAACCTTAAACTACATTATTCAAGGAATCACCAAAATGGATGAACTAAATGTTGAACAACTGATAGCAAAGGACAAATCAACAGCAGAGATTAACTATATATAAAGCTCATAGTGAAAGAAAGTTTCTTTGTTTCAGATGTGATTATGAAACATTGCAAATTACAAATGATAATTTTCAAACCAGTCTCCTCTTCTCCTGAAAATTAAGAAATAATCTAGCAGCTATGATCCAGTCTTTCCACCTTTCATCTGCTTCGTTATTGTTGTCCAGTTCAGTTGCAAGTCCATTTCAATACATACACACACAGCTTGTTAAAGTCCTTGGCTCCATTTTATCAATGTTCTGACCGATAGGTGGGAAAGGTTTCTGTTCTGTGGATCTTCAGTGGGCTATCTTCTCCAAATCAAACAAAAAGGAGAAAGAAAAAAATGTATCATCGAATTATCACACGTTCAGGATCTAATCAGTTGGACTGATTGAGCAGCTGCTCACTTTCACTGTTAAAGCTAAGATTTGAGATGCCCAACAGCATCCTGACAAAGAAAAGTATTTGCTCCCTTCAATTCTAATGTTCAGATTTTTATAGAGCTTTGCATACTGCTATCCATTACATTTGCCCAAAGGTTTCTGTTCGAAGTGTTAAAATGCCAATACAAACCTACTTAACTTTGTCCTTACCCAGAGGTTTCTGCAGAGAGGACAGGAATCCAGATTATGGCCATAACTATGAACTAAAGCCACAGCTTTTTCTTTTTTTCATAGAGACAGATGTTAGGTTCCAAAAAACAAGAGACAGAGATTCTTCAAAGCAATTTTCTTTATAGCAATAGCATATAGACTTATATACCACCTCAGTGTGCTTTACAGCCCTCTCGAAAGAGTTTACAGAGTCAGCCTATTGCCCCCAACAATCTGGGTCCTCATTTTTACCAACCTCGGAAGGATGGAAGGCTGAGTCCACCTTGAGCCAGTGAGATTTGAACTGCTGAACTGCTGGCAGTCAGCAGAAGTAGCTTGCTGTACTGCATTCTAACCAGTGTGCCACCACAGCTCATAGTTTATTGTTCCTCACCTATAGATAAAAAGTCTTGCCAAACTCAAGCAGATTACTTGCAGCATGAAACATATACTCTGGGAACTATTAGGGACTAGCCATATTTACCCTCTTTCTCACCCAAATGATCTAAACTAGGGCCGTGGTGGCCCAGTTGTTAGAATGAAGATTGCAGGCTGATTCTGCCCACTGCCAGGAGTTCAATCCTGGCTGGCTCAAGGCTGAATCAGCCTTCCATCCTTCTGAGGTCAGTAAAATAAGGACCCAGGTTGTTGGGGACAATATGCTGACTCTGTAGACTGCTTAGAAAATGCTGCAAAGCACTCTGAAGTGGTATATAAGTCTAAGTGTTATTGCTATTGCCACATTGTCTCTTGCTCCTCTGGAATGCATCCCTCCCTCCTGGGAATCTGGACAACATTCCATCATGTAGGGTAGGGTAGGGTTTTGATGATGCAAGTGTGGCCACCATCTTGTCTTTCTTGATCTGCTGTGGGCCACCCTTCCTGAATAAAAAGAGAATTAAACATTTCCTTTCTTTCAACCAAAACTGTTGTTGTTATTATTAATAGTAGAGAGATACTCTAATGTATTTCATATTTGTGTTTCTCCCTGTGCTGGGCCTAAAACATAAAACTAGATTCTAGGAGGAGGAAAACCATAACAAGCCTATAAAAATGTAGGGCTTGGGAGAAACACAAATTGAAGCAAGCACTAAAGTGTTAAGGGGGGAGAGACAAAAAGGTAGATTTTAAAGGAATACTGAAAAGTAGCTTTACAGCATTCCATTAATAGTTACTAGCTATTATCTTGAGTAGAAGAGTTTTCAGACAGTCTTCTATTTACTGTCTGTTTATCAAATCTACATAGCCACCTGACTGCATAATGACTCTGGGCATTTTGCAATGTTAAAGACAGTTTAGAACAATTAAGCAATAACAGTGGAGGGAGGAAGGAGGGAGCATCCAGGAAGAGCAAAACAACACACACTTTACGCAAAGCATTCCCTCATCACCCACCCTTGCTTGAGACTTTGTAACATCTTGACCCTCCATTGGGAGGAACACAATGTTGGCTTCTTTCCACATCTGGGTTATATTTCCACTATGTAGTATATATTTCATTGTGCCCTTTAGTGGTTGAAGAAGTTCATCCATGAAGTGCTTATAATATTGGCTTGTGAGACCATCTGGGCCTGGGGGGAGGCCATTTTAAAGAACTCATTCAAATATGGTCATAGAATGAAGACTCCCATCTCTGGGAGAATACTATTCCAGAGAGCAGCTTTCTGTATCCCATCAGAGTGCACTACTTAACTGACAATAGTTAACAGATAATCAGAGTTGGAAGGGACCTTATAGGTCATCTAGTCCAACCCCCCGCCCAAGTGGAAGACCCTACACCATTTCTGACAGATGGCAGTCCAATCTCTTCTTGAAGGTCTCAAGTGATGGCACTCCCACAACTGCTGGTTCATATTTAGCAGGTTGTCCACTAAGACTCCAAGATCCCTCTCACAGTTACTGCTATTGAGCCTGGTTTCACCCAGTCTATACAGGTAAAACTCGAAAAATTTGAATATCGTGCAAAAGTTCATTTATTTCCGTAATGCAACTTAAAAGGTGAAACTAATATATGTGATAGACTCATTACATGCAAAACAAGATAGGTCAAGCCGTGATTTGTCATAATTGTGATGATTATGGCTTACAGCTCATGAAAACCCCAAATCCACAATCTCAGAAAATTAGAATATTGTGAAAAGGTGCAATATTCTAGGCTTAAAGTGTCCCACTCTAATCAGCTAATTAAGCCATAACACCTGCAAAGGGTTCCTGAGCCTTTAAATAGTCTCTCAGTCTGGTTCAGTAGGAATCACAATCATGGGAAAGACTGCTGACCTGACAGTTGTGCAGAAAACCATCATTGACACCCTCCATAAGGAGGGAAAGCCTCAAAAGGTAATTGCAAAAGAAGTTGGATGTTCCCAAAGTGCTGCATCAAAGCACATTAATAGAAAGTTATGTGGAAAGGAAAAGTGTGGAAGAAAAAGGTGCACAAGCAGCAGAGATGACCGCAGCCTGGAGAGGATTGTCAGGAAAAGGCCATTCAAAAGTGTTGGGGACTTTCACAAGGAGTGGACTGAGGCTGGAGTCAGTGCATCAAAAGCCACCACACACAGACGGATCCTGGACATGGGCTTCAAATGTCGTCAGAAGCATCTTACCTGGGCTAAAGAAAAACAGACCTGGTCTGTTGCTCAGTGGTCCAAAGTCCTCTTTTCTGATGAGAGCAACTTTTGCATCTCATTTGGAAACCAAGGACCCAGAGCCTGGAGGAAGAATGGAGAGGCACAGACTGCAAGATGCTTGAAGTCCAGTGTGAAGTTTCCACAGTCTGTGTTGATTTGGGGAGCCATGTCATCTACTGGTGTTGGTTCACTGTGCTTCATTAAGTCCAGGGTCAATGCAGCCATTTACCAGGAGATTTTGGAGCACTTCATGCTTCCTTCCACAGATGAGCTTTATGGGGATGCTGACTTCATTTTCCAGCAGGACTTGGCACCTGCCCACACTGCCAAAAGCACCAAAATCTGGTTCAATCACCGTGGGATTACTGTGCTTGATTGGCCAGCAAACTCGCCTGACCTGAACCCCATGGAGAATCTATGGGGCATTGCCAAGAGAAAGATGAGAGACATGAGACCGAACAATGCAGAAGAGCTGAAGGCCGCTATTGAAGCATCCTGGTCTTCCATAACACCTCAGCAGTGCCACAGGCTGATAGCTTCCATGCCACACCGCATTGAGGCAGTAATTGCTGCAAAAGGGGCTGAAACCAAGTACTGAGTACATATGCATGCTTATACTTTTCAGAGGTCCGATATTGTTCTATGTACAATCTTTGTTTTATTGTTTGCATGTAATATTATAATTTTCTGAGATTGTGGATTTGGGGTTTTCATGAGCTGTAAGCCATAATCATCACAATTATGACAAATCACTGCTTGAACTATCTTGTTTTGCATGTAATGAGTCTATCTCATATATTAGTTTCACCTTTTAAGTTGCATTACAGAAATAAATGAACTTTTGCACGATATTCCAATTTTTTGAGTTTCACCTCTATGTATACTCATGGGACCCAAAGGATACCAGCTCTGTCCAATCAAATAGAATAGACAGAAATTACAGGAGGCAAGTGGTCCATCTGATAATCAAGTCTCATATCATTATGGCTCTATGGATCATAATTAGCATCTTGAATTGCACCCAGAAATCAACTGGTTACAGTACAAGTAAACTTATTTTAGAATATCTGTCTAGGATTCCTGTCCTTAATAACCATTCAAAGTTACTATGGACCTCCCCCGATCTACTCACAACCCATTTTTGAATAGAGTAGAGTAGAGTAGGGAATGGGAGTAGAATAGAATAGAATAGAATAGAATAGAATAGAATAGAATAGAATAGAATAGAATAGAATAATAGGACACAGTTGGAAAAGATGTTGGAGGTCTTCTAGTCCAACCCCCTGCTCAGGCAGGAAACCCTATACCATGATGTTTCCCCACACACACACATATATACACACACTGTATTCATGTGATTGTATTTTGAGCACTTGACAACCAGATCCCCCTTACAGCTGTTTGCAGCTCTCCTGTTCATCTTACTGTAATTTGTGACACTTTTTGCCAATTTCTGGTGCTTAATTCTGGTTACTGGGGGAAAACACGGGAGAAAATGGATTTGCTTAACAACCAGTGGGGATAATTTAACAACTGTCATATTCACTTAACAACTGCTGCAAAAAAAGTGTTGAAATTTTGAATCTGGTCTGTTATGTCTTGACTTACAACCACAACATATGACTGTTACGGTCAATTACACTTGTAAATCAAGGACTACATATAGGTGTTTTTAACCTTTCATAGCACTTCTTTTTTATTGCTTTTCTTTCCAGTCCCTCACAAATAAATTATATTGGACATTAGATAGACACTTTCCCTGGCCACTAGATGTCCTCAGAGATTATAAGACAAATCAACAAGATTTGAACTGAAGCTACAAAAATATTAGCAACATTTTCGCTTTACTAGAAATAAGTTTATTCAGGAGAGAGAGAGAGCGAAAATGTGCCTTTCATCATGCACGAGGTAATCTAAGTTTCTACAATTAGAGATGCATTTAGAATAATTACCTAACAAAACAAATTTTTGAGAATAAGAAAAAGAATACTTAAGAGCCTTGGTGGTGCAGGCTGTTAAACACCTAGCACTTAGCTCCAGCTGCCTGCAATTAGTGCAGGCTCGAATCCCACCAGGCTCAAGGTTGACTCAGCCTTCCATCCACCCAGGGTAGGTAAATTGAGGACCCAAGATTGTTGGGGGCAATAAGCAGACTTTGTAAAAATGTCGCTGGGCGGGTGCAAAAAGCCCTAGTAATAAGCAGGCATATACAACAGAATGAAGGCTATTGCTGAGCACATTGGATTGTGCTCCAAAGATTGTAAGCTGCCCTGAGTCTCTGGAGAAGGGCGGCATATAAATGTGAATTAAAAAAATAGATCGTTTAACAGACTGGAGTAGGTTTGGAATTTGATGCCTATTATTTCCTAATTTTTAAGAATCATATATACCCGTGATGGCGAACCTATGGCACGTGTGCCACAGGTGGCACATAGAGTCATTTGTGCAAGCATGTGAGCCCCAGACAAACTTAACTGCACTGCGCATGCGTGCACCTCCCAGCTGATTTTCGGCCCGTTTGAGGCCTTATATGTTGGTGTTAACATACGAAGTCCTATATGGCTTGGGTCCAGGGTACTTGCGGGAACATCTCCTGCCAGCATCGACTTCCCATCGCCCTGTATGCTCCCACACGCAGGGCCTCCTTGGGGTGCCATCGGCCAGACAGTGTCAGCTGGCGGCACCCAGGGGTAGGGCCTTCTCTGTGGGAGCACCCACCCTGTGGAATCAGCTCCCCTTGGGGCTCCAATTAACCCCAGACCTCTGTTCCTTCCGCCGCAACCTGAAGACTTAGTTTTTTTCAGCAAGCTGGCCTGGACTGAAGTGAAGTGGGGTGAGTTTTTTTAATTGTATTTTATATTAAGTTTTATTGGTTTTAGATTTTATTGGGTTTGGGGTTTAATTGTGTTTTAATTAATTTAATTTTGTATTGTGTAATTTTTTATTGTGAGCTGCCCTGAGTCCTAGGGAGAGAGGGAGGCATACAAGTCCAATAAATTTGAATTTGAATTTGAATTTGAATTTTTTGGCCTCCCAGAGGCTCAAGGGAAGCCCCTGAAGCCTTGGGAGGCTGAAAAATGGGCTTTCCAGAAATACCGGAAGTGCCAAAACAGGCCCATTTTCAGCCTCCTGAGGCTGCAGATGCTTCCCTTGAGCCCCTGGGAGGGTGAAAATGGCCTCAAATGGCCCAAAAGTCAGCTGGGAGGCACGCGCATGTGCAGTGCAGGTAAGGGGCGGCATGTGGGGGAATCATGCAGGGGATGGGGGGGCCGTGTGCATTGCCTTCTGAGTGCTGGCACGTGAACAAGCAAGCGCACACAAGCATCTGTGCAATTTTTGGCACAGGAGCTCAAAAAGGTTAGCCACCACTGATATATACAATCCACCATCCATTTCTTAAACTTTTAGACCACAGAGATGTTACCTATAACATGCACTCACTTACAGGGTTTCATATGACAGCTGCTCCATCCTCCATTTTTTTAAAACACAGTGTGTATCCTAATTAATATTTTTATTTATGTTGGCTACTAGAAGGTCATCCAGTGTGCATAAGAATTCATTTAGAATGTAAAAATTAAAACATGGATGGTTTTTATCTGGAACAGTCAAGATTTAGAATCTGATAGATACAACCAGTTTCCACCTTTGCTTTCGGCTTTTACAGTCTAAATTTCAGCAAGATAAGGAAAAAATAACGTACAATGACTTTGCATAAAGACCCATTCAATCAGGCATCATTTTTGAGGTGGAATGAAGACTGAACGATTAAGCCTGTGGACTTAATTGTCATAGGCTTTCCAAAATCTAGTCAAGATTATTTGGACACTAAGATATAATTAGTAGGTTTTATGCACAAAAGCAGGTTTCTTAGAAGAAAATAGTGATGTGAAGCCTAGAGAACATGTTGTAAAATGTCACCTGAGATCTAATTGTATCATCTACATTATCAACGAAGAAAAGGTCTTCTGCTTTGCTCTTCACAGGTGGCCACAATCTCTCCTATGCGAACATGAAGGTTATGTGCTCTCTTCATTCTCACTTCTTCTTTTACATTCTTCAGTTCACCTGCAACCTCCTCATTCATTCATCCAAACCATACTTTTTCACTACATCCAAATCAGCAAACTCTGCTTTGTCTTCCAAACCAAATCTGGGAATTATGGTATGAAGCCGATTTCCAATTTTATTTGGGAAGGCAAGCCTCAAGATTTGTAATACAAGCATAATAAAAAAAATAGGGCTTCCTTGAAATGGGAAGGCAGAGAGAGTCATTGCCCAGGAGATGAGAGAACATCAAGGGAAAAAAAAGCACTGAAGACTGTCATTGATCGATGCAACACCAAGTCATGGTGTGACAATACCTATGAATCTGTATAATGCTATATAAATGATCATGAGGTTCAATGTGCAGATAAGAGACACCATAATCCACATACTGGGTAGGAAAAGAGGTTCAGAAGGGGCCCAGAGTTCCAGTTAATGCACCCAACACAGTGGTGGTATGCTACCGGTTCAGCCCGGTTCTACTGAGCTGGTAGTGGCGATGAGCAGCGGAGACCAAACCGGTTCTCTCCACCTCTGCTGTTAGGCCCATCCACCCACCCGGACTTCCATACTCACCTTTATCCTCTGAATTTGAAGTGCAGCTGCTTTGCACAACCGGGCGAGTGCAGGCTTGCAGGAGATGACTTGGAATGCCTCTGCACCTGTGCAAACACCTCTGTGCCTGCACAAAGTGCGTGTTTGGCGCGTGCGTGCACACAAAGCACATCCACCAAGCCAGTGGTAGAAGTTTTTGAATCCCACCACTGACCCAACAGAATCAAAACTCCAAGGCAGGCATACTCCTCAAAGTATAGATTTATTAGGCATGTCATATTGGTACATCTGGGGAAAACCCAACTCTGGAGGACTTGAGGTTTTCCCCACCCAGATCAAACCCCAAAGTTCTTCCCCTCAGGTCACACATCCATCACATGGTCCAACCAGGTCTCATCCACCATCCTGGCTGGCTTTAGTTTACATCTCTCCAACACCTGGTAGAACGTCTTTGGCTCCCATGGGAGAGAATATTGTTTTGGCTACACCTCCCCAGCTATCTCTACCTCCCCCCTTTGGTTCTCACAGCTCTAACCAGCCTGGCTGTGGCAGCCCTGAAGATGCTCCCAAAATGGCTCCACCTTAAAAAAAATGGCTTCAGGGATGACGCCCTCCCTATTTTCTCAGGGTATAAATTAGATGGGAGTGGGTTGGTTGAGATGAATTTTCAGACTTACAAATTTGGTGCCAACTTCACAATGTAAATCAGATCCCAACCAGATGAGCTAATTCTACTTTATTGTAAAGTGACATTGAATCTTGCAAGTCTGAAAGTACATCTCTTCCCCATCTCTTTTGCAGCCCAAGCAATTAGGGAGGGTCTTTTCTGAGCTTCTTGTCCCACCCATTACGCAGTTGCAGGAAATGTTGTCTCTTATTGACTGTTCCCTTGGCTACATCTCTTGGCTCAGGTTCCCAAGATCTTTCACGCATACCATCACCCAATGGGACTATTTTTGGAAATGTTATATCAGCACCTTACCTTGTAAGCCAAAGAGCTGTCCAGTACTGTGCTGCCGTGTGATGTGCTGCCAATAGGCACTCCTGGGCAAAGGGACCATGGTGCCAAGAGAAACAGCCCGGTCAGTCATTTTCATTTGAAGCTGAAAGAAAATCCAAGACATAATGGGATGAATATCTGAGGACCATGTGAAATGCATCTTCAACATGTTACATCAAAACCTAGGTTGGTTTTAATGCTTTTCATCTTTGCAATGTGTAAAATTAATGATAGTTTATGTAACCGAAGAAAGCAGAAGAACGTTAGAATAATCTGGCTTTATCAAATAAGATTATTATCTTCAATATCTTCAGTCTGGAGTTTGATTCTGATGGCTTGAGGTTGACTCAGCCTTCCATCATTCTAAGGTTGGTAAAAATGAGGACCCAGATTGTTGGGGGCAATATGCTGACTGTATAAACCACTCAGAGAGTGCTATATGCTCTTTCTATGGAGGAGTATAACAGACTAAAGATGCCAAGAGTCACACTGATTACTCCTTTGAGGAAATGGATCCCATTAACCAAGATTTTACCATATCACCTTGGCTGAGAAATAACACTGTTGCAATTTTATTCATTTATACCCCTTCATTGGGTTTAAGATGAATAATTTAGGAAGTAAAGAATTAATGGCACATCATGTATTTAACAGCATTGCATTCAAATTTCAAATATCAGCAAGGTGGGAGATATGCCATTCTAACAATATGTCGCTCCCAATAGGTACACACACACACACATATTTAGGATCTCTGGGACAGAGGAATCACTGAAATAAAGACTGGATGACATTCGATTTTTTTTAATGGGAATACCAGAATCTCCTTCCTGACAGCCAAACATATAAGCTATTTGTTAAGATATATTGATAATAATGGGAGACAAACCATGATTGCTATATACCAACTCCCCCCAAGACCATCTTTATCCTGCCATGCCTTGTTCCACATGGGTTATTTTACTTCTGTCGCTTCTGCTCTCTTCTATCTGTACATTGGTCCATGAAAGCAATTTATTCTCCATTTCCAACACAGTATCAAAACTTTCACCAGTTCTTGGGGAAAAGTTCAAGTACAAATGACATCCTTTGCAACTGTTTATAGTTCAGTTTGACTTCGTTTTGGGATTACAACTTTGGCTGTAGTTTAAAACTGATTGCAATCCTTTTCTGATATATTTTTCAACGAATAAAAATGTGTAATTAGACTTTCACAGTACAAAATGAAAAAAGAAAAACATGCCATTTGCTGGAAAGTTGATTTCATAAGAATTCTACCTTAGGGAGTTAGGAGGGAGTTAGAATAAGCTACAGATTATCACACTTGTTCAGAACAAATATGCTATTCTAAGAGTAGAGAAAATAACTCATGGCATGGCCATTCGAAGGCAAAAACACTAGGGGAAACATATAATTATTTTCCCACAATTTCTCTGGAAGAAAATTTGCAGACTGGCAGGATGAATATTAGATACAAATGAGATTTTATCTATTTTTTTTTTACTTTCTCTCCTTCTCTTTCTCTACATACACACAGAAAGAGCAGACTGAAGAATGATAGTTCTTAAAAGAAAGTAGTTCACCCCTAGCTTTGCTTAAACGTTTATGAATTGTTACAACACTCCTAAAAGAGAGAAATCGTTCTAGTGTTTCTTGGATTCACCAGGTAATAAAACGTTGCTAAGTGTCACCTGTTCTTTCCAGGAAGCCTCAGAGAAGAGAAGAAGTCTGTCACTGTGGTGATTAGCCCACCAAGGTTTTTGAAAGTCAAAAATATCTGAAAAAGTTATCTTGAACAGCTTGTAGATTTTCAGAGGCAGTAACTCCCCCCCTGCACACACTAGATCTCTTAGATATCTGTTAATTTTTTTTAATTTAAAAAAAGAGCTGCTGGAATCAAAAATGGCAAGCTGTAGAATGCAATGCATCTTAGCCAATCAGCACATCCTTAGTCCCTTCAAATTGGACTTTAATAAGACTTACACATACTAGGACAATATGCAAAATATGAATGCCATGCTTGTTTGTTTGTTTGTTTTAAAAAAACTTATATAGTTTTGTTTATACCACTTTGAGGTAATGGTTAGGATGAAGGCCTAAAAACCAGTTCTAGTCCCGCCTTAGGCATGGAAGTTGGTTGGATGACTTTGGGTCAGTTATCCTGTCTCAGCATAGTGCAGCTCACAGGGTAGTTGTTGTGAGGGGGGAAAGAAGAGGAGGAAGGAGAATATTATGTACCTGTGCCACCTTGAGTTTCTTACAAAAGTAATAAAGGCAGGATGAAAATCAAATAAATAAATAGAGCAACATTACCCATATTATGAGCCGTGGTCCTGAGCAGTTCACAAAACAATAAGAACATTAAAAAACCAAAACAACTACAAATAAAAACTTGGTGGTCTGGGGGAAACCAATCTCCAACACATCAGTGTTTTAGTTTGCTGGGCTTCAATCTCATTCTCTCTAAAAGCTTACAAGAAGAGACAGTTTTCTAAGGCCTGTCAGAAAACTATGAGTGTAGGATCCTACTGCATCCCTGAGGGTGTTTCAGAGAAAACTACTTATATTTAGATTTCAATTTCTCTAACATTTAGCCATTTTACTGGAAACAAACATCCAATTTGAAATCTTTAACACCTGCATCTGGATTACCAATACACCATGCAATAAAAGCTTCTACCCACAGTGTTAAATATATACATTCCATCAGGTAAACCTTCAAAAGAATGTACAAAATTATCCTATATTTTACTGTCATGGAAACAATTGAAATCTATTTTAGTAACCATAGCACATTTTAAAAACTTGCATTTGAAAACAACTTAAAAGCATATCCCTCCATATCTGTCATCTTTTTGAACTAAAGGTATCTTTCTTGTTTAAAATGAAAGATGAGTAAAATATTTTTAAAAGGTTATATTTAAAGAAACTTCAAATATTCTGATAGAATGGAAGGGCTGGAGAAAAGCATTTAATCAAAGAAAACAAATAGGTTTAAATAAAACTTATCTTTAACAGGAGAAAAACATTGAAAAGAACTGTACAAGAAAAAAACCTTTCTGATATTTATTTATAGATCACAAGCAATTAATAGATTAAGGAAATACACCTAATAATAATTTCTAATAATTATTATTTTTACCATGCGAAAAATTTTTGGATAACATTTAACAAGCCTGTGCATTGATACATTTCCATCTATCAGTTACAAAAGGCAACATTGCCTAGATTGGCACATACAGTATACTATGCAAGTACATAATGATGTCCTAAATTATTGGGAAGAACTTATGAAGGTCAACATTAGCTAAAGAACTGACAACTGTGACTTCATATTGTTGTGATAGGGAATAATAATGAGCACCTTGGGTGCAATTCTAAAACAATTTGAGAGTACCACTTGAACACCATCAACAGTGGTGGGATTCAAAAATGTTCACTACCGGTTCTGTGGGCATGGCTTGGTGGGCATGGCAGGGGAAGGATACTATAAAATCTCCATTCCCACCCCATTCCAGGGGAAACATACTGTAAAATCTCCATTCCCTCCCTACTCCTGGGGGAAGGTTACTGCAAAATCCCATTTCCTCCCCACCCCACTAACCTGTTTTCCAACTCCATTCTCCTGTACAGGGCGACAAAAGAAGACCTAGCCGATCAGCTGGGATTTGGGAGGCAGAGAATAGATGGGGGTGGGGCCAGTCAGAGCTGATATTCGCTGGTTCTCCAAACTACTCAAAATTTCTGCTACTGGTTCTCCAAAACTGGTCAGAACCTGCTGAATACTACCTCTGATCAATACTGACAAAATCACCACCAGTCAACTGCAAAAGGCAGCTTTACTTGGAACAACTTATATCCTGCGATGATACCTTTAACACCTGCCAACAATAATAACTGCCTATAACCCAGATCCGTGAGAAGGACTTGATAGGTGAAAGTCTGTAGAGATTCTTAGTCATCCAGGTCATGGTTGTCTTGAATGACTGAGAATTCCATTCCCCACTGTCCTTTTCCATTCCCCACTATCCTGTCAGAGCTGAAGAAGCTACTTGGATGAGAAGTGAAACGTCTTCAAAAGAAAAACAAGTCCAGTTACCTCCTGAAAAAGCACCTTTGGAACAACTTGATAAGTGGATGAAAATTCCAAATCCATTCTAAACATCTGGCTGACTGTGTGACCAACCATAATATGTTAATCTAACATCTCAAGTTTTGCCTGGTGATTTCAGGTACCAGCCAATCTATCTCTGCTTCAGTTCCACAAAATCAAAGAATACATTTATGTCTTTCAGTGAAATTCCAACATAATTTTGGGCAAAATATCACATATATTCCAAATGAGGTTTCTAGTTTAAGATACATTTGTTCTCAGGCAGATAGTTTTCATCAATCTCATATTACATCATGAAGTTGTAGACTTAAAGCTGGGTAAACAAGTCAGCACAACTTTGGTCTAGGTAAAAATATTGGCAGGATGTTTCCCATTTGGGAAATGGACTACAATCTGAGGAGGACAAGATTATTGATCCAACTGTTTGGTTTAATGCAGTAGTTCTATACTGTGAATGAGCTACACAGTGATTATGTTTCTGGGAAACCAAATCTTTCCTTTCAGGTCCTATTATAACATGTACTTGATTTCTCCAAACTTCATATTGAACAAAAAATGTTTATGAATGAAAATTTATAAAAAAATCAATTAAAAAAAGGAAAAAAAATAACAAAAAAGAGAGTTGGCATTAGACTTAATACAAGAAGATGTTATAACTAAGATAATACATTATCTGGTAAAACGCTTAAAAAAGGGCAAATTCTGTAGATTTGCTGAGAAAGGCAGAACACCAAAATTTTATTTTATTTTTTTTATTTTTAATTACATTTATATGCCGCCCTTCTCCGAAGACTCAGGTGACTTACAATTCACAGGCACAACCCAATGCGCTCATAGGGAAATGCTTTTCCCTATGTCTTCTTTTGGCTTACTTGTGTTATATACCCCACCCAAAAGACTCATGAGAGGCTCATGTCTTTCCAAGGAGCAGGGACTTTTAATACTTCAGGGTTAAATGAGTAGCTCAGCATCAAGGGTGAAAACAGGAGTGTATAGACTGCAGTCTTAGAAATGCATGGAGTTCCAAATCATGCTTCTGCCAACTAGAATAATACCTAAACTATAGCCTTCAACTCCCAGAATTCCCCATGGCTGGTTAGGGAATTCTGGGAGATGAGATCCACATGTCTTCAAGGTGGCAAGGTTGGACACCCCACCCTAGAGGATATCTGGCCTACTGTTTTATAACAGAGGCGAATCAATCCATTGGGATACTTGAGGTAGCTTTCACTTCCCATGTTCATCCATCAAACAGCAATTGCAGCTACAGGTTCACTTGGTAAACCCATTGCTTAGAAACAAAGATGCGGAGTAGCAAGTAGATTGATTTGCTGTTCGTACCACCCAACCTGAACTCTTACTTAAGAAGGTAGCTTGTGTGTTCATGAAATTAGGAGGCCTACCATTGATGTTTTCACACTCTGCAGTAAGTGGTCATGTTGTTCTGCTATGGTCAAGGCAGCTGAGTGGACTTTCTGATAGATTGCCTCCCCATCTCTTGTCTGGAAGATGAATAGGCCTTCCCCAGTATCACACATCCTGCCAGAAAAAGAACAGAGTGTGGTTCCACGTGATCAGAATAATTTATGACTGTGCATTCCTACAGCAGGATCTCTGCTGGAGGAAAGAAAGGAGCAAGAAAGGATGAAGCAAAAATAGCAGATACTGTAACAGTGTATTAAATTCAGATGAATTTCTGCCTCCCCCCCCCCATTTCTTGCAATTTTACCATGTTTCTTGACACAGAAGTCAATCTTGTTCCAATGTTATGCTCCTTTGTAGCTTTTCCGTTGCAAAATATTGCTGTGGAAATACCTTTCTCTGCAGGTTTTGGGTATGCAATTTTTATAAGGTGTGTATTGACTGGAGAGCTGTTCCACAACATGCAGAAATGTGCAAAAATCTAAGGCTCCTTAAGAGTCCAGTTTGCATATGGTGCTTGCATATTAAAATTTAAACCATGGTTATTAGTCAAAGATAAGTATCACACATATATGCTTGGCTAGACAGATAAGCACAAATAATTTCTACATCTGGGGAATCTAAATAAAGGCCATACAAAGCACATTTAATGAAAATAAAAGCACAAAGAGAGAAAGAATGTAAAGTTCATTTCATTTCTGGAAGGCTACTTTTTAATACTCTCAAAACAACACATTCTTTCTCTATATGACAAGATTGCTTACAACCCATTATTCCATACGGAGCACAGATATGAATTAGTAGAGCAGCAGCAGAATGTCCTCAACTTACAACCACAGTTGGGACCAGAATTTCCGTTTGCTAAGCAACACGGTTTTTAAATGAGTAACACCCAAATTTACGAACTTTCTTTGCCACAGTTGTTAGGTAAATCACTGCAGTTGTTTGGAGAATCACATAATGATGAAGCAAATCTGGTTTCCCACATTGACTCTGTTTATTGGAAGCTGCTTGGGAAGGTCACAAAAGGAGATTGTTAAGTTTGCATGAAGAGACAGACGCGGAGTGCTTCAAGCTCTTAGTTTATTAGTGACTACAGCTCAAAACAGACCCAATTTGGCTGGGCTGCGGCTGCTACTTATAGCCAGCAGCCGCAGTTGCCAGCCAATCAGAGTGCAGGGTTTTCCCGCACTTTTTAAACCAATCATTTCCAACATTTTACAAGAACAGTTCAAACTAAACCAATGACTTCAAACCTACATACAAACACCCCTCCCCACTAGGTTCAGTCCATATTCAAACCCCAACCTATCTAACGTATTCTTTTAAATAGGTGGGGCTCTTACGTATGCTTGAGACCTACGTGGTTCAGATGTTTTAAGGTTCTCACCTTGTGAGAGAGGAAAGGTGTTTGCTGACATTTCCTTACTTGGACTTGTAGTAATGGTAGAACCTGTTTGGTTACTACAACCTGGTCTTTCTTCCCAATCCATCTCCAACCCAATGTCAGCACCTAAATCAGGTAGTGATGTACAATCTTCCATTTGTGAAAATGGTTGTTGGTATTGTGACAGGTTTTGGGATGGTTCCTGTCATGTTAGCTCGTTACACATGGGGTTGATTCTTACTTGCTGATTACTCTCATAATCCTCCCTTCCCCTAGAAGAGGCAGTAGGTATGGGAACCAGAGAGGAGCAACAGCGATGCTCCTGAGGCAATCTGGATCTTAACTGATCAATGTGCCTGCTCCAGAGGACACCATCCTCCGTTTGTACCCTGTTAGACCTGGGGCCTGTGATTTGGGTTATCTCAGCAGGAATCCATAATGGTTCACCCATGATGTTCTGAGCATAAACAGAATCACCCACAGTGAAAGTGCAAATTTTACTAGTGGAATCTAGTGGTGCATTGGGTGCGTAAGTGGGATGAAGGCGGTCAAGGGGAGACCTGAGTTTCCTACCCATCAACAATTCAGCTGGGGTTAAATTAGTTGAGGGGTTGGGAGTGATATGCTGAACACTGAGAAGTTTTTCAACTCTCTCAGTGATATCCCCTGGACCCAATTGCTGAAGTTTTTCTTGGTAAATCGTACCATACGTTCAGCACAGCCGTTAGCGGATGCCCAGGGGCTGTCAGGGCATGTCTGATACCCTGTTGTGCTGGATATGATTCAAAAAGGTTGGATGTAAATTGAGGGCCATTGTCAGAAACAAGCACATCAGGTAACCCGTGAGTTACAAAAGCTTTTTAAGCTGTTTGATGACAGCTTCAGTTGTGGTGGATGCCATAGGGATAACCTCCAGCCATTTGGAATATGCATCAACTATAATAAGGAAAGTGTGCCCTTTGGTAGGGCCAGCAAAATCAATGTGAATCCTGGACCATGGGCCCCTAGGACATTCCCATTCCTGTGTGGGGGAGAGGTGGGGCAGGCTGACTAGCTGACAGTTGGGACAAGATGCAACCCAGTTTTCAACCATTTTGTCAATACCTGGCCACCATACATAACTCCTGGCCAATCCCTTCATTCTGACAATTCGGATGACCCTCATGTAACATTTCCAAAACCTCTTTTTGTAGTTTTGCAGGAATAACCACCCTGTTACCCCACAAAATACATCCTCTTAATACAGATAATTCAGTTTGCCTGGATTTAAAAGGTTGGGCAAGTTGAGGTAGATCTTGAAGTAGCCAACCTTTCTTAATCCAGCCTATGACAGGAGCCAATAAAGTGTCTTTGGCAGTCTCTCTGGAAATTTGAGCAGCATGTACTGGAAGTTTGGCAACAGTTTCTAGAAAAAAGGTGTGAGTCTCAGGAACAGGGTCCTCAATGTGTGAAGGAAGTGGGCAGCGACTCAAAGCATCTGCATGCCCAATGTCTTTACCAAGTCTGTGGATCAGTTTGTATGAATAAGCAGCAAGAAATTCAGTCCATCTCAGCATTCTTGGTGACAGGATCGTGGGCATTGGTTTGTCCCCTGCCACAATGCCTAAAAGAGGTTTGTGATCTGTGACAATAGTAAATGTTCTCCAATATAAATACTCATGGAATTTCTTGACAGCTGCAACAATTGCCAAGGTTTCCTTGTCCAGTTGGCTGTAGTTCCTCTCTGCTTTAGTCAAGGTGCGAGAGTAAAATGCAATAGGAGCTTCCGTCCCGCTGGGAAGCATGTGGCTCAAACCCCTCCCCACTCCAAAAGGGGAGGCATCACAAGTCAGAACAACAGGAAAGTTCTCAGAGAACTGTATCAGCACAGCATCAGACATGATTAGTCTCTTGATATTGTTAAATGCAGCTTGTTCCTTCCTCCCCAGACCCAAGCAGATTTTTGTCCAGCAACCTATGTAGGGGTTCTGCAATGGTTGCCTTCTGAGGTAGAAACATATGATAGAAGTTAATGAGTCCCAAGAATGCTTTCAAATCTGTTTTGCATTTTGGCCTGGGGGCTTCTTTGATTGCCTGAACTTTGGCCTCTGTGGGGTGGATGCCATGTTTATCAATCATGTAACCCAAGAATTCCACTTTATCTGTTCTAAGTGTGCATTTTTCTTCTTTGACTTTTAACCCGCTTTTTGAATCTAGTTAAGACTTCCCTGAGTCTCTCGTGTAATTGAGTGTCATTTTCAGCAGAAATTAAAACATCATCAAAATAGGGCACCACCCCTGGCAACCCTTGTAACATTCTTTCCATAAGGCTTTGGAAGATGCCTGGTGCCACGCTTACTCCAAATTGCAATCTTTTGCATTTGAAGGCACCTCTATGGGTCACAATGGTTTGGGCTTCAGCAGTGGCATCATCAACTGTTAATTGTTGATATGCCTGTGCCAGGTCCAACTTGGCAAAACTGTGCCCTCCAAGAGAGTGTAATAAATGATGCACTACTGGAACTGGATATGCGCTCTGTTGTAGCGCATGGTTCAATGTCCTCTTGTAGTCTCCACAGATTCTCACAGACCCATCAGCCTTGACTGGTGTGACTATGGGTGTCTCCCACCTGGAGTGATCAGTGGGCTCTAAAACCCCTTGGGCTACTAGTTTATCTAATTGTGCATCAATTTTTTCCTTTAAGGCAAATGGAACCCTTCTGAGTTTTAAACGGATTGGTTGTACCTTGGGATCTAGGTTAAATGTGATGGGGTCCCCAAGTACTTGCCTAATCCATCGCTGAAGACCTCTGGAAACTCAGACTTCAAGGCCTCTTCCCACTCAGTGTTGCTCACGTGATTGATACCAGTCACCTCAATGCCCAATGGGTTGAACCACTCAAGGCCCAGCAGACTTGGGTGGTCCTTATCCACGATGGTCAGTGGTAGGCGTTTGGTGTGGCCCTTGAATTTCACATTGAATTCTCTTGTTCCAGCTACTGGAAGCTTGTTCCCTTGGTAGTCTTTAAGAGTTAATGCTTGCTTCTTGAAGTGCTTCTTCTGGATGTTGGGAAGAAGTCTGTGAATAGTGTCCCATGACACCATAGATAGGTATGAGCCTGAGTCCACTTCCATTTGGCAAGGCCTTCCTTCAATAAGTACCTTGACATGCACTTTTCTGCTTCTTAAAGGTGATGAATGACCAATAGTTACTGTTTGATGAGTTTCATTCTTCCCATTTGCTTCTGTGCTGCCCATTTTCTCACTGAGATTGTTGGGCCTGAATTCTTTGTCTTTGCTTGTAGCAAACTTTCTTCTGTTGGGTGGAGTTCTGGATGATTTGCAGACTCTTGCTAGGTGTCCTCTTTTATCACAATGGAGGCAAATGGTGTCTAAAACTTGCATTCAGTGGGGGTGGCTTCCCCACAACCTCTGCAGTAGAAATCTTGCCTCTTTCTTCCCAGGTCTTTCTTTTTCTGCTCCATTTTGAGTCTGTAAATTCCTTCCTCCACCTCACTACAGTCTGACTCAGAATCTATTTGCTCACAATGAGTTGTTGTGGATTTTTCCACATCAGGATGGCTTGTGGCCTTGTTGATTTTCTTCATGGCTGCTGCTGAGGACTTGGTAGCTTCTGCTGAAGAGGTCTCTTCTATTGCTTCCTTCAGCATGATCTTAGGTTTCAGTAATAACTTGCTCTGTAGCACCTTGTCTTTAAGGCCCAGAACAAATCGATCACGCATGGCCTCTTCTAAATTGTTAAATTCGCATGCAACCCCAATGTCTCTTAAACTTGCCATGAAGTCGTTTACGTTTTCGCTTTCCCCTTGATCACAACGGTAAAACTCGTGTCTCTTAATGTGGCATGATACTTGTGGCGCATAATGGGCTCTTAACAGTTTTTCTAAGTCAGGCCATTCCATTACCTTCACGCCTGCAGCTCCTGCCAATGCCTTCGCCATCTTGAAAACTGCCGGACTGCAGTGCGAAAAACCGCCCTCTTCCGCTTCTCGGAAATGTCGGCAAGATCGTTTCCCTCCAGATACATTTGGAAACGATCTGCATACGACTCCCAGTCTTCTGCCGTTGGATTGATCGGGGCTGGGGGGAGTTCAGTGCAGCCAACTCACTCTCCTTCTGTTCCGCGTTGCCGTCTTCTTCAGGGGAATCCCATCCTCATTGCCAGTGTTAAGTTTGCATGAAGAGACAGACATGGAGTGCTTCAAGCTCTTAGTTTATTAGTGACTACAGCTCAGAACGAACCCAATTTGGCTGGGCTGCAGCTGCTACTTATAGCCAGCAGCCGCAGTTGCCAGCCAATCAGAGTGCAGGGTTTTCCCACACTTTTTAAACCAATCATTTCCAACATTTTACAAGAACAGTTCAAACTAAACCAATGACTTCAAACCTACATACATAACAGAGATCATATGACTCCAGGACATTACAACTGTCGTAAATTCATGCTAGTTGCTAAGCACTCAAATTTTGATCATGTGAACCTGGGAATGCTGCAATGGTCCTGAGTGCCAGGACCTGCTGCAAGTTCCTTTTTTCAGTGCAGTTGTAACTTTGAACAGTCGCTAAACAAATGCTTGTAAGTCAAGGACTACTTTCATACTACCATAGCATACAACCATGCTGCCATTTTGGCTGACTATTTCTCCCAAGTTAAACCTGTAAATTTTAAGAGGACTTTCAGTACTGAAAAAAATGTGTTCGTCTCTGAAGCAGAAAAGATTGTTCCTCCAATACTGAAAATTCTAATTCATCCATTGTTAAATGCTGTCTCTTGTCTACCACGCAGGCCAAAATCTGTACATGTGTGTGAATATGTGTGTGTGAATATATATGTATGTACATGGATGGGAAATGTGTTTTTATCCTTCCTTCAAAATTATTCTGAATAAAAAACACAGGGCTGGTGTATCTATGTTGCATCAGAGAAGTATAGGTTTGATTCTGCACATCTTCAGATTGGGCTGAAGAAATCGAAAAAGAAATCTAAAAGGATCCCCAACCAATTGCTAACCAATCTAATACCAGAAAATATGCAGTCCAGTCTGAATCATGCTTCTATAGCTTCCAATGCCACCGACTGTAATCAGATTCACACTTGTCAAGAGATTTAAAATATTGGCTGTTCTCCCAAAACCAAATAGACCTACTTCCTCTGCCATCAAATATATCACATGTTATATTAATAGGACAGAGGACAGTTGTTGCTACTGTATATGTCTGTTGGCTTGTTGTGTGTGTTGTTCATACGATATACAAGGGCTCCAATGCAGAAAGAATTTCCTGTTTTCAACAATATTATGAAAAAAAATATCCTGCAGAAAAGAATTTGCTCACCTTCCAGCTTCAAATGTAAACCAGGTTGAGTCCCTCCCGTATCGCCGGAGGGCACTTAAAGGCCAAGACACGAGTTTTATTCTGGGATTCTGTATGTCCCAAAGACAGATATTTTCAAATGTTATCTGCAAGGTACATTCCCCATGCACATCTAAATTAGGTGAAGGCATCAAATACACGTGGAATCTCTCTGGGAGAAAAACAAAACATTCAAATTAAAATCCTTGCAGAACTAAAAGCCAGCATAATCATAACAAATGGTGCATCACATTTTTGTGGCATTTTCAAATTGATCCATAACTATTCCTACATTTTTTCCCTAACAGCCTACAAAATGAAAGAGCAATTTTACATGGCTTGGAGAACCTTTATTTGATTGTACCATTTCCGTTGGCAGAAGAAAATCATATTTTTGAATGTCACTGAAAAAAACATTGGTTGTAGAAACGTAGTTCACTGAAGACAAAAGTTCAGTTTAGGTTTTTGCCTGACATGCTATTTGCTCTATGGTTTATGTACATGAAACACTTCAAAAACATGAAGCCCCAATGCAATTGTTAAAACTTAAATTCTACAAATTAAAGGTACTGAATTGTACATTGAAAATGTACTGCAAGATTCTGCCTACAAACTTTCTGTTTTGGGAAGTTAGAAAGTCAACAGGGTTCTTAGTTAGATATAGAAGTGTAACTATTGGACATGAACACAAAGTGCAATCCAAAAACCCTTGGATCCTACAAGAATAATCCACTGTTCAGATGGAGATAAAAATTATGCATTTGTTAAAATAGATTGATTTCCACATAACAGAATAACGGAAGGGACCTTGGAGGTCTTCAACCCCCTGCTCAAGCAGGAAACCCTACACCATTTCAGATGAATGGTTGTCCAATCTCAGCATTTTTCACATTCCTAACAACAGCTGGGATTTATTCTCATTTCAAATCATTTCTCCTTTGCTTAGAAAGGTAGGACTGAAACATTTAACTAAGCAATGCTGAATCTACCTCTGTTGGGCGACACATAGTTTAACTGGCAAGAGGGAAAGAATGGGGCAAGAGAGAGGAGGACAGAATATAAACAGAGATGTCACTTGCAGATTTTTAAAAATGACTAAATTAAATAATTTAAGAAAAAGAGCATTTCTGGATTTTATCAAGCCATTCTGAAGACCCTGTCAACCCTGAAGCTGGCCTGGCTGAAGCCATCTTGGAGCTTCAGTGCTGCCACACTAGAGCTGAGGGCAGTGGTGGATTCAATTTTTTTTTTACTACTGGTTATGTGGGCATGGCTTGGTGGATGTAGCGTTGCTTGGTGGGTGTGGCGTGATGTGGCTTGGTGGGCATGATAGTAGAAAGATACTGCAAAATCCCCATTCCCTCTCCACCCCACTAACCTGCTTTCCAGCTCTGTTCTCCTGTGCAGGGCAACAAAAGAAGACCAGCCAATCAGCTGGGACTCAGGAGGCAGAGAATAGATGGGGGTGGGGCCAGTCAGAGGTGGTATTTGCTGGTTCTCTGAACTGCTCAAAATTTCTGCTACCAGTTCACCAGAACCTGTCAGAACTGGCTGAATCTCTGAACCTCTGCCTGAGGGATAGGGAGGTGGGATTAGAGATAGCTGGGGTTGTATAGTGAAAGTAAAATACTTTCTCTTGAGAACCAAGGATGTTCTCACACCTGGCCAGAGGAAGGAGTGGTGTCACCAGACCAGCAGACGCTGCCTTGATTGGGCCATGTGACTGTTTGGGATTGAGGGAAAAAACATTCACTTTTTATTAGTTGAAAACTGAGGGACCCTTCAGAGTTGGTGTTCACCAGATATGTGCTAATATGATATTTCCAATAAAGCTATTCTTTGAGGAATCTACCTTCCTCGGAGTGTTCCTTGCAATGGATCTATTATTTGGAACCCTGACAGGCACCCTGAATGTGTCTACTTATGGTTATATACAACATGTATTTACATACCATTCTGTTCCCTCTCTACACCAGAAGCCAACAGGTCAGGTTCTCCCAGGCTAATATCGTTAATCTGAGTCCCCAGGCACTCAATTTGAAGGACTTTGCACCATTCATCTGCTTCAAGTTCTGCATACAAATGACCAAAAATCTGCAGGTTGGTATGGACCATTTGTAATATTTACAGCTACCACAATTGTATGCGCACACACGCATTAGACCTACTGCCACGTGAGGCTCCATTCAAAATCCAAGAAAGACACCCTTAGACTCCATTGTTATAGAGAAAAGGACTTTTACTGGTAATCAAAGAATTCAAGATCTGAGATATTAGGCCCGAAAATCACATATACAAAGTTATGGCAATGTTCCCACCCACAACAGCTCAAAAAGTCCATCCAATCTGAGATATGTATAACATTATGTGGGGCATCTTCAAGTGGTGATGCAGACATCTGGCCATTGACCCTGGCCTGGGTAGATAAAATGCTGTGACTGAGCAATAAGCAAGTAAGCATAAACAATAAAGTTTTCCCCAAGTGTTGCAGTTCACTTTCTAAAGCCTCCAGCACACTTCCTCCTCCAAAGCCCAATATATCCTCCCTCCCCCCTTTACTATGCCAGCCAGAAAGACAAGCAGAAGAAAGATTCTTGAAGGCTGACACCTACCTGATTCACAAGCAAAAGTCCTGGATGTGTCATCGTTAAAATATATCCCTACAGCATGTTTCCTTGTGCCTTTTGGCAACCGCAATATATTCTTCACATGATTAAGTTCTGTAACCTGGAATTAAAAATTAAAACAAAAAAATAGTCATTCATGAATCTTGTTAAGGTTGTTTCACAATGAATATTCTAGGTAACAGGTGCAACCTGACACACTGACACACATGGTGTTAAAGTGTCGGGTTGCACCTCTTTTCTGTTTTCTACATCCACAGGCCAATTGCAGCTCTTTTTTGTTTTCTACATCCACAGGCCAATTCCATGGTCAGGTAAGCTTACCTGTGCCTTGACAGGGTTTGGAATGTAGCTACTGATACAGGAAAGGAGAAATGGAAATACAACATAATATACAGGCGGTCCTTGATTTAAAACCTCAATTGAGTCCCACATTTCTGTTGCTAAGCAAGACAGTTAACTGAATCTTGTCCCGTTTTATGACCTTCCTTGTCACATTTGTTAAGGGAATCACTGCAGTTATTAAATTAATAACACAGTTGTTAAGTGAATCTGGCTTCCCCAGTGAGTTTGCTTCTCAGAAGGTCGCAAAAGGAGATCAAATGAGCCCAGGACAGTGCAACCATCAAAAATATGAGTCAGTTGCCAAGCGCCTGAATTTTGATCATGTGACCATGGAGATGCTGCAACAATTGTAAGTGTGAAAAATGGTCATAAGCCACTTTTTTCAGTGCCATGTTGTGACTTGAATGGTCATTACACAAACTGTGATAAGATGAGGACTACCTGTGTTAACTTAAAAGGACTAGAATATGCTTTATCGAGGAACTGGATTCTGAATGTTGAAAGATTAGTAATGTGATATACCAGTGGTCCCAACCTTTATAGCTTAGTGGCCCAATGGGGTCAGATACGAACCGGCCCATGGAAGAATTGGGCCAGCGCATGCACATGTGCATGCCAGCCCACCATTTGCATGAGTCAAGCTGAGTGCATGCCGGCCCACCACTCATGCAAGTATGGGCCATTGCCCAGGGTTTGGGGACCCCTGTGATATGTCAGGATTCTGACACTTAACCCCATTTAAATCATGAGTCTCTAGCCAAACTTCAAAAGGATTTATTGGGAGTTAAATGATGTGGCATTGTCTGGGTGTAGCCAATTCTGAGACACATCATTCATTGCCATCCTCGACTCTGGTTTTCCCCCCACCCCCTGGGTGTATCGTAATTCATATTCTCCAATAGGACACATCCATAGCCAAGAGTCATCACTCATACTCTCCAGTTAGAATTTTGCACAGCAGAAACTTCAGTCACCTAGAAACTATCTTTGAAAACATTTATGGAATGCAAGCTGCCCACTGCTCCCCCCTCCCTTTTGCTGGCAACTCTAAAAAGACCACAGAAACATTTTATGAGTTGACATGATATACAGTAGCCTCTTGGAGTGAAAGGGTCCAAAGTCAGCACATGAAAACCACCATATGTACATGTTTCTTATATACAGGCATAAGCAAGTACTAAACTCCTAAGCAACAAGGCTCCCAACTTTTATCCACTTGTATGTGCATCTGCATCTACATGCAGATGTATCTTTTCTCTCTGGAAGTGAGCTAGTGAGTCCTCGACTTATGACCACAATTGAGCCCAAAATTTCTATTGTTAAGTGAGACATTTGTTAAGTGAGTGTTGCCCCATTTTACGATCTTTCTCGCCACAATTGTTAAGTAAATCATCACAGTTGATAAGTTAGGAACACGGTTGTTAGGTGAATCTGGCCTCCCCATTGATTTTGCAGGTCAGAAGGTGATCTTAGGACACAGCGATGATCATAAGTATGGGTCAGTTGCCAAGCATCTGAATTTTGATCATATTTTGGTCATGGGGATGCTACAGAGGTCGTAAGTGTGAAAAATGGTCGTAAGTCACTTTTTTCAGTGTCTGTTGTAACTTTGAACGGTTACTAAATGAACTGTTGTAAGTCTAGGACTACCTGTACTGTACTGTAGAAAAGGAATAAGAAGTAATAAGCTAAATAAATTCTCTAGAAGGGTGGGTGCTTACTTTCTGCATACCACAGAACAAGCAGAAGCCAAGCAGGTAAGAATTGCCTCCTTCTATCTAAAAGCCTGGCCTACATTTAAATTCCTCTCTAGGAAAAACCATAAGCAACAGTGTGAATGATTATCTTCCTTGCAAATTTTCCCTGGCTTAATAGTAACCTTTCTTTCTGCTTTCATCTTTCTAGTTACATGAATATGAGCCTGGAAAGCAGAGCAAAAAGTTTGGACTTATTAAAAAAAAAACCTTTACTTTCTGAGAGAAGCTAGTGCGTATTGAAAATACCAAGAAAGCTATTATTGTCAATCATAGCACATTTTAGAAATGAAATGCTAAAAAGGAAGGTACTCCAACATTCAGAGGATATGAGTGGGGTAGGAAAAAAAATTGGTTGGCGAGTGTTCTGGGCCTCCAAAATTATTTAGCTATAATATTTACTGAATTAAAGTTGTTTAGTGTCTCTTCCAAAGAAGATCCAATCTAATTTCACATTTCAATAGCTATAATTCAGTTTCATGGCTAAGCTATAATGCATAAGCCAACAGTTTCTTGAATATGCCTATAAGTGCCTGTAAATGCCTCATACCTATACATACCTATAAAGTTTCACAAAATTCTTGTCAAAAAAGTTTCCCAAATCTGGGATACCAGAAAGAACAAGATATTAATAGGAACTGGGGGGAGAGGGATTAAACTTTAAATATAGAGTTAGGAGGAGAATGTCAGAGCAGGTAATCAAAAAAGGGTTACTTCCTTGTTTGAAGGAAAGATTCAGACTATCAGAGACCTTTATTTTACTTGTAAGGATGAAATTCAAAAATGGCTTTGTGGTAGTAGGCTGAGAGAATGGCTTCAGTAGATCCCAGAAACAACATCACAGTTCTTGTATGTTTGTGTGTACATGTGTGAAAGTCTCTATGTATCTACATATCACACACACACACACACACACACACACACACACACACATGAGAGAAAGAGGGGGAGGAGGGAGAGAGAGAGAGAGATTATTAGGGGGGCTGGAGGCTAAAACATGAAGAATGGTTGCAGGAATTGGATATGTTTAATCTAGTGAAAAGGACTAGGGATGGCATGATAGCAGTGGTCCAATATTTGAGGGGCTGCCACAAAAACTTGTCTTCCAAAGCACCAGAAGGAAAACAAGAACCAAGAGATGGAAACTAATCAAGGAGATAAGCAACCTCGAATGAAGGAGAAATTTCTGGAGAATTAACCAGTGGAATGGTTTGCCTTCAGGGATTATGGGTGCTCCATTGCTGCAGGCTTTTAAGAGGAAATTAGACAGCTATTTGTATGAAATGATATACAGTCTCCTGCTTGAGACCCTATGGGGTGCAATGACAGTAAACTAAACTAAACTAAACTAAACTAAAATTGAGCAGAGGGTTGGATTAGATCTCAAAGGTCCCTTCCAACAATTTTTCTATTATTCCTGATCTCAGTCTATGCCATTGGAACCACATTGGACTTTATTTTCCACATCCTCTCTACTTCCTCCTTCATGCCCTGGTACTTCTCCAGTTACTCATACTCCTTCCCAATCTTACTGTCACTTGGTATTGCTACATCTATCATCACTCTATAAGGAGCCTTGGTGGTGCAGGCTGTTAAATGCCTAGCACTTAAGTTCCAGCTGCCTGCAATTAGTGCAGGCTTGAATCTCACCAGGCTCAAGGTTGACTCAGCCTTCCATCCTCTCAGGGTAGGTAAATTGAGGGCCCAAGGTTGTTTGGGGCAATAAGCTGACTGTAAAAATGCTGCTTAGTAATAAGCAGGCATATACAATGGAATGAAGGCTATTGCTGAGCGCATTGGGTTGTGCTCCAAAAATTGTAAGCCGTCCTGAGTCTTCGGAGAAGGGCGGCATATAAATATGATAGATAGATAGATAGATAGATAGATAGATAGATAGATAGATAGATATACACATATATATATATCACACAGACAGACACACATCCATTTCTAGATGTATTATTGAAAACTAACTATGTCTCTCTCTTTCAATTATCTATAGCACTTTTGTCTTTGGTAACAGCTTCCCCCACCCACCATTTTTTCCCAGCCTGCTGAAATCTGAATTCTGCCTATTCAATTTCTTTGCGAAGGTAACTAGATATAGATGAGACATGAGCTATTGACTGCCCATGATGGCTTTATGAGGTTTAGGAGGGAATGATGTAATACAAAAGATGTTTCCTAATCTATTCCCATTATCAATTCATCCTTAAAGGTCAGATACGGAAAGAGCAATTGCTCTGCCAAAATTTAAAATGAAGAATGATGGGTTTCAACACACATTTTGCAAGCCTCACTTCCCATCTGGTGCTTCGGAGTTCATCCATCTGAAGAGCAAAATGTGTTTGCTTTGGGTTACTTTTTCCTCCCCATCTGCACTTTATCAGTTCATAAAGCAGACAATGAAGATTGTTCATCACCAATGACTGTTATCTAGACTGAAAATTCTGATTTCATACTACAGATTTCAAGAAAGATTAATCTTCTGAACCCAACAGCTTGACTCAAACACCTGCGAATCAAGACAAGACACTGATTAGACAGAATTCATTCAAAATTCCAAAGGAGACAATGGTATCTGGAATGGAGTCTGAAGTCACATTGAATGTTTTCAGAGAAGCCAAGTTCGAACTATTGTGATCCTGGAAAACAGAGCCCTGTCATATTAGAACACCCTTTCTAACACAGAACTCAACTGACAGGTAAGATGTAAGAACAACAGCCTTTTTACATTGTTGTTCATTTTAAATTTCAATTAAGCTACTTGTTCACAATGATAATAGAAGATAACAAAAACTAATAAACAATGCTAACTCCTAAAGAGATACCTGAACATCCCTACATTTAATTTCAGTGAATGACTGCAAGTTTTAACATTATTAGAATGTATCTCTATCCAGATATACCTGTATGCGATTCCCTGTACCTACCAGTCCTAGACAACTTTCTTTGAGTCAACAGCCCCAATTTTGTCATTTAGACACCCAATATTATGAGAATAGTATAGAGATCACAAGGGTGGAGCATGAGCTTATTTTTCTTGAGGGCTTTTAGATTATGTAAATATTTTAATAGTTGGATTAGTGAAATGCCTCTCACATTTTAAAGAGGGACCCACCCACCCCAAAAAACTAGCCATTTTGCCACAGATTTTAAAGGGCTATAGAGTGCAAACAGAATATTGATGGCTATGGTGTTCACATCTACCCTAAATTTGAAAGCCCCAAATGTGGTATCTGTGGAGTCCTTGGTGCTTTCTGAGCTTGGTTATTTCCTTGCAGACATTCCATTACAAACTAGGTGATGTCTTGATATTACCTAGTTTGGTAATGAAATGACTGCAATAAAACCAAGCTCAGAGAGCACCAAGGACTCCACAATTCAATCCTGTGTTACAAATAAGAATTCTCTTCTGTAATATCTGTTCTCACAAGGTAACTGCTATGATCTTCTAATAATTCTCCTTAAACTGCTGCTAATTTTTGTTACTTAAAATTAAATTGGTCAAATTTGAATTGAAAATGCCTTTCCAATGTGAGTATTCAGACACATTTGTCTTAATCATGGCTTGGATGCTGAATTTTGTCCCTTACAAGGTAGAGTTTACAATCAGATGAAGAAGCATTCCATTCACAGGTCCTTCCTGATGATGGAAAAGTTCATCCAAGGCCTCATATCTATAAATAAGAGTGTTAGTTATAAGTTAGCCTACAACATCACCAAAGTATATAAGCATAAGTCAGCTGAACAACTGCAATAAATCATTAAGGTGATAAGGACAAAATTATCAGATTTGGCTCTGCGAAATTAAAACAAACTTCAATCTGTGATGCTTATTGGAACACAATAGCATGTTCAATAACTTCAGTAACGGATGTTCAAGCTTTATCACTCTAAATCTGACCATAAGAAACATTATATAATTAGGTCTTGTCAGTAATAGCAACCCCAATTTTCACCACCCATCATCACCCTGCAGTAGATTTCAAACTGTTGAGTTCTTGATGGTAATTGAAGATGTGTATTTATTTTGACTTAACAAAATATTTCAAAACCAGTCCAAACTGCAAGTTAAAAGGGAGAAAAATGAAGTCACCTTCAATTCAATCTCAATTCCTAGTAACATATAAGATATACCCAGGAATATCTTGGCATTATACAAAAGTGGTTCTCCTGAGCTTTCTTCTGGATTAAATTCCAAGTATAACCTTTCAAAATATAGAAACAGACTTAATAATAATAACAGGTATTAGACAACAGAAATCCAGACCACAGGAAAAATGTAAATTAATAAAGTTAAGATTAAAACTTCATTAATTCTCATTGAAATATTGTAATATAGCCTAGACAGACATTCTTAGATTAAATTTATCCTCAGAATATAAAGCAATCATAGCAACAGGGTTTTTTGGTGGCTAATAACTCTGAGTTCAGAAACTGTTTTTTTCTTTCTGAGTATGACAGAATTTATGTTGGGAAGTTATGCATAGCAAGAAATAAAATCGCCTTTTGAGAGAAGAGAAGAAAAGGATTAATTATTACTTAATTCAGGATACTATATTCAGGCTCTAATTCCCTCATCATTCAGAGAGCTTTGGATGTACCACTTACATTTTGTATTAATATTAATGTAATAATAACATTTTGTATTAATAATGTGAATGAGAAAGAGAAAAAAAATCAAGATTTGCTTCAACAATTGGTCTACTCAATGTTATTTCAAACTACATACTTTCTGTGCCAACCTAAAATTTTATTGCTGTAAAGATGGATCTCCTCAATTTCTATAGACAAACAAATGAGGAGGATAAAATAATTGGTCAGATTTAAAATACATCTTTATTTTTGTCCTCAGCAATGCAAGTGCAGGTGCATAACACAGCAAAGAAAAGAACCAGCATATTCAATATTTTTCATGGTACAGAGGAACAAATAATTGGAGTAACCAGCATAGGCATTTCACATAACAAATTCTTCCATATAAAATGGCACATTTAATGATGCAAATTAACAAAGACCAGAACACTGGGTCTGTATGCAACAGCATACAGATGTTGATCAAATTGAGAAGAACTGATAAGAACTGATAGGTCCCTGGCCTTTTCTCTGTTTTTCCCCCCATGATTTTTGGTTTTGAAAATCCGTAAGTTTTTATTCCTTCAGATTCTAAGCATGGCACATAGTTTTATTAATCAATACTATACACATTATGCATCAGACAAATGTAGATAGATGGGGAAAATCTAAGGGGATTTAAAAAGATTCAAGCGCAATTTGCACATGATTTTTATTTCTCAAATGTTTTGTCAAGTCCAACAAAAATGGATCAGCTGCCAGAAGCTTATCTTTTTTTGCTCCAAGGCTCCTAAACACCATACCTAAATCCCATTTTTCTAATATAATAAGCTGCGCTGCCAAAGCTTAAAAAATAAGTAAAGGTATAGTATAGTTATCATAGCACAGCATGGAATTACACATATATTTTTCAAACAGAGTATGTGATCCTACCTACACACAGAGAGAGAGAGAGAGAAAGAGACAGAGAAAGAGAGACAGAGACAGAGACAGAAAGAGCATTATTAATTTGCAATGCTAATAAGCCATTCCAGTTTAACTGGGTGTTGTACACATTCTGAAATCCATAGCATTGGTTAAAAAAGATAACACAAATAGGCAAGATAAATATCATGAACATAATGAAAATGAAAACTGAAAATCATAAATTACCATATACAATAACAGGAATCCAAGCACTGAAAACTAATAGGCAAACTCCTGATCAAACAGAATAGTCACAACAACCCAGATCCTGAGCTGGAACACAATCATTAGAGACTTTCTGAAAGTCTGTCACCAAGGGGCCATATGAACAGCTGTACCTTAAGAAGAGGACAGCACCTAAAAGGTATATTTCTTTGGCTCCCAGAGAGGACAATCCTTGCTCAAGGAAGATGGAGATATAAGGGTCAGGAAGATTTATTTAACCAGGTTATATCTAGCAATTTTATTCCAGAAAGTATTGAACAATACAATTCTAAAAGTTCACATGTTCTCAGAGTAGGCCTTGTATTCTTTTTTTTTTATACCTTATGCCTTGGAGATTTATACAGTGATTAAAATGCTAAAAATGATCCATTTTTTCTTAGATATATGGTGATTAAAAGAAAGGATGCGAACTCTGTTTCAAAATCATATAGTAGACTAGGCAATAACAATAACAATCTGAAGCCAAAGTCTCATCCAAACTTGACTATAGCTACCAAAATCTCAAAATTCAACTAATCGCTGTTGTAGAATTCCTTAATGCTTCTGCTCATATTTGGACTATAATTCCAAGAATGCTCACTGAGCAAAGTCAATAAGTAATTTGGCTAGAAAATGTAACAACTGGAAGAATACATCTGGTGGGTCACTTAAGAAGATGGCTCTCTATATATAAGAAGTCCAATAAAATATGCCAAACACACCTTAATTATTAATCTTCTCATCACTCCTTATCTCCCATTCCCTCCCACTTGTGACTGTATGACTGTAACTTTGTCGCTTGTCTCCTTACAATTTATATTGACTGTTTCCTAGTATGATTTGATTACTTATTGTACCCTATGACTATTATTAAGTGTTGTACCTGGTGATTCTTGACTCTTGATGAATGTATCTTTTCTTTTATGTACACTGAAAGCATTTGCACCAAGAAAAATTCCTTGTGTGTCCAATCATACTTGGCCAATAAAGAATTCTATGCTATGCTATGCTATGCTATGCTATGCTATGCTATGCTATGCTATGTATGCTATGCTATGCTATTAACACCCAGTGAAATTATTTGTAGTATACTGCAGAGCTGTGTTCCCAGGCATATGGATTGGAGCATCAATTGGAGTCCAGGATATGGCTATGTTGATGGATGTTTGTTTTATCTTAACCACCAATTATTCAATTTTTGTTACATTATATTGCAACTACTGCATTGTCAGCCATCCAGAGTCATCGTAGTAAGATGAGTGGCCTTATAAATGGAATGAACCAAAAAACCACGCATGAACCAAAAATACATAATGAATTCAAAAAGCTGGATCAAATGTACTAGGCATGTTATCATCCACTTCCCCAAATAAATTCATACCACTATTCCAACATCCCAAAATCTGAAGCAAGACTATTAAATATTTTGTTATAAATTCCCTCAATAATAAAGAAACTGCAAGCAAAGGTGTTAATATTATAACATCTATCATTTGACAAACCATGAAATATTGTATTGAACTCCAAGAGATTTTCACCTCTTTTTGGGGGGTAGGGGGCAGTCTTTAGTATATTGATTATATTAACATCTAACTAGAAGAGCTGACTATTAAGCTTGTATGCCGTAATGTTTTTTTTACCTTTATTTATCTAATTTCTATAACATCCAATTCTACCAAATGACTCTGGTTTCTTTATAGGTATAGGTAATATGATTAAGCTGGGGCAAGGAATACAAATACCAATGATTTCCTTTGTCCCCACAGAGATATCCCTAGATTAAGTGCTAATAAAATCAGAACAATCCCAACTTTAATTCTCTTTAAATGTCAGTAAACGCTGTATGTCTTTAGATGATTTGGCACAAAAGACCAATTTAAATAATTTGCATAAGATTTTCATCACAGCATGAAACTGCGGGAGAAACATCTCATCCAACTCTTTAACTCTTCTTACCTTGTGATAACATCTGAAGTATGCAGCACGCTCATCTGAAAATTTCTCCATTCTTCTGGGCCCTTTGCTGGATGCTTTCTTGAAGACTAGCCAACATCTCTGATAAATCTATGAAAAACATACAAAAACATACTTCCCCATGACTTGTATGACAATGGTTTTATGAAAAATATACACTCATAACTATCTATACACACCTATCCATCTAGATATGTTTAAATCCTCTATCCAGGATTTAAAAATAGGTCTATGCAATTTGTCCCAGTGATTCTAAGACACTTGAAAGTTCCATTATTTTGGGATACATCTCAGCAATTAAACATCACAAACAACATCTTAGTTTTGGCTTAAAGAGATTATGCTGTAATAGGCCAATAAATAATTCAAAATCACTGTGCAACTATAAAAATATTTCAGATGTTCTGCACTCACCACTTTGTTTTTTTTTCTTACATTCACTCATTAATTCATAATCATACTAGATATGGAAGCCCTATTTTTGAATGACTAAATTAAACAAGGAGAGAAGCAACCTAGAACTAAGGAAAAATTTCCTGTCAGTGAGAATAATTAATCAGTGAAACAACTTGCCTGCAGAAGTTGTCGGTGCTCTAACACTAGAGGTTTTCAAGAAGAGATTGGACAATCATTTGTCTGAAAGGTTATAGGGTTTTCTGACTGAGGAGGGGGTTGGACTAGAAGACCTCCAAGGTCCCTTTCATCTCTGTTATTCTGTTTTCTTTTATGCTCTTCTGTTTCAATGTCACTGAGAAGTTCATAGATAACACAAGAATCCTGTCATAACCTTTTTGGCTCTGTGGTGTTTTCATGTCATTTAGCTTTTTCAGATACTACATATAGGATAAAACATATTTTAGTATTTCTAGACTGCTCTCAGTGACACTTTCTTTTATAGCTTGACTGATTGTCTTAACAGTTTAGAAAGTAAGGACTAATATCAATATCAGTTATAGTCACTGTCCTCCTCAACAGTGTTCCTCAACTTTGGCAGCTTTATGATGTCAGAGTGTTTGCAGCATGATTACTATTGTGAGACAACACAGGAGCACAGCACAGCACATAGAGGCTTTGTCTTTTAACAGTGGTTTATATACAAGACAGCTATATACATACATATATGTGTTAGGCACATACCAGGCAATCAACCAATCTTCATTATTCTACATGGAGAACTACAATGGAGATAGAACACGAGGAGAGAGAGAGATGACCTCTCGTGGCCTAACTTATATAGACAGCTTCTTAAAGTGGCAATAACCCTGATGACCCATCCTCAGTCTTAAAGCGGCAATACTCTACTCATTCTCATTGCATCAGAATTTACAGCAGTCTTACAGCAGCTGGTCAGCTATTAAATCTCAATACCTTAACATATTGACTCCCAGAATGTTATAGCCAGCTTGGCTCCATCAGTAATGTAGGAGAACTTTTCAGGACTGGCTTTATCATAAGGAGATTGTTTGGTGGCAGCTACTATATCATTACAGAATGGAATGCAGAACCAAAGAGGTGGTGGGTTTGCAAACTATTCTGCCAAAGCTGACTTTGCAATATGACCCACTGCCTGAATTAAAATATAATTAAACTGTTATTGTAGTCAGTTTCTGTGCATGGAATCCAACAAGGTAAATAGCGGGAGGGACTATTCCATTTTATTACATGCAACAAAACATCACTGAATGGTTCTGATGTCTCTTCCCCATTTACTTATTCTCTGAACATTTACATCAGTAGGATGTCACTCTTCTTCCATCTAGGCTGTGCTTCTTGTACCAAATACCTAAAATTTAACAATTTTGTATTCTGAAATCAGTTACTTAAAAACATATCTGTTGATTATTATATTGCCAAGGGAGTGTCAGAATAGACATTGATCAATAGCTGGAAGAGGGAATGAAAGCTCCACCCCAATTCATGATGATGATAATGATGATGTTGATGTTGATGTTGATGATGATGATGATGAAAATGTGCCATCAAGTTGTTGTTGACCAATAGTAACCACATAGATTTTGACCATATTGATCTGCCCCTAATCTAATTCTTCGTCTCTTCCAATAGTGCACACAACACTATCATAACTGATTCCACCTACCTTGCTGCTGGTCATGTTCTTGTCTATCCTTCAACTTTTCCCAATATTAAGACCCTTGTCTATGCCTTCATATAATGATATCATGCAAATATTCAAATTGAGTAGAACCTGCAGTACATTGCAGTTTGTGTTATCTTAACAAAAGTGTCAGCACCTGCAGATGTCTTGGAAAGAATGTAAGATTGTGAAGGGTCTTAAGAAAGTTCGACTTCAGATGTAATATGCTCTTACTGTCTTTTTTCCCCCTTTTTGCTTAGGCTAACTTTTTTTAAAATCTGTTTCAACCTTATGTTATTCATCTAGTCATCAAATGTGGTGGCCATAAAAATGATTAAATGTTGTTTACAGGAATATGAAATATAGATTGGGAGGATCTTGAATAAGAATGACATAGTCAAAAAAAGATTTTGATAACTGTAAATATTTATATATCCTAGTTGCAATACTTTGATATGTTGGAATTTTAGAAGATAAATGGGAACTGTCTCTCAGGATAAGCTTAACTTTTATTCATTGGCCATGTAAATCAGTTGTAATCATATAATGACAACCACTACCTCTGATTTAGTCTACATTTAGCATACAATCTCCAAAATCTCAATGGAGAGTTTATCATTGAAACACCTAGTTGAGTTTTTGGATTCTTCCCAGCTCTTTATTTTATCTTGTCTGATGAAGAGCTCTGCTCTTCTTTGCTCTGTTCAGTCTTGATAAATGTACTGACCTACTATGGTTAATAGATTTTCTTTTAAAGGACCAAACTTTACGCTGTTTATTTTACAGAAGGCAGGAACTTCTGATTCCATATGATGTGATAGAAAACAGCAGGCTGGATTCCTAGGAGATAGGGTGTGTATTCCAGACAAATAAGGATAAGGATAACTCAGTTGAGATATCTTGTGTGAGAAAGAAGGTGAAGAAAGCTCCTCCCTAATAGTTCTCTGAGTATATGGCAGATGCAAATAATAGACTATTTAGTCTGGCAAGAATCTGTCTATAGGTGTTGACCAATGAAGAATTCAGTTTGAAAGAATCACTCAAGTCTTTCTTGGTTTGGGAGCCTAACAAACTAGGAGAATAAATCCGGTACCAATAAAGTTCTGAGACAACTGAAATGGACATAAATGACACAACATTTATAAGCTAAAAATGCAGGACTTGTAGCTACAGAGAGTCTACTATTTCACACTTCAAAACAGCAACAGTTATTAACATACAATTGTTATGTTATATGTTACAACTGTAACATACAATCAGGCTTGTTCTTGGTTAAAATTCATTTCCTTGGCAACAACTTGTCCTGCTGCAGTTTTAGAAGGCAGTGCACCAATAAGTACCTCATATTTATAAGTGTAAGATTTTTTGTAAGACTTGTAATTTCTTAAAAATTACAGGTGGATGGATGAAATCTCTGGAACAGAAATTTGATGACTACAAGATTAAAGTTCCATTTTGACTTCCGGGTTGAGCCTTCTCGCTAACGGGTGACGGTTTGCGATCGTCCACGACCGCAGCCCGGCTCTTTCATTGGAGAGCCCCGATCCTTATGGTTCGGGGCTGAAGCTGCCTCGGAGGGTGGCGGAGAAAGGGAAAGCTGCCAGCCAGAGTGAGGGGAGCCGCATCTCCCCCCTTTGACTCTGGTCTTTTCCCTCCGAAGATGACAAGAAGCGGTGGTCAATATGGCCACCTCGAAGAGAAGGTCTCACCTGGACTAAGATTGGTGCAGGAGGAAAGAAAGAACTTGACAGCAGAAGAATCAGGAGTATTGGATGGTAAAATCAACAAAGGTACCCTGGGACTAAGATAAAAATGAGGTTTTTTTAAAAAAAAAGAAAAAGAAGTGGCGCAAGTACCAAGTGAAGGAAAAAATAATAAGTAAAATATTCTTGACAGCTATAAGGGGCTTCGAACCGGGAAAGGAAGAAGCCGGCGCAAGAACTTAAGTTGGAGGCTCGAAAAACCCTGAATATTAAAATAAAAGGAAAGGGTGAAGATTTTGTGTGACAGAAAGTGCCACGTTGTGGATAAAAATTGGAATTTAAAGAAGAAGGAAAATATCTTGTTCCTTTGTGAATCGGAGTTGTTACAATTTTAAACAGATATTGAAACAAAAAAGCAAGAACTATAGAAGGTGAAAGTTTGAATTAAAATAAAAGACAGACTGCTGGACTAGTTGGTGATATTGATACAGACTCTGGGCTTGGGTTAAGATTTTAGAAAATTTAAAGAAGAAGAAATAAGGAAAATAAAAACTTTTGTGGCCATCCAAGGAACTAAAAATGGAATCTAAAAGCATGAAAAAACTGCTACAGGAAGTGACTGAATTAATTTGGCTCGTTGTAGAAGACATGGAAATGACGAACAAAGAACAAGAAGAAGGAATCCTGGAAAGGGAGGAGTCAGCACAAGGAAAAGCCATTTTAAAGAGACAATTAACACAAACATCACTACAAATAAAAGGGAAAGGAAGGGTGGTTTAAAAAATGAAACCTAAGAAAGCAATTAAAAAGCGGAACATTTATGAAATTAGGCAAGGTAGAAAGGCCCAGAAGAAAAGGGAGCAGAAAGGTAAAGAGAGAGAGGGGGATTCAAATTGGATGGAGAAGGGATATAGCAGGATAAAGGGGAGGAGAGGGAACAAGAAACAAGAGCAGAAGATAGAGAAATACGGGAACTATATAATGAAGAAAGAAATTCGTTTACATAGAGATAATGGCTAATGTATTAAGAAGGGGGTTCTGCATGGAGAAGAGGGTAATAAGAATATATTGTAATTATAAAAATATAAAACAATAGAGGGGGGTACTGACAATTTTTATTAGATGAAGGTACACTTTTACTTTTTACTTATAAAAGAAAGGTAAATGTTGATTAGATAAACTGAATTAATTGAAATGATCTTTGAAGATGTTTAAAAATGAGATTTGTCAGTAACCAAGGTTAATTATTTTTACTATTATTTTGAAATTGTAAATAAACTTTAAATTGGGGGATATGCGTTGCAGAACCCGACTGAAAAGATATATAATGTTATGTAGTTTTTTTCTTCTTCTTTTCTTTTATTCTATCTTTTGCTTCAAAGGGAATGATTATTATAATGTTACTATGTTAACCACTGAGGTGACACTTTCAAAGTAGTAAAGGGGGGGTAAGTCTAGGGTTTTTTCATTCTTTTTTGTGTTAAAGCTTGTATTGATTTAGAATTATGGAAAGAATATGTGATGAAAGGGCAAATCTGACAGATAAAAGAAATATGTAAATGATAAAAGAGCATTAACAATGTGAAGATAGTTTAAGGATAGATATGGACAAACTTTATTTTTTATATGATGGGCAAACACATTGCTATTTTTAAAAGAAATATAAATGTTTAAGAATTATTTATAATAATTTGAAATGAAATGGGGGTTATACAGATTGAGATTAAGATTCGAGACTAGGATTAATTTGTTTGGCCCTCTGTTTGCAAAAAATGGAACGGAAGTAAAAATGGGACAAAATAGGAAGTTAAATGTTAAAAATGAATATAGAACTATTGTCATATTTGCATGTAAAAGTGATGACCCGGAAATATGCTGTCTACTGAAAAGAGCCTTATTTGAATTGTTAAAAATTGAATAAAACTTGTTTAAAAAAAAAGATTAAAGTTCCATTTTCAGTGCTTCCCTCTTTTAACTAGGACATATGCAATCAAACCATCTTTTGATTCAATTTACCACAGTCAAAGTAATGGCAGAAAGTTTTCAAATTTTGTGAACATGCCACATTAAAGATTGAATGTTTAACAATTAAATTGTTGTTAATTAATTACATTATTGTTTACATTATTGTATTCACAGCAATTATTCAGAGCATCTGTTTGTGTCTTTCTGCTCAATTGAATGGGGGTAAATGAAACTGTTTGAAGAACGCAGCTTAATACAGGCTCTCATTTTTTTCTTTGCTTTTCCTTTTTTTTAAGCTACTGTCTTTGACAAGCCATTCAGGTGATAAAACTGTTGTCAGAGCATCAAGCAGGAAGTTTCATCCCAGAGCACCAACATGTTTGGGATTTATTCTAAACATGTATTGGGAGAAGAGGCTCTTCAAATTTAGTCTACTACTTCATTTTCCTTTGGGGAAAATATCAAGGCTCAAAAATACAACATCCATCTTTTGCATGCAAGACAGCTATAGCATTTCCAGGGAGCCCTAGAAAAAAATCTTCTCTGTCTCATCACCTGGGCAGATGTTGGAATTAACCATTGTTCACATTGCTTTTGACAAACCTAGGAAGTGACAGTATGGTGTTGATTTTCAAATCCTGACAATTTCGTGTACAATGGATAATGACATGGGAAGCTTGGAGTTGAGGCTCAGCTACATAAGAAAAGCCACACCTTGTCCAACTTAGTGCTCTGTCTTTCATAAATCACAACTGGCTGGATCTACCCACTGAGTCAAGCTATAAACCATACACTTAGATAGACAGATATAAAATGAATCTTATCAATACAAGAGTATCAGTAAAATCCCTGCCTTGGAAAATTACTATCTTATCCCTGTTCCAAAAAGCAGAAAAATGTGCTTCCCACTATCTCTTTCACCATTCCAACACTTCCCACTAAGGGAGGGAGGGAGGGAGGGAGGGAGGGAGGAAGGGAGGGAGGGAGGAAGGAAGGAAGGAAGCTAGATTACTGGGGCATCCCCAAAAGTCACATCCATTCTACTACAAAACATAACCTGTGTTCAGGAGAAAAATGAGAGCAATATCACTATTTAGAGAGTTAAATGAAATGCATTGTCAGGATTTCATTTTTGTTGTTATTGTTGTGTATAAAGATTGTAGAAAAACATGCATAAGGACAAAGGGGGCTTAATGTATCACTGAGTGCTGATTCTTCAAAATGATTAATTTGCTGCTTTCATTAAAGCCAAGGAATAGCAAGGGCTTCACTTTTCTCTATTGATCCCAAGCATATGGCAACTATTAAGGCAGGTTTTTCACAGCCAAGAAGCTAAGCGATAGCTGTTTGTTCTAAACAAGGAGGATCAAATATCTGAAGGAATGCCAGAAGTAAATGAGGTTGGGTCATTTCCACCAGCCCCAGACAGGCACTTACAACTTCAGCTCAACATCTGCTTAAACAAGCTGCCAATAACTAGGAAAGCTCACCTAATGGCACTTTAAAACACTGGAAATGTAAGGAGGAAAGACAATTAGTAGATTGTGACAATAGGTCTTGGCATGGCTCTTAATTGTGATTTACATTAGAATTAAGTTTATCATCTTCCAAAGCACCCGAGGGCAAGACAAGAAGCAATGGGTGGAAACTAATCAAGGAGAGAAGCAACTTAGAACTAAGGAAAAATTTCCTGTCAGTTATAACAATTAATCAGTGGAACAACTTGCCTCCAGAAGTTGTAAATGCTCCAATACTGGAAGTTTTTAAGAAGAGATTGGATAACCATTTGTCTGAGGTGGTGTAAGGTTTCCTGCCTAAGCAGGGGGTTGGACTAGAAGACCTCCAAGGTCCCTTTCAACACTGTTATTCTATTGTTTTGTTTGGTTTGTTTGGTTTGGTTTGGTTTGGTTTGGTTTGGTTTGGTTTGGTTTGGTTTGGTTTGGTTTGGTTTTGTTTTGTTTTGTTTTGTTTTGTTTTGTTTTGTTTTGTTTTGTTTTGTTTTGTTCTGTTCTGCTCTGCTCTGCTCTGCTCTGCTCTATTCTATTCTATTCCGCCTTTAAACATTTCTGCTGTCAGTGTTCCAGCAAACCTCCATTCCAATCAATAACTCCAAGACAGACATATCTCAAAGGTACCTTTATTTAGATAGTAAACTGGCACATCTGTGGAATCCTGAATCTGAAAGTTTTCAGGCTTCCTTGTGTTAGAAGACGGCAACACGGAACAGAAGGAGAGCGAGATGGCTGCACTGAACACCCCCCCAGCGCCGTTCGATCCGACAGCAGAAGACTAGGAGTCGTATGCAGATCATTTCCAAATGTATCTGGAGGGAAACGATCTTGCCAACATTTCCGAGAAGCGGAAGAGGGCAGTCTTTCTCACGCACTGCGGTCCGGCAGTTTTCAAGATGGCGAAGGCATTGGCAGGAGCTGCAGACGTGAAGGTAATGGACTGGCCTGACTTAGAAAAACTGTTAAGAGCCCATTATGCGCCACAAGTATCGTGCCTCATTAAGAGACACGAGTTTTACCGTCGTGATCAAGGGGAAAGCAAAAACGTAAACGATTTTGTGGCAAGTTTAAGAGACATTGGGGGTGCATGCGAATTTAACAATTTAGAAGAGGCCATGCGCAATAGATTTGTTCTGGGCCTTAAAGGTGCTACAGAGCAAGTTATTACTGAAACCTAAGATCACGCTGAAGGAAGCAATAGAAGAGGCCTCTTTAGCAGAAGCTACCAAGTCCTCAGCAGCAGCCATGAAGAAAATCAACAAGGCCACAAGCCATCCTGATGTGGAAAAATCCACAACAACTCATTGTGAGCAAATAGATTCTGAGTCAGACTGTAGTGAGGTGGAGGAAGGAATTTACAGACTCAGAATGGAGTGGAAAAAGAAAGACCTGGGAAAAAAGAGGCAAGATTTCTACTGCAGAGGTTGTGGGGGAAGCCACCCCTGCACTGAATGCAAGTTTTTAGACACCATTTCCCTCTGTTGTGATAAAAGAGGACACCTAGCAAGAGTCTGTAAATCATGCAGAACTCCACCCAAAAGAAGAAAGTTTGCTACAAGCAAAGACAAAGAATTCAGGCCCAACAATCTCAGTGAGAAAATGTGGCGCAGCACAGAAGCAAATGGGAAGAATGAAACTCATCAAACAGTAACTATTGGTCATTCATCACCTTTAAGAAGCAGAAAAGTGCCAAGGTACTTATTGAAGGAAGGCCTTGCCAAATGGAAGTGGACTCGGGCTCATACCTATCTATGGTGTCATGGGACACTATTCACAGACTTCTTCCCAACATCCTGAAGAAGCACTTCAAGAAGCAAGCACTGACTCTTAAAGACTACCAAGGGAACAAGATTCCAGTAGTTGGAACAAGAGAATTCAACGTGAAATTCAAGGGCCACACCAAATTCCTACCACTGACCATCGTGGACAAGGACAGCCCAAGTCTGCTGGGCCTTGAGTGTTCAAACCATTGGGCATCGAGGTAACTAGCATCAATCACGTGAGCAACACTGAGTGGGAAGAGGCCTTGAAGTCTGAGTTTCCAGAGGTCTTCAGCAACGGATTAGGCAAGTACTTGGGGACCCCCATCACATTTAACCTAGATCCCAAGGTACAACCAATCAATTTAAAACCCAGAAGGGTCCCACTTGCCTTAAAGGAAAAAATTGATGCACAGTTAGATAAACTAATAGCCCAAGGGGTTTTAGAGCCCACTGATCACTCCAGGTGGGAGACACGCATAGTCACACCAGTCAAGGCTGATGGGTCTGTGAGAATCTGCGGAGACTACAAGGGGACATTGAACCATGCGCTACAACGTTGCACATATCCAGTTCCAGTAGTGCATCATTTATTACACTCTCTTGGAGGGGGCACAGTTTTTGCCAAGTTGGTCCTGGCACAGGCATATCAACAATTAACAGTTGATGATGCCACTGCTGAAGCCCAAACCATTGTGACCCATAGAGGTGCCTTCAAATGCAAAAGATTGCAATTTGGAGTAAGCGTGGCACCAGGCATCTTCCAAAGCCTTATGGAAAGAATGTTACAAGGGTTGCCAGGGTGGTGCCCTATTTTGATGATGTTTTAATTTCTGCTGAAAATGACACTCAATTACACGAGAGACTCAGGAAGTCTTAACTAGATTCAAAAAGCGGGTTAAAAGTCAAAGAAGAAAAATGCACACTTAGAACAGATAAAGTGGAATTCTTGGGTTACATGATTGATAAACATGGCATCCACCCCACAGAGGCAAAGTTCAGGCAATCAAAGAAGCCCCCAGGCCAAAATGCAAAACAGATTTGCAAGCATTCTTTGGACTCATTAACTTCTATCATATGTTTCTACCTCAGAAGGCAACCATTGCAGAACCCCTACATAGGTTGCTGGACAAAAATCTGCTTGGGTCTGGGGAGGAAGGAACAAGCTGCATTTAACAATATCAAGAGACTAATCACGTCTGATGCTGTGCTGATACAGTTCTCTGAGAACTTTCCTGTTGTTCTGACTTGTGATGCATCCCCTTTTTGAGTGGGGGGTTTGAGCCACATGCTTCCCAGCGGAGGGAAGCTCCTATTGCATTTTACTCTCACACCTTGACTAAAGCAGAGAGGAACTACAGCCAACTGGACAAGGAAGCCTTGGCAATTGTTGCAGCTGTCAAGAAATTCCATGAGTATTTATATGGGAGAACATTTACTATTGTCACAGATCACAAACCTCTGTTAGGCATTGTGGCAGGGGACAAACCAACGCCCACGATCCTGTCACCAATAATGCTGAGATGGACTGAATTTCTTGCTGCTTATTCATACAAACTGATCCACAGACCTGGTAAAGACATTGGGCATGCAGATGCTTTGAGTCGCTGCCCACTTCCTTCACACATTGAGGACCCTGTTCCTGAGACTCACACCTTTTTTCTAGAAACTGTTGCCAAACTTCCAGTACATGCTGCTCAAATTTCCAGAGAGACTGCTAAAGACACTTTATTGGCTCCTGTCATAGGCTGGATTAAGAAAGGTTGGCCACTTCAAGATCTACCTCAACTCGCCCAACCTTTTAAATCCAGGCAAACTGAATTATCTGTATTAAGAAGATGTATTTTTTGGGGTAACAGGGTGGTTATTCCTGCAAAATTACAAAAAGAGGTTTTGGAAATGTTACATGAGGGTCATCCAGGAATTGTCAGAATGAAGGGATTGGCTAGGAGTTATGTATGGTGGCCAGGTATTGACAAAATGGTTGAAAACTGGGTTGCATCTTGTCCCAACTGTCAGGTAGTCAGGCCTGCCCCACCTCTCGCCCCCACACAGAAATGGGAATGTCCTAGGGGCCCATGGTCCAGGATTCACATTGATTTTGCTGGCCCTACCAGAGGGCACACTTTCCTTATTGTAGTTGATGCATATTCCAAATGGCTGGAGGTTATCCCTATGGCATCCACCACAACTGAAGCTGTCATCAAACAGCTTAAAAGCTTTTGTAACTCACGGGTTACCTGATGTGCTTGTTTCTGACAATGGCCCTCAATTTACATCCAACCTTTTTGAATCATATCTAGCACAACAGGGTATCAGACATGCCCTGACAGCCCCTGGGCATCCTTCAGCTAACGGCCGGGCTGAACGTATGGTACGATTTACCAAGGAAAAACTTCAGCAATTGGGTCCAGGGGATATCACTGAGAGAGTTGAAAAACTTCTCAGTGTTCAGCATATCACTCCCAACCCCTCAACTAATTTAACCCCAGCTGAATTGTTGATGGGTAGGAAACTCAGGTCTCCCCTTGATCGCCTTCATCCCACTTACACACCCAACGCATAACTAGATTCCACTAGTAAAATTCGCACTTTCACTGTGGGTGATTCTGTTTATGCTAAGAACCTCATGGGTGAACCATTATGGATTCCTGCTGAGATAACCCAAATCACAGGCCCCAGGTCTTACAGGGTACAACCGGAGGATGGTGTCCTCTGGAGCAGGCACATTAATCAGTTAAGATCCAGATTGCCTCAGGAGCATCGCTGTTGCTCCTCTCTGGTTCCCATACCTACTGCCTTTTCTAGGGGAAGGGAGGATTATGAGAGTAATCAGCAAGTAAGAATCAACCCCATGTGTAACGAGCTAACACGACAGGAACCATCCCAAAACCTGCCACAATACCAACAACCATTTTCACAAATGGAAGATTGCACATCACTACCTGATTTAGGTGTTCACATTGGGTTGGAGATGGATTGGGAGGAGAGACCAGGTTGTAGTAACCAAACAGGTTCTACCATTACTACAAGTCCAAGTAAGGAAATGTCAGCAGACACATTTCCTCTCTCACAAGGTAAGAACCTTAAAACATCTGAACCACATAGGTCTCAACGTACACGTAAGAGCCCCACCTATTTAAAAGAATACATTAGATAGGTTGGGGTTTGAGTATGGACTGAACCTAGTGGGGAGGGGTGTTAAGTATGTAGGTTTGAAGTCATTGGTTTAGTTTGAACTGTTCTTGTAAAATGTTGGAAATGATTGGTTTAAAAAGTGCGGGAAAACCCTGCACTCTGATTGGCTGGCAACTGCGGCTGCTGGCTATAAGTAGCAGCCGCAGCCCAGCCAAATTGGGTCCGTTCTGAGCTGTAGTCACTAATAAACTAAGAGCTTGAAGCACTCCGTGTCTGTCTCTTCATGCAAACTTAACACCTTGCAATATTCAAAACTACAAATCCATCCCGCCTTGGCCGTCATCACTTCACATGGCCCAATCACGATCTGTCCTAAAGTAAGATCCTTATTTCATTCTGCGCCATACTCAATGACCTTGAACTAACAAAAGAATTTTATTTTGTCTACTTAGAGCTACTCAATTGAATCCCCCCTCCCACTTTCTCAGGCTTGTAGCAGCGTGGGAGCATCAAATCTCAATATGGCTTCCAAAGCTGACATCTGCACTCTGAGCTATGACAAATGCCTCCAAAAAAACAAGAAAGCCCTTTGAGAACTGAATTTGTTTATTGTGACATTATTTGCTTAGCCATACAGGAGGCATTGGTTAATATCAACTAGGGCTGGAATTTCTATCACAGGATTCTTCAATGATCTTTTTTCATTTGAATCTCATTGGAAAGAGTTTTCATCTTACTGGAATAGCAGTGGTCTTGCAGGAAATGACCAAAGAAAGATAATTTTACCATTTTAATACATGGGTACATGTTTGATTCTCCGTGTCTATATGTTATAATATGAAAATGCACTACACTGTCCTTCAAAATAATGATACAGGGTCATTTCAAGGGAAAATGTTTTACAGATTTGTGAAAACATTACTTTAAAACAGCAGGAGACAAAAAATGCTACTTTTACATAGCATGTAGTTAAACTATGCCATATGTTGGTACATTATCTGACTGTGGTCTTAGTTTAGATACCTCTATTTGAAACAGGAATGGTTTCAAATGGAGGTAAGAATGAGTGAGTCATTTGTTCCTGTGCCTTCCTTCATTTTTAAAGTTCATTATTTTTATTTATTTATTGATATGCCACCCATCTCCCTGATAAGGTGACTCTTTAACAATGCAAACAGTTCTATTATTTTTACTTTAAAAATTTTATTTGCAGCACCCAGTCCACATTGAGAAATCTATTTTCTGTTCTAATGGCTGCCGTGGGCACTAAGTACTAGGCACTAGGCATCTAGTGCCAAAAGACTACATTGGGTGAGACTGAAATATGGATTGGGCTGGTTTGTCCTTTCATTCACAGATCACTGGGCATGCTTTATGCAACTGAACTACCATTGATATATCGAAAATGCTTCTCTACTTGTTTGCATGATCAAAGCTCCTCTGTTGTTCAGCTTCTCTGATATTATGTCTTATCATTCACACAGATATTTCTCTCTGCTCAGAAATATGGGCCTTCCAGTATTTTTAAATCTCTCTCTCTCTCTCTCTCTCTCTCTCTCTGTCTATCTATCTACAGTATCTATCTAATCTATCAATTATCTATCTTCTTTGAGTAAGCAATGTTATCCAAAGCACACAAAAAAGTAATAAAAATAATAAAAAATAGTGAGCAAAGGAAAAGTGAGTCAATAGGAGATAAAAAGGAAACCCTAATTTATGCCAACACCATTCATCATAACATTCCCTACTTTTTATCCTTGCCATTCATCCTACCTGGGTATGGATGTGGTATCACATCCATACTCAGATTTGATATTGCCTTTTGCTCTTCGTATTGAGTATCTATCTCTTTTTGAGGACTTTATCAACTCCATCCAACCAGGACTTTTTTTAAAAATCTCCCCTTCCCTTTCAAATTACTGAGTCTTCCTTCAGATATTTGTTTTGCAAGCTGATTTTCATTCATTCTCTTTACAGGTCCGAAGCACCCTTAATGCAGTTATTTCATACTGATCACTCATGTTAAATTTCTGCTGATGCACACAACTCTGTCCAATATAAAAAAATTAACAGAAGATCCATCTGGTAAATGTGGGTTTGCCTCTTTCAGCAAAAATGTATTCCACGCAGACAATCTCATAAAGTGTACTGTTTTTTAGCTGAATTTTCTTATTTCAAAATTTGCCTACGAAAGTCCTGGAGTATGAACACCATGCAAATAATCATTCAGTGTATTGTGATACTTCTGGAAAGAAACAGTAGAGTTTGTGGCCTTGTCTGTGATGGCGAATGAAGACATTCAAACTGCTTCTCCTATAACAGAACTCATGGCATGTCCATTAAAGGCAGGTGGTGTAGTGGTTAAGACATCAAGCTGAAAACTATGAGTTATTTATTTATTTAGGAGAATTACATTGCCGCCTATTTGCACATGGCAACTCAAGGTGGCTTACAAGAATATAAAAGCATCATATAAAAAAACAATAAAACTAATAAAAGAGAGAATCATATATAGTAAAATAAGCCCCCGTGCCCCACCCTGGTGACAACACATCATAAGAGCCATTTAATGGTCTCTATCCTGCTCTGAGTTCCCAAGGTCCACTGGCAGAACCAGCTCTTCAGTGCCTTCTGGAAGAATGCTAGAGTAGATTCTAATCTCTGGGGGAATGTTGTTCCAGAGAGAGGGAGCCACCACAGAGAATGCCCTTCTTCTGGGTCCCGCCAGGTGTATCTCCCTAGGAGATGGGATCCGCAACATTCCTTGCCTCCCTGCTCTGGTGGGTCAGGTAGATGTGAAAGCAAGAGACAGTCCCTCCGATAACCTGGTCCCAAGTCATGAAGGGCTTTAAAGGTGACAACCAGCACCTTGAATTGCACCTGGAAGCAAATCAGAAATCAATGCAGCTCCCTCAGGAGAGGTGATATATTTGCACACCAAGGTCTGCACAAAACAATGCAGGCTGCTGCATTTTGCATCAACTGGAGCTTCCAGATGCTCTTCAAGGGCAGCCCCTTGTAGAGTGCATTGCAATAGTCAAGATGGGAAATGACTAGGGCATGAGTGACCATGAGTTCTACTCCTATCTTAGGCATGAAAGCCAGCTGGGTGACTTTGGGAAAGTCTCTCTCTCGCTAAGCCCAGATTTGAATTATTTATCAAAATGATAAAGGTGGAATATAAATAAAAAAATTCAATAAAATTAAATTAGTTTCTGGAGTGTGGTTTCTGTCTATTTATAAACTATAAGTGGCCTGTAGAGAAAAATTACACATCTGTTCTTAATGCTTCCTTCTCCAAGGTTCAGAATAATTGTAAGAATAACTTTGCAAGGTTTTGACCTTTCACAAAAATTGTAGCAAGCATTAGAAATAGCTAAGTTCTGATAGTGTATTTTGTGGGCTATTAACTCAGCTTCCTTTTTTCATACCTTAAAGTGGAAGATTTATTGCATCCATCTAGAAAATTACAGCATTGTTAAAATTTACAGATATTGGCAACTATTATGATTGTTTCAAATTCATGTGCTGGAAAATTTAAATTTTATTACACAATACAGTCCAGACAGGAGAACATCTAGACCTGACAGTCAAAAATAAACTTAAATGGGGTTAAAAGGTTAAATATTTATAATGGAATTCAAGTGGGTCTGTTTTAAACTTAGGTCTTTTTTTACAAAAATAATTCTGGTTCTCTCAAGTCTCTTTCTTTCCCTTTCTTCTTTATGTCCGTTTTTCCTTCTCTTTCCTTACCCCTTTTTACATATTTATTATGAGTCAGTCTTTAAGAGCTAAGTAAGATCATTCATGAATTAATAGAATAGAATTCTTTATTAGCCAAGTGTGATTGGACACACAAGGAATTTGTCTTGGTGCAAATGCTCTCAGTATACATAAAATAAAAGATACATTCATCAAGAGTCAAGAATCATAAGGTACAAATTAATCTGTTCATTAGATTTATATAATATTTATTTATTTTATTTATTTATTTTTATTTGACTTGTATGCCGCCACTCTCCAAAGGACTCGGGGCAGCTCACAGATAAAAACATAGAACAATAAATAATTTAAAAAGAGATTAAACCTAAACAAGCCAAATCCAACAATAAAAAACCCAATTAAAACCCCACCCTCCCCCACAGGAGGTCAGTCCAGCCCAGCCTGCAAGAACAACCAGGTTTTTAGATCGTGCCGGAAAGAGGAGAGATCGGGAGCCAGCCGGAGCTCAATGGGTAGTTGATTCCATAAGGCAGGAGCCGCTACAAAATAGGCCCTTTCCCAGGGCACCGCCAGCCGACATTGTCATGCAGACGGCACCCCGAGGAGTCCCAGCCTGTGTGCTCGCACAGGGTGATCGGTATTTGATGTCGGCAGGAGGCGCTCCCGCAAGTACCCCGGACCCATGCCATGAAGGACTTTGAATATTAATGCCAAGACCTTGAATCACACCCGGAGGGCAACCGGCAACCAATACAGCTCACGCAGGAGGGGCGTAACATGAGAGTATTGGGAAACTCCCATCACAACCCACGCGGCCGCATTCTGCACCAGTTGGAGCCTCTGGATGGTATGCAAGGGCAGTCCTAAATAGAGAGCGTTGCAGTAGTCAGTCAGGGAGGTACAAGTGCATGAGTGACCGTGCGAAGGGCATCTCGATCCAGGTATGGGCGCAACTGGCGAACCAGCCAAACCTGGGCAAAGACCCCCCTGGTCACAGCTCCCACCTGCTCCTCCAAACTGAGCCGTGAATCCAGGAGAACCCCCAGGTTTCATGCCCTATCCACAGGGGGCAACACCTCTCCCCCCATGACCAAAGATGGAATCTGTTCACTGGAGCGAGATGCCTGTACGCACAGCCACTCAGTCTTGGCCGGATTGAGCTGTAGCTTGTTCCTGCCCATCCAGATCCGTACTGCATCCAGACAACGGGACATCACAGAGAGGGCATCACTGATTTGGTTTGGGGTGGAGATATATAACTGAGTATCAACAGCATACTGATGATACCTCACCCCAAAACCCCAGATGATCTCACCCAGTGGCTTCATATAGATGTTGAACAGGAGGGGTGAGAGGACTGACCCCTGAGGGACCCCACAGGTGAGAGCCCTTGGGACCGACCTCTGCCCTCCTACCAACACCAATTGCGAACGCCCTGAGAGGTAGGAGGAGAACCACAATAAACAGTGCCTCCCACTCCCAACCCCCCAAGGTGCCGCAATAAGATACCATGGTCGATGGTATCGAAAGCCGCTGAGAGATCTAATAGGACCAGGACAGGAAAATCCCCTGTCCCGCGCCCTCCAGAGATCATCCACCAGTGTGACCAATGCTGTCCCTGTGCTAAACCCGGGCCGGAAGTCCGATTGACAGGGATCTAGATAGTCTGCTTCTTCCAGAAAAAGCGGAAACTGTTGAGCCACCATGCTCTCAACAACCTTTGCTAAAAAACAAAGGTTGGAGACTGGACAAAAGTTGTTCAAAATGGCTGGGTCCAGGGCAGGCTTCTTCAGGAGGTGTCTCACCACTGCCTCTTTCAAGGTGGTGGGGAAAGAGCCCTCCCTTAGTGAAGCGCTGACCACTGCCCGGAGCCAGTTGCACGTGACCTCCTTGGAGGCATATACCATCCAGGAAGGGCAGGGGTCCAACAAACACGTGGTGGAACTCAGACATCGCATAATCCTGTCCACTTCATCCTCAGAAACAGGATCAAACTCAGCCCAGATGATATTGGCCAGACTTCTTGCATCCCCCTCCTCAGACAACTGCAAATTAGAGTCCAACCCTTCCCGAATCCGAGCGATCTTATCCAACAGATACTGACTAAATTCCTCAGCCCTACCCTGCATAGGGTCCAACCCCGTCTTGGATGTAAAAGGGAGCAGGTGACCCTAAACAGGGCAGCTAATAGATTTCATTCAGTTCAAGGCAATGTGCGTATTACACTCAACTCCAACTTCTCCCTAATTAGCAACCTTGTGAGATTGATTAGGTTGGAAGTCTCTGGTTCAAGGACATCCAATGAGTTCCATAGTTGATGGCCTTATTGATCCTAAGTCTCCCAAGTCTCAGTTCAATAGATTAGCCCCTCCAGAGATAAAGAATATATCAGAATCTTTGCTTAACATCCTTTCTTATGACCTTCCCAAAGTACATCAAGAAATAAGAAGAAGAGAAGTAAGATGGCTGTACCATATATTCTAAACCAGTGTGTTTCAGACTTGACAACTTTAAGATATGTGGACATGCTGGCTGGGGAATTCTGGGAATTGATGTTCACGCATCTTAAAAGTTTTCAAGTTTGAAAAAACACTGTCCTAAACCAAGGTTTTTGTGTTCTATAGAACCATGGGATTTTGTGAAGGTTCTTGGACAGAATAAATAGCACTTTTTAATCCCTAGAGGTGTGAGTTTTTATCGGAGATTCTGGGAAACAAACAAACAAATAATTATACGTACATGTAGGTTTTTTATCCCAGGGATGAGCAGGGGTGGGCTGCTATCGATTTGCCCCAGTTTGGGTGAACCTGTAGCTAATTTTATGGCCATTTTATGACTGGTTCGGTGAATTGACAAATCCCACCCCTAGCTGGCCCCACCCACCCTGCCCCGCCCTCCCAGAAGTCCCCACATGGCTCATTTTGGATCCCAGGTAAGTATAGGGCCTGCGTGGATGCTCAGGGAGGATGAAAAATGGGCCTCCCGGAGGCTCTGAAAGGCTGAAAATAGGCCTGTTTCTGGTCTCAGAGGGCCTCCATAGCCTGGGGAGGCCTTTCCTTCAGATAGGTTGAAATGGGTGAGAGTCTAGAGATGATGTATAAGTCCTTAAGAAGAAACCAGGATCGAGGAGACAGTTTTAGACATTACTTGGGATTATCTTGAAAAAATGAAGGGTTGTCACTGCAACAAAATGCAATTCAAATTCCTCTACCCACAAATCACCATCAACATCCAACAATTTTCATTATTAACAATATAGTTAAACCAATCCATAATAAGATTTTGTGATACTTATCTACTTTAGTCAAATATGCCTGAAATTCATTAAGCACGACACTGTTATCACCCTCCTGCTGCTCTAAATGTGTTTGTTAAACACATTTCCAAAGTGCACATATTACATTTTTACAACCTCTACAGAAATATGATGATGCTCAAAAGTGTAAAAAATAAAATAAATTTTAACCATTTGGTTTGTCACAATTTGCCACATGAGAAAAATAGAGAATTAAGGAGTCGTACGTTCCAAGGCACCCTCGTTCACCCATAAGATCAAAGAGGTTGCCACACTAACTCCATTACTGCAATGATGAAAATATTTCCATAAAAGTCTTGTATGCAAGATTCATGTGTAGTAAATAGTGTATATCACTTATACACTATGATAGTGTATATCATAATTGCCTTCCGGGTGAGATTCAAGGTATTGGTGACAACATATAAAGTCCTACATGGCTTGGGTCTGGGGTACTTGCGGGAACGTCTCCTGCCGGCATCACACTCCGATCGCCCTGTATGCTCCCACAGACAGGGCCTCCTTGGGGTACCGTCGACCAGACATTGTCGGCTTGTGGTGCCCAGGGGTACGGCCTTCTCTGTGGGAGCGCCCACCCTGTGGAATCAAACCCCCTTGGACCTTCGTTTGGCCCCTGATCTCCACTCCTTCCGCCGTGACCTGAAGACCTGGTTATTTCAGCAGGCCAGCCTGGACTGAACCAAGGGGGGGGGTCTCTTCTTTTTAAAATAATTTTAATTGCTTTAATATTTAATATTGGGCTTGTATCATTTAATTGTTTTTAGGTAATTTATTGTATTGTATTTTATATTGTGAGCCGCCCTGAGTCCTTAGGGAGAGAGGGCAGCATACAAGTCTAATAAATTATTATTATTATTATTATTATTATTATTATTATTATTATTATATGAACTACAGGTGGAGAGAGAGAGAGAGAGACAGACAGACAGACAGGCAGGCAGGCAGGCAGGCAGGTAGACAGACATAAAATAGATAGATGATAGATGGATTGATGGCTGGATGGCTGGATGGCTGGCTGGCTGGCTGGATAGGTAGATAGATAGATAGATAGATAGATAGATAGATAGATAGGGAAGGGAAGGAGGGAGGGAGGGAAGGGGAGAGAGAGAGAATGACTCTACATCTGAAGTAACTTTTAGTCTGAAATTTTTATTCTGTAGTCTGACAGTTGTCCCTTGGATTTTGAAGAAACAGAACGGAAAGAGTACTGACATTTTTGATTTTTGGTTTTGGAGAAGACTCCTGAGAATGCCATGGAAAAAGAATACAAACACAGAATAAATCAATCCAGAGTTCTTTTTTGAGGCAAAAATGAGCAGACTTGGATCATTGTATTTTGAACACATTATGCAAAGGCCTGACTTTCTTGAGAAATTTGTAATATTTGGAACAGAGAAAGGAAAGAGAAGAAGAAAACAATTACCAGGAAGGTGGATGGACTCAACTGTAACAGTGATGGGTGCACAATAGATACAATTGTTTGAGTGGGATGGTATAAGGCAGGGATATCAAACTCAAGGCCTAGGGGCTGGATCTGGCCCATAGGGTACTTAGATCTGGCTCATGAGGCTGCCTTGGAAACAGCAAAGGACCAGCCTGTGGTGCTTCTGCAAGTGAAAACAGAGCTCAGAAAGGCCATGGGCAGCCCTCCTGAGCTCCATTTTCACTGGCAGAGAGTTGCAGGAGGCCATCGCAGCCAAAAACGGAGCTTGGGAGCCCATTTTTGCTGGCAGAGCACTCAAGCCACCACAGGCACCCCAACACAAGTGACATTTATTTATTTATTTGTTTGTTTGTTTGTTTGTTTGGTCTTGTATGCTGCCCTATCTTCCTAGGGACTCAGGGTGGCTCACATCATAAAAACACACAATACAAAAGTTAAGATCATTTAAAAAATTATTAAACCCAATTCAACCAAACAAATCATCTAAAACCCAAAGACATAACATTTAAAACTATGACCCTCCCCCCAGTCCATTGAGCTGGCCACACCCACCCTGGCCCCCCAAGGTCAAACACAACCCTGATGAGGCCCTCAATGAAATCAAGTTTGACACCCATGGTATAAGGTTTTCAGTCTTGAGCAGGTTGCTGGACTAGAAGACCTTGGAGGTCCCTGGAGCTATATGACTGTAATTAATGAAGAGCAGATTATCCTTGAGAATGTGTATCGTGTAGTCACTAAGTCAACTTCTACCTGGTGGCACAAAATCAATCATTCAACAATTCCATAGCCTACAAATATGACTACCTTCACTAATATCCATTTTGTTTCAATTCCAAACAAAACATGGATGAGTAAAGTTCATTGTACATTGTCTAAGTCTATAAACAACAAAGGCCCAGAAAACACAGTTGAGTCAACATGCTTCCTGTTATTGATTAAGCTTCCAGTAGTGCAACATGTTTTTTTAAAAAATGACTCAGTTCTTTAATAACACAGACAATCTGTCAGGGCAAGATATTCAATAGCTCAAGCATGGATGGATTTTGTAATTTAGAACCAAACATGACTGGGAGAGAAGTGGATATCAGTTATGAACAAGTCAAAAGTACATTCATGTCATCCTCTTAGATGGAAAAAGTGGTGCTCCCAGCCATGATGATGATTGACTGATTGAATTGATATGCCCATCTGACTCCCCACCCCTAAAAAGGTTGCCTTTGGATCCAAATGTTTTCAATAACTATTAATCTGTCCCCAGCCTTTAGGGGGAAGAGTGTTCAAAAACTAGTCAGTATGCAGCTCATGAAAACTCAGATGAAATAAATTTCTCTAGAACGGTTTCAGTTAGTTTTCAGGTCAGAAGCAGAGGTGGTATTCAGCAGGTTCTGACCAGTTCTGGCGAACCGGTAGCAGAAGTTTTGAGTAGTTTGGAGAACCAGCAAATACCGCCTCTGACTGGCCCCACTCCATCTATTCTCTGCCCCCCCAAGTCCCAGCTGATTGGCTGGGTCTTCTTTTGTTGCCCTGAGCAGGAGAATGGAATTGGAAAGCAGGTTAGTGGGAATGCAGTTTTCACAGTACCCTTCCCCTGGAGTGGGGTGGGAATAGAAATTTTACTGTATCCTTCCCCTGCCATGCCCACCAACCCATGCCCACCCAACCATGCCCACAGAACTGGTAGTAAAAAAATTTAATTCCACCACTGGTCAGAAGACAGCTTTGATCATGCTTGTTAGATGACATGTGACAGAGCCAGGATGGCAGTAGTGCATCCATCTTTGATCTCTCAGGAGTTTTCAATACTGGTGACCATGAAACCCTTTTGAACCAGTACAGGTTCCTTAACTTACAACAGTTCATTTACCTGCTAGATTAGCTAAAACATTTAAAAATGTGTCTAGCAAAAGTTGAAAATATACTCAAAAAATGGGCACATTTTATCATATGTGGTGGACTTGTGCTAAAACAAAAAAAATTGGGCAAAGTTACACAGACGATTAGAAAAGATGATAGGAAATCATGTGGATTTTTAACCTGAACTGTTTTTATTAGGTATAATATCAGAAAAATTAGATAAGAAAAGTATGTATTTAATATTACATGTTGTAACAGCAGCGAGGATTATATTCGCACAATATTGGAAAAATGAAGAAACACAATGAGATGAAGAGATAATTAAAAAGATACTAGACTGTGTAGAAATAGATAGATTGGCACTGAAAATTAAGCAGAAAGAAGATACAGAATACTATCAAACATGGAATCTATTTTACCACTGGTTGGAAAAAAAGGGTGGAGATTAAGAATATAATCAGAATTGTTAAGCAAATTAAATACCCAGACAATACAATGTTTATTAAGTACTAAGAAATGTAATTAATAAAAAAATAAATAAAATTTGAAAAAAACCCAGATCATTTAGTTTGAAGTTAGAGCATCACTGAAAAACTGACATATGTTCATTTTTCACACTTATGACTGTTGCAGTGTCCCCATGGTCACACAATCAAAATTCAGATGCTTGGCAACTGGCTTATATTTATAATGATTGCAATGTCCTGGGGTCTTGTGATCACCTTTTGCAAGCTTCTGATAAGCAAATTCAATGGGGAAGCCAGATTCACTTAAGTTACTAACTTAACAATTGCAGTGGTTCACTTAACAACTGTGGCAAGAAAGTTTGTAAAATGTGGCAAAATTCACTTAACAAACTGTCTTGCTTAGCCACAGAAACGTTGGGCTCAGTTATGGTTGTAAGTCGAGGATTACCTGTACTGGGGGGTTCAAATAATATGCACAGCCTTCAATTCCCAGAATTCCTAGCTGGCCAAACTAATTGGAAATTTTAGAAGTTAAAGTCCAGTTTAGAGGGCATCAATGAGCAATGATGGGCTTTAAAGTCATACATCAGATTTTTTTTATATTGCACATATATGAGGTATTCCTATCTGAAGACTAATTTGAGGATGTAATAGCAACTTAGTGAGGAACTGTAGATGCTCAGGATTACCATTCTTTCTTGGTTTGTATTGTCTGTTCCCTAGTGAGACCTGGTTCAATTTAAATCCTGTCGTCTGATCCAAAAATATGTCCTGAGGTTATATACTATGCACTTAATGTCTTCCTGAGAAATTCCTGCTCAATCTTTTCTTGGAATGGAAATCCAATGAGCTTCTAAGCTGTTTGTTCCGGTAATGAGATCAACATAAATTCTCATACAAGAACATAGGAAGTATTACTTCCATTGCTTCTGATTTCATTGGATCATATGAGCAAGACTTCTTTTATAACTTCTATTTTTTAAAACTTACTCAGAAACTGATTTTTCTATTTTTAATAGAATACCCTGCATAGGACACCGTATACATAGGAATTAAAAGGACAAGTGGTAAAACTGAGCAACTGAAAGAAGGTGCAATACATATATTTCTCTATTTTTAAGTATGGATATCATGTTGCTAGTAAGGAATAGGTAACCTATTTCCCATTTGACTAAAATCTGTAATATAAGCCTATAAGGTGGCAGTTTTATTGTAACTTTTGTTATTTTCATACCATCTGACTTTGTTCAATAGAAGAATTGTTCAATAGAAGAAAATTCTTAGAACTCAACAATAATAGGTCAAATAGATTGCTATTCCTATAATATGCAATTTACTTTAATGTATGTTTGCAGTATAAATGAATTTACAATGAAGTAAGTAGCATACTATTCATTGAAAAATATTGCCATTCTTTGCATACATCTTTCCCAACTGTATAGCAATCTCTGAAATGATCTCATTTGTGTCTTGTGTGTGTGTCCATGTGTGTATGTGAGAAGGGAGAGGGAGGGAGGAAGTGAAAGAGAAATCTGGCACAGTTATCTTGAAAAAAAGCCATCATCATTATAAATTTCATCAATTTCTATCTCAAAACAGCCTAAATTAACAGGCATTTTTATTTCCCCAATTCAGAAATTGGAAACCTCTACATTGATTTTAATCAAAGCTGGCAATTTAGATCCTGTCATTATTACCTAATTAGCTTGCATGTTTTGTTCTGTTCTGCTGGGAAAAGTAAAATAGTTTTTTTGTTATTTTGCATTTCACCCACATTAGGGACAAGCAATGCTTTTTTAAAATAAATTTTATTCTGAATTTGGATGGTTGATCAGATTGCACAATCTGGAGTAAATTAGCATTTTCCTAGCCTTACCCCCAAATCAAGTCTTGCGTCTGTGCATCTTTATGGATATATAAAACTCAAAAAGATTATTGTTTCTTCACTTCAAACTTGGGCTAAGTTTTTAAAAAGAATTGGTTGTAAAGAAATTTGAGAAATTGCATCACAGAAAGAGTTATTCCTTCACATTATAGGAGTTCCTCCTTGGCATTTTTTGCTGGTCTTATCTCTGCATATTCTTTTAAAAAGAACTTCTACAAAATTCTGAATTAATTCACTCTTTTTATTACTAACATAGAAATCAGATCAATCTATCATATGTGTATTCTTTGACATTCATTCATTCTTCTTTTCTGGCTGTGGTTTGTGAAAATGTGTGTGTGTGTCGGGAGGGGAAACCAACCTATTCCCTTTTACTTTGATTACAGTGGCATCACAACTATGTTGATACCATCAAGGAAAAATAATAGAAAGCATCTGCATTAATGTCAAAGGAGGTCATGTGGAAAGAAGGATTAAAGGCATCCATGGGTGCAAATATCTGGAAAAGGCAAGGCAAGGCACTGGAATAGTAAGAAGGGAACACGCCATGGTGGTGCAGCAGTTAGAATGCAGTACTGCAGGGCTAACTCTATGCTCACTCCAGGAGTTCAATTCTGAGTGGCTCAAGATTGACTCTGCCTTCCATCCTTCTGAGGTCAGTAAAATAAGGACCCAGATTGTTGGGGGCAATATGCTGACTCTGTAAACTGCTTAGAGAGGGCTGTAAAGCACTGTGAAGCGGTATGTAAGTCTAAGTGCTATTCAGGGGTGGGATTCTCCCGATTTGGACTAGTTCGGGCGAATCTCTTGTTCTGACAATCAGCTGGCTCTGAACCGGTTCACTGTGGGCCTGCCTGCCTGCCCCTGCTCTTTCCTGTGCTTTATTTCCTGTTTTTAGAGCACAGCTGATTGGCGCAACAGAACGGTTTGCTGCACCTCAGCTGGTTGATTCACAGGGGCTGCAGTTGAAGAGCTGAAAATCAGCTTTTTAAAATGTGGATTGTGTGCGCAGAGTGCACATTTGATGTGCACACGCTCACCAAACCCATTGTTATACCAGTTGAATCACACCCCTGGTCCTATTGCTATTCCCCAAGATGAAAAGGTAGGTACTGAGAGACCAGCTCCTAAAAAGGATAACCAGGGAGACTTTCCTTCCCTGCTCAAATGAGGAAGTCAAGAAGCAGAAAAATAACCAAAAAGTGAAGATTACATGAAGTGCTAGGACCACTTTATAATGCCTTGGTAAGGCAACACTTGGAACGCTAGATCCAGTTTTGGTCACCACAATCTAAGAAAGATGTTGAGACTCTGGAAAGAGTACAGAAAAGAGCAACAAAGATGGGTAGGGGCTGGAGGCAAAACTGTACAAAGAATGGTTGCAGAAATTGGGTATGTCCAGTCTAGTGAAAAGAAGGACTAGGAATGACATTATTATTATTATTTATTATTTATTTAGACTTGTATGCCGCCCTACTCCCAAAGGACTCAGGGCAGCGAACATACAAAAAGATATACAGTAATACAAATAAAAACAAGTCCAAATTACCAAAAGTTAAAACAATAAAATCACTAAAAACAAACAAATTAAAACTACCCACCCCCAGGTCAATCCAGGCCGGCCTGCTGAAACAGCCAGGTCTTCAAGTCTCGACGAAAGGAGCGGAGATCAGGGGCCAAACGCAGATCCGCAGGAAGCTGATTCCACAGGGCGGGCTCCCACAGAAAAGGCCCTAGCTCTGGGAGCCGCCAGCCGACAATGCCTGACCGACGGTATTCCCAGAAGGCCCCTCCTATGGGAGCGCACGGGGCGATTGGACTGTGATGCAGGCAGGAGGCGATCCCGCAAGTACCCTGCACCCACGCCATTAAGGGCTTTGTAAGTTGTTACTAACACCTTGACATGATAGCAGTGTTCCAATATTTGAGAGGCTGCCACAAAGAAGCAGGAGTCAGGCTATTCTCCAAAGCACCAGAAGGCAAGATAAGAAATAATAGATGGAAACTAATCAAGGAGAGAAGTAATGCCTTCTGCCAGGAGAAATTTCCTGACAGTGAGAACAATTAACTAGTGCCAATGGGTTGCCTTCAGAAGTTGTAGGTGCTCAATCACTGGAGGCTTTCAAGAAGAGACTGGGCAGCCATTTGTCTGAAATGATACAGGGTCTCCTGCTGAGCAGAGGGTTGGACTAGAATACCTCCAAGGTCCCTTCCAACTCTGTTATTCTGTTAGGTCTTGTGGTGACCACAATCTGCACTAAGCAGTCCTGCTGACAACACATTGCAACCCAGACTAGAATTTCTGAAGGTGCTCATGAAAGAGGCAGGAACTGCATGAGAGATCAGCAACTTAGGAACCAGTGAAAATTGCCTTATGAGCAATTTAGTCTAGACTAGACTAGACAAGACTAGACTAGACTAGACTAGAATAGAATAGAATAGAATTCTTTATTGGCCAAGTGTGGTTGGACACACAAGGAATTTGTCTTGCAAATACTCTCAGTATACATAAAAGAAAAGATACATTAGTCAAGAATCATAAGGGACAACACTTAATGATAGTCATAGGGTACAATAAGCAATCAAATCATACTAGGAAACAGTCAATATAAATCGTAAGGATTCTTCCTTTTTTGTGAGTCCGGTATATTCATGTGACTTCATTCTTTTCCCACCCTGCTCCTGCTTCCTCAGAGGTCCTGTCCTTTCTAAGCCAACATTCCATCATCTCATTTACAGTTATTTCTAAGATACTTAATGCCACAATGATCTTGCTGCTACCTCAACTTCTTCACTGCCACTGATCATAAAACTGCCCATCACTGCTAAAGAATGTGAGATAGAAGTTACAAAGAAATAGGTATAACTACACTCACTCGGCAGAGAAAAAAGTCTGTGAAGACTTTGGATGGCTCCTATCCAATACTGGATACTGACAATTCCATATCATGTCCTCAGATTCCCTATTTAAATAGTATATCAAAGTTGCAGGAAGGAAGCCACTATGGAATGTCCAGGTCAACCCTGCTCACATTCTAAAAATAAACACAAGTTCTCCACACGGAATTCTTCTTCATGTTACAGTCAGTGGGAGAAGAGGGTATTATTGATGATTGCAGGGCCTGTAACACGTGAACATGGATTTTGATAAGCCATGAAAAATCTTTAGGAGGCCCACAAGGGTGATTTAAGAACTAGGAGGAATATCATGAGACCACACTAGAAGAAATGCCTATGTCTAGACAAATGCTTTAGAGAGAAGATACGGTGAATGTTTTTCTAAGAATAGAATGTTTCTGTCACAGTAATTGTACAACAGCTCATTAAATTCACCGACAGGAAGCAGTAAGTTTGAATTAAAACATGTAAGCAGATAACCTCTATGTCAGGAAATGGAACACAAAATTCCATTTTGTTAATGGATAATCTCTATAATGGACTGTATTATTAAGGCATTATTACTATGGAAGCAAACTACTTTTGTGATTAAAAGGAATTCAATTCACCTTGCGACATGGACCAAACAAAATATTAGAACAAAACAGCATTTGAAATAGTTTAACACACTGAATAAAATTCACCCATTACATTATGGTTTAGTACACTCTGTTGTGTTCAAATGGACTTACTCTACATTTATAGCTATATGCTCAATGTATAAAATAATAATTTTATAAACTAAAAATTACAAGTATTTTTTTTAAATAAATTTTCATTTAAACTACAGTTTGGAAGTTACCATGGCTTCCTTCTTGGGCTAAAAATGAGAAACAATGTTCTAAAATAAATATAACACATAATAATATTTTCCTCTTTGTGAGCCGAGGATGGATTTATATATTATATATATATATATATATATATATATATATATATATAGTAGATTTTCACGGGTAAAGGTATGTAGGTCTTGGTGTATTGGTCTTGTCCGTGTAAGATTGAGAATACCTTGGCAACGTTTCGACGAAATCTCATCCGTCATCTTCAGGCTGGTGTCTTCAGCTTCGTTCTCCTGGGAGAAGATTTCGTCGAAAAGTTGCCAAGGTATTCTCAATCTTACACGGGACAAGACCCGAATACACCAAGACCTACATATATATATATATATATATATATATATATATATATGTATGTATGTGTGTGTACACACACACACACACATGATTTAGAGATGTGATAATTTACTTCAGAGCATATCTGCTGCTATAAAAGTATTTTTTATGAAATTGCCCATTTAAACTGCATGTAAAACTTTTTTTTTTTTTCCATTATTGTACAAAGAGTAAACTGCCTAGATTGTATGTCTGAAGTATTCCTTGGCTATCCCTCTGTAATTGACTTTCCTGTACAACATATTTGTAATTGCTGCTGCCTGCATCTGCACATATATGTGTAGATTATTTTATATAATTTAATATTTTATGTGATTTTATATATTTCCCTTGGTTATGCCACAAACTTTGGTGTTCAGGTATCTATAGAAACTATCCATAGTGTTTCATTTCAACCATTTCAACCAATATTTAATATATTACAGAGTCCCTGGTGGTCTCTGAGCTTGGTTGGTTGTTTGCAGATGTTTCATTACTTGATTAGGTAACAAAATGATTTATTTCTAATTCCTAGCTTTTTTCCTCAAATGCAGGGTCTGCTTTTTGAATTAACCAAATGTTTATAATAGGAATTGACTGACTGGTTTGTTGCCTAAGCCTGATGTTGTGGCCTGACAGAGAATGACAGAGAAAGTCACCCAGCCAGCTTTCATGCCTAAGGTGGGACTAGAACTCACAGTCTCCTGGTTCTACCAGGTTGCCTTAACCACTAGACTCAACCGAGTCTTTTCAACCCTTCTGTTTAACAATACAGCTGCTGATCATGAAAAGCATAGTGAAATCCAATGTGCTCATTCCTACAATTTAGAAGCAATTAATACTGCAAGATCAAGACTAAACAAACAAACCTGGAGGATTATTAAAAGACAGCAAAGAAATACAGAGTGTAGCCATATGGGGTCATGTTTGTGACCTAAAAATAAAGGATTTCAGTCTGTTGATTGTCTTCCCTTTTTTCCCCTTCATATTATTTTTTCTCTAGAACTGTGCCTTATGGATGCCGTTCATTGTGTTACATTCTAAACCACCATGACTGTGTTGGCTGAAAGACCATCCATAAATACTGTTAAGTAAACAAATTCTAAACTGACCTCTAGTTATACAGGGCTACTTAAAAACAAGAAGAAAATAAAAGTAATTTGTGGCCCTTAAAATGATTTTATCCACTTTCCACAGGCCAGTGGATTTCCCATCAGCTCTGAGGTCTCTGCATCCATTCCCCTTGATGTCCTTTGAACAAGCAATGGAAGTATTTTACAACTCTTAGGCACCATTATATGTCCCAAAATTCTCTGGAAGGGCTTTAAGTGGACAATAACCACAAACGCATCTGATTTATTATTTTTCAAGGTAAACGATCCAGAGGGAGCCTTCATGTTGTGTGATCTTGCTGCCACTACTTGTAATACACAGCCGGGATCTATGGCTTTTCACCTTGGCTGCAGCCTTTTTCTCCACATATGGATTTCATTCTTCAATATTAACTGCAATATAAAAGGTGACTTTAAGCTCTCCCAGGCCACTTTGCTGTAGTGAATTCTGGCCTCCCAGCAGGTCATCTATCCACATTGCATATAAATTTGGAAAAGAGACTATAGGCAAGCACAGCGTGGTACAAAGTCATTAGCTGCTCTTAAATCTCCTGCAAACTAAAGCTTTGTCTAGATCATGGTTCATAACCTTTTTGTACCATCAAGACCTTTGGAGAGTTTGGTGAAGCCTATAGACACTTCTCAGAAAATATGATTGAATTGAATAAAACACATATAGAAGTTATTACAAAGGAAGCCAAAGATCCTCAATTATCAAAATATTTTAAGAATAGCCAGTATGGATATTATTAATATAGGTACTTCTTTATTAACCCATTAAATCAAGGTCAATGCTTGTTTAACTGTTTTATGCCTGTTTTATGCTACCCAGAATCGCTTGTGGAGATGAGCAGCTGTAGAAACCAAATAAATAAATATGGCCATCCCGTTTTTAAGGTGTAATAATTTTAGTGAGGTTTATTGATGTTAAGAAACATTTTGCCATAAATTAGTTTGTTATCTATCTACTTTACTGAATGAATGGCAACATTTTAGTTAGAGATTAGTGAAAGTAAAGTTGATAAGGTTTTTCCATCTAAGTTCACACATGCCCAGAAACTACATGGACCCCAGGTTGAAAGCCCTTATTCTAGATCAGGGGTGTCAAACTTGATTTCATTGAGGGCCGCATCAGGGTTGTGCTTAACTTTGGGGAGCCAGGTGGGCGTGGCCAGTTTGACATCACTCATGCTAGGGGTGCCTGTGGTGGCCTGAGTTCTCTGCCAGCGAAAACAGGCTCCTGAGCTCTGTTTTTGGCTGTAATCACCTCCTGCAATCATCTGCCAGTGAAAACAGAGCTCGGGAGGGCTGCACACAGCCTCCTGACTTCTGTTTTCACTAGCAGAGGCACCTCGGGCCAATCCTTCACTGTTTCCAGGTCGGCCCCATGGGTCAGAACTAAGCACCCCATGGGCCAGATTCAGCCTGTGGGCCTTGAGTTTGACACCCCTGTTCTAGCTGGTCATCTGGTGCATGGGAATGAAAAGATCAAAATCAACTGCTCTCTTCATTCCTCTTTTCAGTTTCTCAGATTCAAGAAACATTTTCCATGAGAAACTAAGCCCATATACTTGAAAAACTCACAATGCATAATCTGGATCCATTAAACACAGAACAGGAGAATGAGGGGAGATTATATAATGGCACTCTGTAGGTATAATTATTTGACATGATTAACTTTACTTATATTAGACTTTAAAATCATTCCAAGACTGAAACTATGGTTTAAGTTGTCTATCTTAGCCACAATCTCAAACTTTGGTTTGTAGTAATGTTACATTAATTATTCCTCATCCATATTCTTGGTGAGGTGGGCTGGTGGGAGGGATTTTTTAAAATTCAAATTTATTCCATCTTTTTGATTTATATGTCACACTAGCAATAGCCTTGCCCAGAAAGCTAAAAAGATTGTTAAAAATCAAAATAAGGATTTAAAACTCCTATTTATTTGCTTCTCTGATTCAAAATAAGGATTTACTACCTTTTTACTTTGGTGAGTACTCAAAACGTCTACAAAATTTAGAAACAAAAACAGAATATTAAAAAAAATACTGATTAAAGGAACAATAAAACAATTGGTGTTTATTTATCATCCTTGTACATAGCTATATTTTATGATGACTCCCAGTGGGTAACAACATAAGCATACACATCAAATATCAATAGTAAACCAATTTAAGTAATTAGATTTAAATTAATCAAATTAACACAGGCACAGTAATGATAATCATAATAAACATACATAAAAATGTCAGAACATCATATAATTACTTGGATTAGGACATTAACAAAATTAAGTACATCTATTATGACTACCAATTAACAATTAAAAGCCTGTTGAAATGAGTTGCTCTTCTAAAGGCAAAAATATGGGGGCTAAGTGCAACCCAAAAGATTTTATGCAAGTTTTCTCCCACTTCCACAGCAAGAGGCCTCTGACAATGGAGACCTCTTCAGATGAGGTCTCCTGAAAGACAAGTGGCAGAATATAGCCAATCTTGGTGGTGCCCAAAACAGTTAAGCAAGGTCATACCTCCTTAGTACTTGAATGGATAACCAGAAGGATATATCACAGCCATAGGTTAAACTGGGTACCTTCCACAGGTAATAGTAATCTTTCATACCAGTCTATAGAGATTTTTAGTCATCCAGGTCATGGTTGTCCCAAAGGTGCTTTTTCAGGAGGCAACTGGACTGTCTGGTTTTTCCTTTCTTTAAAGCAAAACATGTTCAAAAAAGAAAAAAGAAATAAAGTCCAGTTGCCTCCTGAAAAAGCATCTTTGGGACAACCTTCTATACTGTTACCAGGAGAACTACACACATGTCCGTAAAATCCAGAACTGCCAGCTGAATGCCAAAATGTGCATCACATAAGCTCTGCCCCTTACATACTGCAAGTTATTGTTCATATGTCCCATTAAGCCCTTTATCTGGTTTGGTTTAGCGTATTGTGAAAAACCAATGATATATATTTCCTAAGTACAATCAAACAAACCATAACAATAGTGCCATATAGAAATAAAAATAACGATCTCTCACTCTTCCTAGTTGACCTTATTTATTTATTGTAAAACTAAAATAGAGGAGGAAAAATAAACATTTCTTAAGCATTTTGGAGGAGAGGCAAGATAGCGCTGTAATAAACATAACCTCCAGCCCATGTTTTCTTCTTCAGAAATGTCTGAGCTCTGGAGATGCTAATCTGAACATCTTTACTTAGAAGTGTATAATGGGTCACTAAAAACTAGGACTTATATTTGTACAGGTAGTCCTTGACTTAAGAGCACAATTGGGATAAGAATTTCTATTACGAAGTAAGACATTTTGATTTGATGACCTTTACTGCTACAGTTGTTAAGACCAATCACTGCAGTCCTTAAGTGAATCTCATTCCCTCATTGATTTTGCTTGTTGAAAGCTGGATGAGAATGTCACAAACAGTAATTACATGACCCTGGGATGCTGCAACCATCATAAATAGCAATAGTACTTAGACTTCTATACCACTTCACAGTGTTCTACAGCCCACTGTAAATGCTTTACAGAGTCAGCCTATTTCCCCCAACAAACTAGATCCTCATCCTTGGATGGATGGAAGGCTGCGTCAACCTTGAGCCTGGTGAGATTCGAACTGCCAAATTGCAGGAAGACAGCAGTCAGCAGTAGTAGCCTGCAATACCACATTCTAACCACTGTTCCACCATGGCTCTTTAGTTTAAATACACGATTGCCATGCAACCAAATTTTGATCACATGACCATGGGAATGATGAGGCAGTTGTAAGCATGAGGACCAACCATAGGTTACTTGTTTCAGTGTCATTGTAACATTCAACAGTTTCTAAGCAAATGGTTGTAAGTCAAGGACTACCTGTGTATGATTAGAAACAGGTATCCAGGAACACTGTGTGAGCTGCCACAAAGAAGAGGGAGTCAAGCTATTCTCCAAAGCACCTGAGGGTAGGACAAGAAGCAATGGGTAGAAACTAATCAAGGAGAGAAGCAACTTAGAACTAAGGAGAAATTTCCTGACAGTTAGAACCATTAATTAGTAGAACAACTTGCCTCCAGAAGTTGTGGATGCTCCAACACTGGAAGCTTTTAAGGAGAGATTGGATAATCACTTGTGTGAAGTGGTGTAGGGTTTCCTGTCTAAGCAGGGGTTGGACTAGAAGACCTCTAAGGTCCCTTCTAACTGTTATTCTATTCGATCAGTGCATTTATTCTTTTCAACCACATAGCTCTTCCAACACTCACATATATGCAGTACATGGCACAAAGTTCACACTGTGTGAACCTTTCAGTTATAAAAAGCTCTCCCACTTCTACAGTAGCCAGTGACATTTACTATCCACCTGGTGAAATGATGGGTGCTTGAGCTGAAATTGTATCCCATTTCTTTTGAATCTGAGACATCGGTCTCAGTTGTTTATATCAAAACTGCAGACAATGTGCCTCCAAAGAGTTAAAGCCTTGCAGATGCCTATGAATCAACTTCTCAAGGGAAGCCACAATAACTGCCAAAACAGCTACCAGTGCACCGACAGCAGTCTGGTACAAAACAGTCCAGTGCACAATTTTAACATAAGACTCCTAATACTTTTATGAATGGCATCTTTGCCTTTTTTTTACTGAAAAAGTATGCTGGATAGGTAAACAATGAAAGAAATGCTTAAATGCTTGAAAGAAATGCTCCAGCACAAATATGACAACCAGATTGACAACTCTTCCAAAAATCAGAAATGCAAACCTATTCCAAGTATTTTCCTTTTGACAAATAAAAATTCCCATGCACAGTTTTCTACACACCCAAACAATCAGCTCTGCACAGTAGGAACCCTGATAGATTGATATAGATGTTATATCCCCAAGACTCCAGTTTCAAATTTATGTAAATTTATTTTCCATGTCAAAGGCCATGGCTTCCTGACTTCCCTGAGCTATAAAAAGTTTCATGAATGAAGGAATCCTCTGGGGGAAACACACCAGCAACATCTGACTTGGAGAAATGGTGTACTTGAATGGTATTTCCATGTGGCCCACACGCAGAGTGACAGCACATTTTTAAAGAGACAGCTAACAAAAGCATGATGGGTTCATCTGGCTGGAATGGTTTAATATCACAAAACTTTAGAATTGTCTGGTGCAGATGATGAGATACAAGACTCACTAAGTGTAAATAATGTAGATTTGTTTTCTACTTGCAGGGCCAGTTTTATTCAAGTGGGGTGAATGCTGCAGATCTATTCCTGAGAGTATTTTGCATCAATTTGGACTTTTCAGTATATTTATACTCCTAAGCAATTGACTTACCGAAGCCATGAAGATTTACTTCTAGGTAATCATGTATATATATTGGGTAATCATATATATATATTGCATTACTGGCTTCTTATCTCAAACAGTTGTGCCAGCACAAGCCTATGAGTGTTGATTCTAAAAGACGCCTGTTGCCTTGAGGGCAGGTCTATGTACATTTTACTTAAAGTATTAACATCTACTTCTTTTTATAAAAAGCAAATGTTGCACCGTTGCACATCACCCACCACAGGTCTCACTTCTGGGTGAAGTTACCTAGGATTAAGCCGCACATCTCCAAGATGCCACAAAACTTTAAACCAAACCCGGTTGCAAATGCAAATCGCACAGCTGCACTGAAGTTTGTTTGCTCTTTTGCTCTAAGGGGGGACTCCTCTTCAGGAAAGAGAAGGAAGTGGAAAGTCAGAAGACACAGGCTGTCTCAATCAGTCAATTCCCGATTTCTAAATCAGTTTCCTATCAAGGCATTGCCTCCAACCCAATTACCACAGGGCAGCATTCACCCCAGTCCCGTTTGAGGAAGAATTCTGTGACATTCAACGCTTGCTACTCTACCAGCACAGTTGAAGCTCCTGAAAATATCAATTTAATGCCAGCGCACATCTCCTATTTTCCATTTGCTGAACCGCTATCTAGAAACGTGCCTTGTAAGTCTTTCGGGTATGGTACGCAGGCATCTGGAAAGGCTCAACTCTCCGCAAGGTATAAGTTAAATAGAACACTAAAGCAGTCTTTGGCTTGCTTTTCTTCTCGTTTCAGACACTCCGACCGATCCCACCAACCCACCCGGGGGCCGCGAGGAGCATCTGGCAAGGCTCAAAAACCACCGGTCAATCTCGGATGAAAATGCCAAGGGGAGAAGCGGGGATGGGGGGGGAGAGAAATAGGGGAGGGACACCCCGAAGCAATGGCAAAAATACTTACACCCAAACGTCTGCTCCTAATCTTGACATACCCTTGCTTCACTATATCGTTAAAATTAGAAGCCATCCTGGATTACGGCGGACGAAGGCGAGCTGGAGGAAAGTTGCAAACGCAACCCAGTTTGTAGCTGTGCCTGGTTGGTTTGGCTTCTCGCTTGGCTGCCTTTGAAACTCCCCCTCACCCACCCCAGATCGATCCGTCTTTGGGATAAATCCTCCAATCCTGACCCAGAAGCTCGGCAACCAGTACGACTGTTTTCCTGCTCTCTGTCTCTCTAACTCTCTCTCTTCCTCTCCTTCTCTTAGAGAGACAGAAAGGTAGCTTGAACGCTGCGGAGGTCGCAGCGGAATGAGAGAAGGGAATCAGCCCAAATACTCTTCCTCCTCCCTCCTCCCCAGTTTGTTCTTGATTTTCCTAGTAGGGAGTACAGTTCCCTCTCTTGCTTCCTGGATGCAGGAGCGACTTTCCCTCCTTGTGCCACCTCACTTTTTGATAGGGCAGAAGTACTATCCGCAACTAGAGAAGAGGAGGAAGTGACAATTAGGGGCTCTAATTTCAAGTTCAGTAAGCTTCTACTCCAGCATTTTTGACCAATGCCAAGAAGGGGCTATCATGATGATCAGACTAAGAATTGACCAAGTTTCCTCAAGCTGCTGTCCTTCAGCTGTGGTGAGCAAAAACTTCCATGAGGATTGTAGTTCAACACATCTAGATGAATAAATAAATGTGAGGGGGGGGAGGCAGGAGATATGGAATGCATTTTCTAGAGCCTACGGGAGCAGGCAGGTATAATAAATGTAAATTAACAGTAAAATAATAATCTTCATTATGAGCTACTCAGAGCTTCTTAATATTGAACACTATCCTGAAATGTATTTGAAGGAGCAAGACAGAAATAGCGTCAATGAGTTTGAAGTTTGACATTAGCTATGACCCCTGAATATATCATGGATAGCCAAAGATAAATGGATCATTGAACAAATCAACCCATAGTTCTCACTCAAGGCACAAATGGTTAAGCTCAAATTATCTTACTTTGGATTCAATTTCTGAAGACCATTTTCTGGAGAAGGTTTTAACGCTGGGACTGGTGAATGGAATGAAAAGAGGATGACCATCACCAAGATGAATGGATAGCCAGTTACAGTGGTTGATGGATCCACCGTTGAAAGGTCTGAAAGACCAGGTTTAGGCTGTCCTGGAGAAAACCTACCTATGTGGTCAGTAAGAATTGACACTGACTTGATGGCACACAATCAATCAAATATGTATTTAGTAAGATATAGCAGTGCTGGAAATATTTTTTTTCATGTTGTAGCATATATTAGATTCTGAATCTAGAAAAATTAAATGAAAACAAGGGCCACTTTGTCAAGGTCATTCTAACTGAGAGACCCTTTCTCCTTTTGGATGTGGTATTTTCTCAAGAGGACATATACAGTGGTAATATATCAATATCTGAAGTTATTTGCAGAGGAACATAATTTTCTAAGAAGTTGGAGAGGAGAAAATCTGAACATATCAGAGACAAGAGATGTTGGGTTCCTAGTGTTTTTGCAACCATTCCTCTCTCACCATCATTTATTTCAAAAAATAGTATGTGTTCTAATGTGTTCTGTATCCAAGGAGGATTGTAAGTACTTATATTGTCAATACGATGAGGATTCTGCTTCACACACTTTGGGTTCAAAGATGTGCTGATTGCAAATCCTGAAGCGGTAATCTAACACCATATCAGGAAACTTAATTCTATTGGAAATATATGTCTCAGAACTTAACCACATTTTTTCCAGCCCAACACCTTGCAACTTCTAATACCAAATGATATCACAAAATTGAACATGAGAATTTTCTACAGTCAACACTTGTGCTGTAAATGATAATGATAATGCAACAACTGCTATTTAGCATTAACTCAGTGTTAATTCTTATATATTATATATAGATATTCTACAGGATGAGTTGTCCCTTTAAGTTATTGTTGGATGCTTCTTCACTTTCCATCCATCTTTCCCAAAATTATGGACTTCTCTAGGCAGCTTGGTCTACATGTGTCCAAAATATTTGAGACAGTTGATTTGTGCTTCAAATGAGAATTCCAAATTGACTTGATTTATAATCAGTTTGTTTGTTATCTGGTATTCTCAGGAGTCACCTCCATCTCTGAAGTTCAAGGCATCAGTATGCTTTCTATTCCGCTTCTTTAAAGTCCAACTCTGACATTTGTAGTGTAACACAAAGAAAACTATTGACTGCAGAATTCTAATTTTTGTACAATACTTGACACAGCATCTTCTCCAAGACCTTCACTGCTGCCATATCAAGTGTTAGTCTGGAGTGAATTTCTTGAATACTGGTTCTTTTATTGTTGATAGGTTATCTTGAAAGGCAAAAGCATTCCACCATTTCAATGTCTTCATGGTCAATTCTAAGACTGATTGCTGAACCCGTTGTGATTAATTTGATTATATTTAACTGTAGTCTCAATTTTCACTGTGCTCTGTGACTTCTATTATTAGAGCTTGCAACTGATTTGCATGTTGGCTATCAACATCCTGATAAAGATTATTGATGCTTTTTTCTCCAGATATAAAATCATACACATCTTCCACTCCATCTTCACTCAAAATATATTCTGCACATAGATTGAATAAATAAGGGGAGAATATAGAGTCTTACTTCATTCCTTTGCCAACCGAGCACCAAACTACTTCACTGAATGAACTGAAGAAGCTTCATGAATGAGAAGCGAAACATCTTCAAAGAAAAACAAGAAAGCCCAGTTGCCTCTTGAAAAAGCACCTTTGGGACAATCTACTTCACTGTTTTCTGCCCAGATTGGCTTGCTATCCTATGTACCAGAGGTGGTATTCAGCAGGTTCTGACCTGTTCTGGAGAACCTGTAGCAGAAATTTTGAGTAGTTTGGAGAACCAGCAAATATCACCTCTGACTGGAGATTTTACAGTATCCTTCCCCTGCCACACCCACCAAGCCACACCCACAGAACCGGTAGTAAGAGATATTGAATCCCACCACTGCAACGTACAGATTTTTATGAGGACAATAAGATGTTCTGAGATTCCTACTTAAGGATATTTCATAGCTTGACATGGTTAACACAATTGAAGGTCTTCCCATTGTCGGTGAATGTCTTTTTGCTATTCTTTGGCTTTCTCAATCACTCAGTGTGCATCAAGAATAATGCCTCTTGTTCCTCAGCCTTTTCTAAAGCCAGCATGAACATTTCCCTTTCTATGTAGGGCTATAATCTGTGTTAGATCATCCTGAACATTATTTCACATGCATGCAAAATTAAGGATATTGTACAATACTTGCACATTGTTAAGTCTTCTTTCTTTGGTATTGGAATGTAAACTTGCTTCTTCCAGTTTACCATTGTGTCATTCCCCAGCTTCGCTGGCCCAATTTAGTTAGCATCTCTACGGATTCCTACTGTACAGTTTATTCTTTCCATCTTTATTAATGTATTACTGCTTCTGGTTTCTTCTCTTTTTTGTTCATTGCATTTTTTTCTGGTCTCTTTTCACATTGACCCTTAACAACATCTTTGATTTCATTCCATGTTCCTCTAGTTTCCTATCAATGAGACTCAGGACTTCCAAGAGATTCTTGAAAAATGGTGAGATTATAGACACTCTCTTATCATGGAAACTGCTCAATTTCATTCTTCCACTTCATATTTGGAACTTGCATATTTGATCCGTTCCATGCTCAACCCCTGATCACATCTTTAGCATTATAACTGAGATCTTCCAGCTCCTTGTACCAATAAGGTAGTCAATTTGGCTTCTGTAGACTTCATCCAGTGATGTCCATATGTAGTTGCATTGCCTACACATTGTGATAGCATCTTCCCATCTTTTCTCCCTTGTGGAGAGAAATTTGACATTGTCTTGCTATATTTGTCCTGGATAAGCTGAAAACTTAAATAGAGACAAATGCTGCCACTCTGGTAATCTTCAAGCTTTTTCCACTATATTATCATTAGGCAATCTCAACTCTGTGTTAGCATTTATAATTGCAGGAGAACAAAAGGTCAGACTGAAGTATTAGTGGCTCTGTTATTAATAATTTACATGGATAGTAATTATAATTACATTATTCTGTAGAGTGGGGGGAAATGTTTAATCTGTGGTGCAGCTTCACAAAGTTTTCATTTGGCAAGAGAAGGAAAAGCACTTAAATGGTTCAACCAAAAGGATCGACAACTCATTCCACTGGTCTTCCATTTTTTTCCCTTCTGAACTTCTCTTCCTGAAGATGAGAATATGAAAGATCGCACTATTTTTTAAGAACAGTAATATCAACCTTTAATGGTGTTGTCTGAAAATAAGGAAGCAACACCTTCATAGAGCATAGAGCTCATTCAGGTCTTATGTTAGTTTTGAAAGATATGACTGTTCTGCATTTATGGATGCCCTTGTACACATATACAGGTTATAAGCATTGGAAAAGCTAATATATGAATGAGCTGAGTCTATAGATATTCAGCAATATTTGCTGGTCTTATGGATCAGCCAAAGCTCATTTTAGGCTTTACAGTGATCAATTTGATGCTTTCAGGATATTCAGAACAAGAGATCATCTATCATCTATCTATCTATCTATCTATCTATCTATCTATCTATCTATCTATCTATCTATCCAATAGAAGAGAATATAATGCGGCTCAGGATTGAACTGTGGGGTCCGTGATGCTCTCTGACCTTGGTTGTTTGCTTACAGATGTTTCATTGCCCAACTAGCTGAAGACACACATTATTCTATTGCTCATTTACCATTTCTGAAACTTTATTGTGATTTTAATTTTATACAGTGTGTTAAGTGATAAACTAGGCAGAATTCCTGCAAACAAGTGCCATAAATCCAGATGATCTGCTGCTTAGTTTTATCATCAGTTTCATGTTGATGCAGAAAAAAAGTCCTACAGGAGTTGACAGGACTCCCAACATGACTAAGGGTTGAGGTGAGATTAGAACCTGCCTAAATCATTGTTTATTATGTTATTTAAATGTTAAAAGGAAACAATGATTTCATTGACAAATGTGATGAAGAAAGATCATCATAGATCAAGTATTTATCTTAATGCCAACAATCTATATGCTCACAGGTTCATTTTCTAAATTCATACAGTTATGGAGATGAGTTTCAGGATTTGAATTCTAGATTCTGCATGATGTCTTTGTAAGGATTTTCACAAATTTGTCTATGTAAAGGAATAAATAATCTTGAGAATTATATGAAAGAGCTTTTAAGGAAAGACTTCAAAAAAGGTTAAATAAAATTGAAGCAAGCATGAGAAAGAAACTCAGAATAATCCTTCTTTTGTTTAATATAAAATGGAACACAAAGGATCTTGTACAGGCTTTCATGATTTTGTTGACTTTTTTGGATATCTTGTGATGTGTTTCTTCACCAAGCACACCTCAAAAAGCTGGTATCCTCAAACCCTGTAGCTGAAAAATTCCTAAACCATCAAAATTTTCACCATGATTTCATATGGGAAAAATAAGTAGAACAGCCTTGTTTATTTTTAAAATGAATTATTTCAACTCACAATTCCTTAACATTTATTATTGCCTCAAAGAACTCTAGAATGACTTCCAACTGGACCAATCCTGGTAGACAACTCTGCATCTCCTAATAACAAATTCCAACATTGTACTACTCTGTCAGCTGCTCACCTCTGTTGCTCAGTAAGACAGGCTTCTCTAACTCCTCCTTTCCAAAGCACTAAGACTGCAACCCTCACAAAGTCTATACATCTCAAGCTAATTTTAATTAATCATTATGATGTGCCATTCAGTCTTTATTCAGAGTACCATGGTTTTAATGATTTAAAGCTTCAGCATTTTGAGATTTGACTGATGTTTTGACCTATATATAGATAATGTGTACTACGATGTTGATCTGCCCCATTTTTGTCAAGGTCTTTTGGTGAAGGTGGTACCTAAGAGTCAGTATATACATCTTAAAATGACTAATGACAGTATATACATCTTAAAATTGACTCTGTCCAATCTGCTTTTGCTTCCCCACACTCACCTTGTCAGTGCAATTCAAGAATAAAAAAAATCAACCACTTTTACAAGCTGGTTGGAGCAGCATTGAGGCACAGCCAAATAAATATTTTTCTTCTTTGGTCCCCATTTAAAATTAAAACCCAAAACTAGTAAACACATTTACTTTTATGTGCACAGACCAGAGCAAGTTGCAAAGGTCTTGTTTCATCATTTAATAGCCATCAAATTGTCTGGTCCAATATCTTGAAATCAGAAATCCTGCCTCCTCTAAGGATGATGCACCTAGAGAGTTGTGACATTTCATGCTTTGTTACCTGCATCAGATAATTGGTTTTATCTGACTCACCCAAAAACTTTACTTCTTCAAATAGAAAAACAAATAAATGTTATTGCTTTGTGTGTGTGTTTGTGTCTGTTTGTCTGTCTGTTTGTCTCTCTCTCACACACACACACACTCATACAAATACTCATATTGCATGCTAAGATTTCTTTCTTTTTTTAAAAAAGCCATTCTTGTTTCTTTCCAACACTGAATGAATGCAAACATTATCTGGAGCTCACTGAAGCTTAGCCTAATAAAGCAATTACTGCAAAATCTTAAATCAAATGGCTCACTAATTAGCATGCCAGGCTCTTGTCAGCACATAAGAAGCAACATGTCCATTGACTGAAGAAGAAGAATTCAGGCAAAATAGAAACAATGATGGTCAGCAAATTTGGGGAACAGTAGGGAATGAGCAGGCATGTCTTTCATGGACCATCGATACAGTTCAAACTCCTCAGATTGAATGTCATTTCTGCACTCAGCACAGTGGCTGAAGCTCCAGGTTTCCAGAAACTGGAAATAATTTTCTGCAACTCCAACTTTAAGGTCATCTGAGAGATCAAGAACACATGTGCAGCTATTTCTTATTTACACCATTACACTGGGAGGAAACATGCTGCCTTTAAAAATACTAATTTTTGTCTTAAGAAAAAAATGGTAATTTTTATGCAAGTTTTTGATTTAGTAAAATTTGTCTTAGAGGAATATTGGAGTGACTTCAGGGGAAGAAATGGCAAATTGAAAATGGCTCAACTTAAAGCAGAGCCAACATTTTATAATCCATCTCTGAATAAGAAGAGAACTTGAGATCATCTATAAGTGCTCCAGACAGATGGTCCTTGAAGGAATACTTAACAAAGCAGTTTTTGGTGGGTTCACAGTTCTGGAAGATAAGGAAATAACTATCTTTCTCAAACCACAATCAGGACCTTCAGAAGATCACTGGGTTTGCAAACTTCTTTTTTAAAATCACTTTTGGAAATTGTTAACTGCAATTGTTTTGGCTATTAGGAACTTTTGGATCAACAAGGCTGAAAACATCTGTGAGTTTCCTTCAATTCTTACCAAAAAAAGATTTGAGGGTTCAAGTTTTGGGGTGAATAGAAAGCAAAAAGAACTTGGTTTTGGAAAATTGTAAATGGTTTAGGTGGATTTGAAATAAGATTTTGGAGTTAATTATAAGAATCCTTCATGTGGAAAAAGGCTTTTGTTTTCAATTCTTTTTAAAAATCATGATAGGATGGGACTTTGAAGAATGGATACTAGAGGGAATCAGAAGAAACTAAAGATTACAATTAGACAAGAACACTTAAATTGGACTTATTAATACAGAATTGAGGAAAATATTTTAACATTGGACATACTGAAGGATATTTTTGGACTCAGAAGTTAATTTAAAGAGCACCTGCCTATATAGATAGACTGCATTTAAAAGATGTTAAACAAGGGGAACAAGTTTTATAAGTCAAAACTAAGGCTGATTGGGGAGAGAGATGTACTTTGAGATTTTCAAGATTGGTGTCAGCCCTTCAACATAGTCCAGACAAGAAGCATCAACCACACCAGTGGTGGGATTCAATTTTTTTTACTACCGGTTCTGTGGGTGTGGCTTGGTGGGCATGGCAGGGGAAGGATTCTGTAAAATCTCCAGTCAGAGGTGGTATTTGCTGGTTCTCTGAACTACTCAAAATTTCCACTACCGGTTCTCCAGAAGTGGTCAGAACCTGCTGAATACCACCTCTGAATCACACATACTTACTATGTTTATTGTTAGAGCAGAGGTCTCCAAACTTGGCAACTTTAAGACTTGTGGACTTCAACTCCCAGAATTCTCCAGCCAGTTGGCTGGAGATTTCTTGGAGTTGAAGTCCATAAATCTTAAAGTTGCCAAGTTTGAGGGCCCCTATGTTAGAGTAACAGAATCTGGCAAGAAGTACATTTCTCCCCCTTTACCTGTACAATCAAAGAAACTAGGGAGGGTCCCTTTTCAGACAACCAATCCTTCTGCAATTTAAGCTATGTCTCATCTATCCTTTGTCTACTCTTTAGCTCCTCCTCTTCTTCCTGTTTCTCAAGGACAGTCTTACAGTCCATTACAGTTAAGCATATAAACAAGCCTAGCTAGAATCCATCCAGGAGGAAAGAGGGCAGAAATAAATTATTCAAAATTCCTTTATGGTGTGTTTATATGATCAAGCAGATGCTGTGGATACTTATATTTGGATTCATACACTGTACAAAGGTTAGATTCAATGATTGGAATGTTCGTTTCCAAATTCATAATTACAGACATAGAGAGACAATCCAGTGATCCTCCAAACAGTGTTGTACTCCCATCATTCCTCATCACTGAACTTGCTATCAAGAATAGCTGGGAACTGAAGTTCAGCAACATCCAGTGAGGCCAAAGGTTATCCACAAATGAAGGTGAATATATGTGTCCCAGGATAATGTTACAGGATCCAATTGGGGTTGGTCACTGGAACCAAAGGTTTAGTCTTCCAAGTTTTCAGATTCGTGATGGAGCCAATCCATCCTCTGAGAACCTCTCTCTTACAGTTTCAAAAGTAGTGGTTTTTTGTTTTTGTTTCTAAAAGGCAACTGGATGGATTTTTTGAGGAAGAAGAAGAAGATGATATTTTGCTTCCCATTCAGGAAGCTTCATCAATTGTACTGGATTGTGGGGGAGATGGAAGGACAGGTACTGACAGTTGAGACTAGATGCTGGAGGAATGGAAGGATTGTGTTTCTTTGCATTCATCTGGTCTTAACACTCCCTGTGAGTTTGATGACCCAAGGTGGGATACCAAATAAACACAGTCCCAAAAAACAGGTAAAGCCCCTTTTATTCCTTCACTTTGCTTCCAAGCTCCAAATATCCTTGACTGGAGACAAAAAAACTCCCACACAAGCAGTTACAAGAAGGAGGAAATGCCGTTTAAACTAAAAATGCCTATAAATTATAAGGAGTAAAAAACAACACAAACCAGACAAGATAAGAGCTTGAAGACGTCCACAGATATCAGAACACACACTGGGAAGGACGCCAAACTCAGGGAGGAACAATAAACTAGAGATATTTCCACACTTTTTTTCCAGCACTCGCCCGTACGCATATCCGTCCTCTTATCCAGTTGTCACAGCTGCAGTCCATGAAGAAGATCAAGGCCCTCTCCTCCACAGTAGACCACGTCTCTCCCTTATTCTCTCCTCCCTGTGTGCCCTAGGATGGAGAGGGGATGGTCCTGGGTCCTCTTCTGACTGCCCAGCCGGCCTCTGCCCTTCCCCAGCCTCCTCCACAACCTCCGGAGCCACACTGGCACTTCCTGTTGGCTGTTCCTCCTCTCCCTCAGAGTCAGTCTCCACCAGGGCCATGACTGGGGTTTTATCTGTTCCCTCAGGGTCACCTGAGGAATATATTCAAATTGCTGTGAGTCTCCAGGAATGGGTTTATTCATTTGTTATTTATTGGACAATAAGAGAAGTCATCCCTCTCATACAGTGACAATAAGAGAAGTCATCCCTCTCACACAGTGAAGGTGCATGACTCCGCTTGTTGCCATTGATTTTCACTGTAATTTCACTTAGATGAAGGATTTCCATGCCTGTACAAAAACTCTGCCATGGATGGAGATGGGGAGATTTTGATTGGCCCATTATTCTCTCTTCTTAGATAGTAAAATTCTGTTTATGAACATTGCTGTGAAAAACTCTTTCACCTTGCATCTGCGTACACAGCTGGCAAAGATTGTTGCCAAAACAACCTTATGTAGCATACTGTAGCAAATCTGTGGTTAGATCACAGCAAATAAAGGCATTTATCTTTATTTATTTGTCTGCCTGCCTGCCTCTCTGTCTGTCTGTCTATCATCTGTCATCTTATCTATGAAATAGCCATTTTCTTCCTTAAGGAAGAAATGTTAATGTTTCAGTCCATACAAAGCAGATATCATCATACAAGATGGCACTTTGAGTTGGAAAATCAAGATTCTTTATCAAATTGAAGCATTGCTACATCTGTAATGCTGAATAAGAAGTCCAGGGGTGGGCTGCTGGGGTTCACAGGGGTTGGGAGAGCCCCTAGCTAAGATTCTGTGCAGTTTGGAGAACCCCTAAATCCCACTCCTGGCTGGCCCCACCCACCCCTCCCCTCCCAGGAGTCCCCACACAACCCGTTTTAGATGCAGGTAAGTGCAGGGCGCATGAGGAGGCTCAGGGAGGGTGAAAAATGGGAAGATCAGAAATGGGCCTCTTTCCAGCTTCCAGAGAGCCTCCAAGCCCAAAGAGGCCATTTTCGCCTTCCCAGAGGCTTGACAAAAGCCTCCAGAGCCCGGGGAGGACAAAAATGCCCCCCCACCATGGTGCATGTGGCTGACTAGACCACGCCCACCATGGCCATGCCCACCAGCAACCAGGCAGAGAACCCTTTGCTAAAATTTTTGAAGCCCACCCCTGAAGAAGTCCCTTTCAGCTTCTAGAAGAAAGTAGAGTTACTTAGCCAGTCTGGATCCCTTTGAATCAACCTCCTTAACAGCCCAAACATGACCCTGTCATCCTCGGGGTCACCTGAATCAGAACTGTGGAATATTGGAACAGCCAGAAGGGCTGCATTGTATATTGGAGTTAGGTGGTGTCTTATTCCTCTGCCTCTGTTGAGGGAGGGTTGTTCAGTTCTAACATATCCCTCTTTCAGACGAATGGTCCTCTCCATCCAAAATGTGTCCTCAAAAAAGTGACCTTTATCTTTTAAATGCAGATGGACCACTGAATCTTGTCCTGATGGGTTAGATCTGCTATGTTGTGCCCTGTACTTTTGAATGGATGGGAAATGAAACATTTCTTCTTCTTCCTCAAAAAAATCAGTCCAATTTCCTTTAAAAAAAAACACCTTTGAAACAACTATGACCTGGATGACTGAGAATACCAACACTTCTACTTCCAGAATCTAGTGCATGAGTGTCAAAGTTGTTGCTCACATTGCCATCACGTGATGTTTCAGAACATTTTTCCCATTAACGAAGCTGGGGTGGGCATGGCCTGTGTTTGACACATCCGGCCTGTGGGCTGCGAGTTTGAAACCCCTGAATAGTGGATCACGACATACCTAAATCCCCCTGGCTGCTGGTATATTTGAGCTGTTCATGTTAGCTGTCTGTCCCTAATCATTTGGTTCTTGGATCTTGGATCTGACTTCTAGTCCTAGCCTCACCACTTCCTACTGTTCTTAAGCTTTTGGTCTTTAATCCAAACTTTATATTACATAACTCTTCCACCTATTTTTTCCCCACAACCATACTTTCTACACACACACAAACACACACACACTTATTTTTGATGTTGACAGTGTGCAATGATATTGTGAGGATGGATGATCTGCAGTTAGAGATTTAACACTGAAGGTTAAATTTACCCTAGAAGTTTAAAAAATGGTACTATTAGGAAAGACTGTCATGAGAAGATTAATATGGAATAGGTGTGATTATTCCTGTCCAGCTTCAAACTAGTAAATCCCATTAAGATGAAATCTGTACTGTCATGCAAAACTGACATTGTTGGTTCTTATATCTATCCAGGGAAACTGAGTTGTCTTCTTCACAAGGAAATCAATACTGGCTATGACTGAGGTTTTGTTTCCTACTAAGCAAAATGAATGACAGCCTGCAGCTGGATTTACACGTGTTTGGGGTTCAAATGCATTGTTGAAGTGAAGTTTGTGATATTATGGAAGCCAGGTTGAAGTACCCCAAGGGATGTTCTTTAAAATCCTTGCCAAATGTATATATACAATTGCGCTGTATTGATCTAAAACAGGGATGCCAAACTCAAGCCCTGTGGGCTGGATCTGGCCCACGGGGTGCTTAATTTTGGCCCATGGGGCCTCCCTGGAAACAGGGAGGGACCGTCCCATAGTGCCTCTGCCAGTAAAAATGGAGCTTGGGAGGGCTGAGTGCAGCCCTCCAGACCCCTTTTTCAGCCGTGACGGCCTCCTGCAGCTCTCTGCCAGAGAAAATGGAGCCTGGGCTCAGTTTTTACTGGCAGAGGGCTATCAAAACAAACTAAAAACAAAACAAAAGGAGAAATGTTTCCCCCTTTGCATTTGAGCATCCAAGAAGGGACAGGAAAGGAGAAGGGGAAAGAGGAAGAACGAAGAAAAAGAAGGAAAAATGGGAAGAGAGCAAGGAAGGAAAAAGAGGGGAAGGAAGAAGAAAGGGAAATAAAGGGAGGGAGAGAAGGAGGGAGGGAGGGAGGGAGGGAGGGAGGAAGGAAGGAAGGAAGGAAGGAAGGAAGGAAGGAAGGAAGGAAGGAAGGAAGGAGATTATAATGAGAGGGAGGGACGGTCTGAGGGAAGTCCTGCCTTAGCACTTGGCAACCACAGGTGCCCCTGGCATGTGACAAGCTGGCCACGCCCACTCTGGCCACGGCCTCCACCCCACCCCCGAGGTCAAACACAATCCTGATGTAGCCCTCAATCAAATCGAGTTTCACACCCTTAATCTAAAACAATGTCCATCCAAGCAATGCAAAATGGTAACAGAACTTTACTGTCAAACTCAAAGCATCCAAGGACTGAATCAGAAGTGTTCAACGTGTTAACTATATTCTGCTACTGACCATGTGCTGCCCATCCTGCCTACTTACAGTGAGAAAATAAAAAAGAGCAGCTGGTGATAAATAAACTGTTCAGAATCAAAAGACAGGAGACCATCCAAATCGAGCAAGGATAAAACAAGAGCTAAAATATATGAGGGGAAAACAGGACATAAGTCGTACATCAGGATAGTAAATGTCATCAGACTGATGTTACAAGAGCCAAGGCCACAGGATTATCACAAACAAAGATTTATGAGGGGTCAATTTCAGAAATCTGATCAAGGTTCTGAAACATATGTACAACTGACCCTTCTCATAACCCTCCGCCATTTGATTTTTGTTCTATTTTAGATAATTTAAATGGGAAGGCCCTGTTCTAGAGATAGACGGGTGTGAGTCCCTCCTTTTGAAGCTGGACCTAGGGGTTCAGGTGGGCCTGTTGCTAATGTACCTGCCTCCCAGCTGCATTGCAATGGCCCTGCCTGGGCTGCTTGAGGTAGTAGCCGGGTTGGCGGTTGAGTTCCCCAGGCTGGTGGTGCTCGGGGATTTCAATTTGCCATCCCTTGGTGAACCCTCGGGTGTGGCCCAGGAGTTCATGGTCTCCATGACAACCATGGGCCTGACCCAAGTAGTTCAGGGTCCGACTCATCGGGGGGGACACACGCTCGATCTGGTTTTTATCTCGGAACAATGGTGCTGTGATCTGAAATTGGGGGAAATAGTCATCCAGCCCCTGTCATGGTCAGATCATTCCCTCATAAGATTGGACTTCCTGACAACCACTCCATGATGCAGGGAGGCGGGACCGACTAGGTGGTTCTGCCCCAGGCACCTAACGGACCCAATTGGGTTTCAGAGGGAACTTGGGGATTTTCCGGCTTCCCTCGCCCACAGCTCAACTAAGGCCCTGGTGGAAGCCTGGAATAGTGCGGCCACAGGGGCCATAGATCGGGTTGCGCCTATGCGGACTCTCTCTGCTCATGGACCTCGGAGATCTCCTTGGTTTACTGAGGAACTCCGGGGGATGAAACGGCGGAAGAGACGCCTAGAGCACCACTGGAAGAAAAGTCGGGCTGAATCTGACCGGACACAGTTAGGACGTCATATTGATGCCTATCTAGTGGTGATGAGGGTGGCACAATGTTTATATTGGGCCAGTCTTATCGTGTCTGCAGACTGTCACCCGGCTGCCCTGTTTAGGGTGACACGCTCCCTCTTAAGATCTGAGGAGGCAGAGGAACCCCTGCAGGGCAGGGCTGAGGAATTTGTTCAGTTTTTGGCAGATAAAGTCACTCGGATCCGGTTGGACTTGGACTCTGGCTGGGCAGAGTCCACTGAGATGGTAGGGGCAGGTCTTAGTCCGGTTATCTGGGATGAGTTTGTTCCTGTTGGCCCTGAGGATGTGGACAAGGCCCTGGGAGCAGTGAATGCCACCACCTGTTTATTGGACCCTTGTCCCCCCTGGCTTGTTTTGGCAGGCTGGGAGATGACATGTAGCTGGCTCCAGGAGATTATAAATGCTTCTTTGGGTGAAGGGTATGTTCCGCATGCCTTGAAAGAGTCTGTGGTTAGGCCCCTCCTCAAGAAGCCTTCCCTGGATCCGGCTGTGTTAAATAACTTTCGTCCTGTCTCCAACCTTCCCTTTTTGGGGAAGGTTGTTGAGAAGGTGGTGGTGCTCCAGCTCCTTCAGGCCTTGAATGAAGCGGATTATCTGGATCCTTTGCAGTCTGGTTTCAGGCCCGGGTACAGCACGGAGATGGCCTTGATCGCACTAGTGGATGATCTCTGGCGGGCCCAGGATGGGGGGGTCTTCCTCCATTCTGGTGCTTCTTGACCTCTCAGCAGCTTTCGATACCATCGATCATGGTATCCTTCTGAGCCGGCTCAGGGGGTTGGGAGTGTGGGGAACTGTTTTACAGTGGTTCTCCTCCTACCTGTCTGACCGGACTCAGTCGGTGTTGGTGGGGGGGCAGAGATCGAGCCCTAGGGCCCTGCCATGCGGGGTTCCTCAGGGCTCCATCCTCTCTCCCCCTCCTCTTTAATATCTACATGAAATCACTGGGTGAGATCATCCATCGACATGGGGTTGGGTATCACCAGTATGCTGATGATACCCAGTTGTACATCTCTGTCCCCAGTCAATCAAGTGAGGCCGTTGAGGTGATGTCCCAGTGCCTGGAGGATGTGAGGATCTGGATGGGGGCTAATCGGCTCAGACTCAACCCTGACAAGACCGAGTGGCTATGGGTTTTGCCCCCTTGGGGTTCAGTTGATTATCCAACTTTAGTACTGGGGGGAGAGAAATTGCTCCCCTCAGAACGAGTTCGCAACTTGGGAGTCCTTCTGGATCCACAGCTACAATTTGACCACCATCTTACGGCTGTGACCAGAGGGACCTTTGCACAGGTTCACCTGTTACGCCAGTTGCGACCCTTCCTGGACCGTGGGGCTCTTCACATGGTTGCTCATGCCCTTATCACCTCTCGATTGGGCTACTGCAATGTGCTTCACATGGGGCTGCCCTTGAAGAGCACTCGGAGACTTCAGCTGGTGCAAAATGCGGCGAGTGATTATGGGTGCACCTAGATGTGCCCATATAACATCTACCCTCCGTGTGCACAATTCTTAGTGCAATTTAAAGCCCTTCATGGCTTAGGAGCGGATACCTGCGAGACTGCCTTCTGCGACCTTATGCCTCCCAGCGCCCAGTTAGATCTCACAGGGAGGGCTTGCTCCGGATTCCGTCGGCCAGGCAATGTCGGCTGGCGGGTCCACGGGCTAGGGCCTTCTCTGTAGCAGCGCCGTCCCTCTGGAATAAGCTCCCCGTGGAGATTAGAACCATCCCAAATCTACTTGCCTTCCGCAAAGCCATTAAGACCTGGCTTTGTTGGAGGGCATGGTATTGAGATCTTGAGATTTTGCTTTTCCCCCCGTGTATGTTTTGGATTGGTATGAATGAGTTTCTTGTTTTTATATTGTATAGAAATTGTTTTTATCCTTTTGTACGCTGCCTCGAGTTCCCCTTTGGGGGAAGTGAGGTGGATATAAATCTAATAAATAAAATAAATAATAATAAATAAAATAATTTCAGTGAGTTTCATTACAGATAATCCTCGACTTATACAATTGAGCCCAAAATTTCCTTTGCTAAGAAAGGCAGTGGCTAAGTGAGCTGTGCCCCATTTTATAACCTTTTTTTGCCACAATGGTTAAGCAAATCCTTGCAGTTGTTAAGTGAATCATGTGGTTATTAAGTGAATCCGGCTTGCCCCGTTGACTTTGCTTGTCAGAATCTGACTGGGAAGTTTACAAATGGTGATCACGTGGCCCTGGAACAGAGCAACTGTCATAAGTACATGCCAGTTGCTAAGCGCCCGAATTTTGATCATGTGATCATGGGGATGCTGCAAGGACCTTAAATGTAAAAACTGCTCATAGGTCACATTTTTTTCAATACCATTGTAACTTTGAACAGTCATTGTGGGAATGGTTGTAAGTCAAGAACCACTTGTTTTTCCTTTTTGCTTTTTTAAGTTGGGCCTTGGTGGCTCAGGCTGTTAATTGCCTGCACTTAAGTTCCAGCTGCCTACAACTGCTGTAGGCTCGAATCCCACCAGGCTCAAGGTTGACTCAGCCTTCCATCCTCTCGGGGTAGGTAAATTGAGGACCCAAGATTGTTGGGGGCAATTAGCTGACCTTGTAAAAATGCCACTTAGTAATAAGCAGGCATATACAATGGAATGAAGGCTATTGCTGAGCACACTGGGTTGTATCCCAAAAATTGTAAGCCGCCCTGAGTCTTCGGAGAAGGGCGGCATATAAATGTAATTAAAATAAAATAAATAAAATAAGTTGAATTTTCAGGCTTTATTTCTGGCAATCAACACAGCTACATCTTTGTTCCTATGAATTCAGGAGAATAACTCCTGATTCTTCCAGTTTCAGTTAAAGGAAAAGCTGGTCAGAAGAATTTAATGAGTTGTTCTTTCATTAACTGGTGAGGTGTTTTCAATTTCCTTCTCTGATTCACAGTATGTTGACTATGACAGCAGAGGCAAAAATGTCTCTGATTTCTCCCCTCCTATCACACACTCCTCAGATCTTCCTCTTCAGAAAGCAAGTCTTCTTGGGTTGCCCTAGCACAGGGGTGTCAAACTCATGTGGTCATGGCAGTGTCATGTGATGTATCAGGACCTTTTTCCCCTTCGCTAAACCAGGTGTGGGTGTGGCCAGTGCATGACACATCCGGCCTGCAGGCCTGGAGTTTGACACCCCTGCCCTAGCAGGTCAGACGAGCACTGCAGCATCTGTAACAGTGCCAACAAAGGAAAATATTGCACATTTTGGAAGTACACAACCCTCAGCCTATCCAAAAAGAACCAGTATGGGAAAGATACTATTTGCAGACTTCAGTTTTTCATTTTTTGTTGAAGTATAAAATATAAAATTGCAGTATTTTGCATTATATGAAAACCATAGGTCCTCCATTTTTAGCAACAAGGCACGAGAAACCTGGAGAATTTCAGGAAAATTTAAATCCTAGCTATGCCACTAATTTAGCTCTGGATCATGTGCTGCAGTACTTACTTTCATTATGAATACTCAGTTTATATATTTTGCACCATTGTCAGATCTAGCTCACATTTATCTCAGTTTTTAAATACTGCCATACCTTATCCAATTCCCTATACAATAGCCAGTTAGCATAGAATTATCTGCTCCTCAGTTAGTTTGGAAATATTTATTTTATTTATTTATATGGAAATGTATATTGCCGCCTATTTGCACACAGCGATTCAAGATGGCTTACAAGAATGTGTGTGTGTGTGTGTGTGTGTGTGTGTGTTTTAAATATAAAAACAATAAAACTAATAAAAGAGAAAATAATAAATTAATAAAATAACATAATAAAATAACCCCTCACCCTGGTAACAACATATCACATGAGCCATTTAATGGGCTCCATCCTGCCCTGCATAATCCCAGGCCCACTGGCAGATCCAAGTCTTCAGTGCCATCCAGAAGAGTGTTACAGTGGGGGCCAGTCTAATCTCTGGGGGAATGAAATATACAAAAAAGAAGATCTTTTTCAGAATCATTATGACCTCCTGCTCTTCTACACATACTGGCAATGGCCACTGCAAGTTAGAAATCACAATGATGAATTGTAGATTTAAGAAATTCGCTGCTACTAGGATATGGGGATAATCCCAGTGAACCCTGAGCCAGAAATCCAAAGGCAAAAGAAACATTTTAGAAACCTTAAATATTAAGACCAACTTTGATGTCATAGTTAAGGTGGTGGATTAGAAAAGGGGAGATTGTAAATCCTGCTTAAGATATGGAAGCCAGCTAAATTCAGGCCATTCTCTCTTAGAACTCATAGAGTTCTTATCCTGGGAAAAATGAGAGGAAGGGTACAGCAAATCTTCAATTTATGGCCATAATTTGTCATTAAGCAATGCAGTCATTAAGTAAGGCATTACATAACTATACCTGATTTTAGGGTTTTTTTTGCCACAGTCATTAAATGAATCATACATGGTCATTAAGGGAGACATCACTTGCAACCTTCTGCTTCCCCGTTGACTAGGAAAGTCACAAATGGAGATGGTGATGCTGCAACTATTGTAAGCATGAGCCAGTAGTGTCCAGATTATGGGTCATATGAATGTGGGACACTATGAAAAACTGGTTGTATGACACTTTTTAAAGTGACATCCTAAGTTTAAACAGTCGCTAAACAAGTGTCCCCGAGTATTGGTAGTCTAAGATGACAGATGGCAGATTTTACTGGAACACATATAACCTAAAGTTATTTTGAGAGGTTGATTTGCCTTCCCACACGCCCACCATCTAAGAGAACCAGCATCTGAACAAATGCACTGTTAAAAATGTAATTCCCTTCTAGCTGTTACAGGAAATTCACATCAAGCTTTGCCTGTCCAGATGGCAGAAAACCCAAACATGGGAGAAATCCATATGTCAGTTTGAAGCTCTAGCTATTGTTGCCAAGGTCAGTGATGGTAATATTTTGGCAGTTGGAAAATAGAGACAGCTAAGTTTTCTCCTTCTTGTGTGTATGCACACATTTAAAGGTGTGAACTGTTCAAAAGAATATAGTTTAACAGGAAAAACAACTCCTATAAAAAAAATCAATGATCTTATTTCTTGGTTTTAATGTTCTATATTGTCCCCCAAATCAGCATTAAATAATGCATGGCCCCTTGTAATAGCAAATTATCTAAATAGGTGGTTGCCAACCAGTGAGCCAGGTACCACTGGTGGTCCACGAGAAAATTTTGGTGGTCTGCAGAGAAATGTCACCCTCAAAGCACCCCTCAAAGCAATTAATCCAGGCTGCGTAGGAACACAAGGCTGTGCCACCCACACGGCCTACGGGAACACAAGGCTTATGTCACTTGCATTGCGAACAACACGAGATAGTGAGGGGAGGGGGGAAAGGGCGGAGGGGGGGAACGTGCCCTATAGCCACCGGGCTGCTTCTTTCTGCTTCTTTCTTCTTCTGCTTTTGGCTGCATGCAAGGAAAGCAGCAAAAAAATTTCTTTCTTTCCCCCAAACTCTACCAGAAATGAATCTTTGGGATCCTGCAAGGCATCCTGCTCCAAGAGGCTGCACCAGCATGACAAGTCTCACAAAGACCCATTTCTGGCAGAATTTGGGGGAGAGAAAGAAAGACTTCTGCTGCTTCTGCTGCTTTCCTTGCATGAAGCCAAAAGTCTCTCTCCCCCCCTGAGAACGGAGCTGAAGACGGTATCCTATGATCCCAAATAAAGAAAGATGGATTGGTAGGAAGACAGGGTGGGGAATTTTCCTGCAGACTTTTTTTGGGATTTTCCTAGGGTCTCTTTCCATGGGATTTAAAATTATAAGTTTGGTGGTCCGTGAGGTCCAAAAGGTTGGTGACCCCTGATCTAAATGGTAATAACATGACATTACTTACAGGCTTAGAAAGCAGGGATTTTGTTGCTGTTTGGGTAGACTTTGTACTCAAACAGTAATAAGGGGCACTAATGGAGTAAGGATATTTTAATCAACTGTTGTTATTTACCATTTAAGACCAGCTGTTAGCCAACTGAACATTAAACAAGTCTGGTTAAATCCAGCAAGAAGGATTGCACAGCCAGAAGCCTTTATAATAGCTTTCTGCTTTCATTTTCCTGAGATTAAGGGGAAAACATGCTGGCAGCTTCTATTCAAGATTATGTTATTCTCACCATAATCATCCTGTGGAAGTCATGATGATGTCACCTGCATCATACCATCATGGTCTAAACTACATAATTGCAAATACCAAATTGTATGTAATGCAAGTCATTTGCATTCAAGGAAAATAGGTGGTTAAGGAGTTCGTATATAAATAAAATAAATAAGCAATCAATTTTGGCCTTAACTATTAGGATCAAGCGTAGTAGTAACACTCAGCTCTGGGCTCCTTTGAGAAGAAAAGCATGTGATAAAAATGAATAACTTCATATCGTCACATCACAACAAAAGTTAGCGTAGGTCAATCAAAGAAATGGAAATCAATGCAGCTAGGGATATATATGAGAAGGAATATATTCAAATTGCTGTGAGTCTCCAGGAATGGGTTTATTCATTTATTATTTATTGAACAATAAGAGAAGTCATCCCTCTCATACAGTGAAGGTGCATGACTCTGCTTGTTGCCATTAATTTTCACTGTAGTTTCACTTAGATTAGAGATGTCAAACTCGCAGCCCACGGGCTGGATGCGTCACATGCTGGCCTCGCCCCCACCCGGTTTAGCAAAGGGGGGGAAAGTCCTGATACATCACGTGACGATGCCGTGACAACACGAGTTTGACACCCCTGACTTAGATGAAGGTTTTCATCAGAGTACAAAAACTCTGCCATGGATGGAGATGGGGGGATTTTGATTGACCCATTATTGTCTCTTCTTAGATGGAGAAATTTTGTTTAGGCACAGAATTATGGAAAAACTCTTCCATATTGCATCTGTGTACACAGCTGGCAAAGATTGTTGCCAAAACAACCTAGCATGCTGCTAGCGAAGTTGTGGCTAGACCAGAGGAAATAGAGGCAGTTATCCTTATCTGTCTATCTGTCTGCCTTCTTGTCTGCCTGCCTGTATGTTTGTCTGCCTGTCTGTTTGTCTGCCTGCCTGCCTGCCTGCCTGCCTGCCTGCCTGCCTGTTTGTCTGCTTGCCCCATCTGTGTGTGTGTGTGTGTGTGTGTGTGTGTGTGTGTGCATCCATCATCTATCTGTCTATCATTAATCTATGACATAGCCGTTTTCTTCCTTAAGGCATTGCCATGTTTCAGTCAGAGGTGGGATTCTACCAGTTCAGACCGGTTCGGGCGAAACAGATGTTAAAGTTACAGCTGGTTTGCCGAACTGGCATTTCAAATGACCGGCTATCCCCGCCCCACCCCTCCCAGGAGTCTCCATGTCTCCATTTTCAATGGAGGTAACTGCAGGGCCTGCGCGGAGGCTCTGGGAGGGGGAAAAATGGGCCTTCTGGAAGTCTGGCAAGGGCCCTCTTTTCGGCTTCCAGGGGGCCTCCAGAACCTGCGGAAGGCTGTTTTCATCCTCCCAGAGGCCCAGGAGAGGCCTCTGGACCCTTGGGAGGGCAAATGCGGCCTCCCCCGGGCTCTGGAGGCCCACCGGAAGCTGGAAACAGGAAATTCCGGTTAGGCCCCACCCACCAAGCCCCCCACCCACCCAGCAACCAGGCAGAGAACCGGTTCCTGGGATTTTTGAATCCCAGCCCTGGTTTCAGTCCATACAAATCAGATCTCATATATATGATGGCACTTTGAGTTGGAAAATCAAGATTCTTTATCAAATTGAAGCTTTGCTATATCTGTAATGCTTAATAAGAAGTGCCTTTCAGCTTCTAGAAGACAGTAGAATTACTTAACCAGTCTGGATCCCTTTGAATCAACCTCCTTAACAACCTTAATATGACATGCTTCAGACACTCACAGAAGATAATATTTTGCATTGTTTGCATCTATGCACTAAATAATGTTTCAGTTTTGGCCAATTATTATGATGTTTTAGGACTGAAAACATGTTTCTTTTCAGCACCTACTATTTAAAAATTATATCCAAGCAGTAAAAAGTAATTTCTAATTTGGGAGAAACATTAGCAACAGTTTAAGGAAGATGGCCTATAGAGGTGGGTGGAAAGGGTATCTTAGCTGGAGAGCAAAACAGAAAAGTTTTCCATCCAAAAATATTACTGTGGTTGGTTGCAGTCAGCCAGATGTTTATACTGGACTTGGCATTTTTTATCCACCAATTGAGTCCTTTCCAAGGATCAGGAAGAGGCAGATCTTGTTCGATGGTGATTGTCGCAGGATGTAAGCTGTTTCAAATAAAGCTGCTTTTTGCAGTTGACTGATGCTGATTTTGTCAATGCTGACGGTGTTCAAATGATGCTCCAGATATTTTGGGACTGCACCCAAAACACTTATTATTATTCTCTGCTCACAAGAATGCAAAGCCACAGCTGCCAGCTCTTTAAGTGGCATTGGCTTTTATACGTATCAAGATATTCCGAGGAACTGAGGATGTTGTAGTGTATTAGCATAATGTATGTCCAGATCCAATCAGTGCAATCTTTTGCAATTGACAGATGGAAATTTTGTCAATGTTCAATGTGCCTTCCAAGATTTTTTGGTATACACCCAGTGTGCTGATAACCACTGGGACCACTACAATTAGTTTATACTGTAATCTTTCAACTTTCAATTGTCAGGTCTTGATACTTCTCAAATTCTTCTATTATACCCTGGTTTTGTTGTCTCAATTATCACACTTTCTGGTACGTTATGGGCCAAGACGTGATCAGTTTGTATTCAGAAATCCCACACTATTTTAATCTGCTCATTTTCAACTAGTATTACTACTAGTAGTAATTATTACTAGTATTACTGTCACTACTACAAGACAAACTTGGCAGACTTAAACATGACACTTATACATCATTGCCTGCAATTAAATGCACAGTAATTAAGAGACAATTTCTAAAAATAAATTCTCCTCCCCCCTCCCAAAAAACCCATTCCACAAATCTGCAATTAATTAGGTAAATTGAGATTTTTATTGTTGTTGGCTGACAGCAATACAAATCTCGTATTATTTGAATAGTTCTTTGTTGATTTCCTTGGAAGTTATCTTTTGTATCCAGTATCTGAGAGTTGTCAGCTTAACTGGCTGTCAAGAAGGATATCAAGCTGGCTGCTGTTAAGGAAGGATATCAAGCTGGCTGCTGTAGTAACTATTGGGAGCATCCTGTAATAGCAGCCTCCTACATTAATAAAATATTCTTATTTTTAAATTATTAAATAAGAAATATAATATATGCATCTCATCCCATCACTGAAATAGGTTTTTCTCTTTGGTTTTCCTGGCCTTACATATCATCCTAATCCCTTATTTGTTTAACCGTAGACTGCCAGACCCTAACTGGCTGGGATCACACAACACTCTAAAGCCATAAATGACGGTTTTCAAGAATAGTACTGAGCCTAAATCAACCACGTTATACTTTGGTGCAAGGTATAAAGAAATCAATGTGACGAGGTCCATCATAAATGATTTCATGGAGAAAAGTAAGCTATATACCTGGAAGCTTATGTTCAAACACTAAGAACAATTATCCCAGAACAGCTATGCTGGAATAAATGAAAATATTGTACTGTATACTAAAGTATAATGTACATTATATGATATTTAATGTAATAAGTATATTATATTATATTGGAGCCAACCAGATATCTTTGCAAAGTCCATGAATATATCCAAAAGAGAAGATCCTTTCCTTGCTCTTGCTCATCATCTATCCATACCATATTATTTCTGGAATTAAAAATATCCATATGAGAACCAGTTTGGTGTAGTGGTTAAGGCACTAGGCTGGAAGCTGGGCGGTCATTATTTTTCATTCCCACCTTAGGCACAAAGCCAGCTGGGTGACCTTGGGTCACTTCCTCTCTCTCAGCCAGAAGGTGGCAATGAGAAAACTGCTTCTGAATATCTCACCAAGAAAATTGCACAGACTTGCCAGGAGTCAAAACTGACTTGATAGCACAAAGACTAAGTCTTTTTTCCATATCCTTTTTAAATCAGGACTACAAAATGATGGACCACAAATTCAAAATGAGGGAATTGGATAGGAGCTGTACTAGGATATTTAAAGATTATTAAGTCATGGGCAAACTGAATGGTTATGAAAATGAATGGACATGTCTATCTTCTAAAAAAAAAATTAAGAGCTGTGGTGGCACAGTGGTTAGAACAGAGTACTGCAGGCTATTTTTGCTGAATGCCAGCTGCCAGTACTTCAGAGTTCGAATCCCACCAGGCTCAAGGTTGACTCAGCCTTCCATCCTTCCAAGATGGGTAAAATGAGGACCCAGATTGTTGGGGACAATATGCTGACTCTGTAAACTGCTTAGAGAGGGCTATAAAGCACTGTAAAATGGTATACAAGTCTAAGTGCTACTGCTATTGTTATTAACTCTTTTCTTGTCACCATTAATTGAATCCCAACCATACTACAGTTTTTTGCCTATAGTTAATGACAGGGATCACTGTTCTCAAGCAAACAGTGGTCTTTCTGGCTTTCTCTCCAAACCACCCACAAATGATATTTGGTTTACTTTTACATCTACTGTTGGATAGCAGATTGATATGGTAGAAAAAAATGCTAAATATCTATATCTAAATGGTCAGCAGACGGATAAATGAAAAAAGTAAGTCCTTGCAAAGTTGAATTTCGATATCTATTCCCTCAGCATCTTCCTCTATTACTAAACAATGTATGTATGCTGGCCATTTGATGATGCACTCCCTGTTTATATTTTCTCACTTTCTAGGACTTACAGCAGAAGGCATCAATATGACCAAAGTTTTTGTTGTTTCTTCCTCCTCTTCCTCTTCTTCCTCCTCTTCTTCTTCTTCTTCTTCCTCTTTCTCTTCCTCTTCCTTTTCTTCCTGTTCATCTTCTTCTTCCTCCTCTTTTTCTTCTCCTTCCTCTTCCTCCCCCCTCCCCTCCCCCTTATCAAACCCTTAACAAATGCTGCCTCAGGCCAATACAGCAACAGCTGTTAATTTTATTCTAAAAGCCATTTGCTTCCAATGTTTCAGCTTGAATTTAGTTTCTGGGGCAGACAGGCAGAAGGACACATTTTCGGTGTGAGCATCTGCCAGCAGAAGCAGAACCATTTCATGCATTCTGAGCAGGTGAGAGATGAAAATTAACTTATAAGGCATCTGTCTCTCTTTTCCCCCACGATGGTTCCCCTGCTCATTATAACAGACGCAGCTCTTCATCAGGCAGCTCTTCCACTGTGTTCATATGGACACCGTGTATTTGTGACATGTTTACATCACATGGAAGGGCTGGAGATTCAGATTTTGAGCATTAAATATCAAAATGCTTTTTGGCTAAGTTTGGGTGTGCATGCCTGTGAATCAGACTTTACTCCTGGTGACTGCCTGGACAAGTCCCTACAGTTTTCTAGGTAAGATTTTGGAAGTGGTTAGCTATTGCCTATTTTCTAGGGCTAAGAGACAGTGGCTCAGTGGCTAAGACGCTGAGCTTGTTGATCAGAAAGGTCAGCAGTTCAGCGATTTGAATCCCTAGCACCACATAACGGAATGAGCTCCGTTACTTGTCCCAGCTTCTGCCAACCTAGCAGTTCGAAAGCATGTAAAAATGCAACAAGAAAAATAGGGACCACTTGGTGGGAAGGTAACAGCATTCCATGTGCCTTCAGCGTTTAGTCATGCTAGCCACATGACCATGGAGACATCTTCGGACAGTGCTGACTCTTCAGCTTTGTAACTGAGATGAGCACCATCCCCTAGAGCCAGAAATGACTAGCACGTATGTGCAAGGGGAACCTTTACCTTTACCTTTAAAAGAGGTACTTGTCCAGGCAGTCTCCAAACACTAGATCAGAGGTGGTATTCAGCAGGTTCTAACCAGTTCTGGAGAACTGGTAGCAGAAATTTTGAGTAGTCCGGAGAACTGGCAAAAAGCACCTCTGACTGAAGATTTTACAGTATCCTTCTCCTGCCACACCCACCGAACCGGTAGTAAAAAAATTTGAATCCCACCACTGCACCAGACAAAAATGAACAGGAAAAAGAAAAAAGAAATCCTAACTAAAATAAATGGATGGAACTTTTCAGTCTTTGGAATTCTGCAACTAACTTCCTTTCAAATAAATGTGTGTGCATGTGTAATTGACCAATTAGGCAAAACTGCAGCAAAACTCCATCCCATTGATCAAGTGTTGTGTTGTCTTATAGAGTAAGTTAGAAGTGCATATTACTTTTCTGTCCCCTTGAGTTAACACAACTGACCATATAGTGACACATCTCCAGAAACAAGGACCTACAAGAAGCCATGGTAGCGCAGTGGTTAGAATGCAACATTGCAGGCTAATTCTACTGATTGCCGATTGCCTGAAATTTGGCAGTTCAAATCTCACTGGCTCAAGGTTGACTCGACCTTCCATTCTTCCAAGATCGGTAAAATGAGGACCTAGATTGTTGGGGGCAATATGCTGACTCTGCAAACCATTTAGAGATGGCTGCAAAGCACTGTGAAGCAGTATATAAATCTAAGTGCTAATGCTATTGCTATATTTTGGTACAATAGAAATTATTATCTCAAATGATTGCCTCCCTGCCTAAATAAACACACACACACACACACACACACACACACACACATACTGTTTTTCCCATGTCAGTTTCCAGATGGGGACAAAACTGCCTAAGGAAGAATAGTAATTCTGAGTGAAAAGTAAATTTGATTAGAATAATGTAGCAATTCCACACATGCTGAATTGCAGACAAGGGCTTTTGACATACGCCTAGACAGTAGGGCATCTCCGATTTTAAAGCTGTTCTGTTGGAGGCTTGGGAAAACTTGTTTAAGATCAGTGTGAAGCATATGTCTAAGCTGCACTATTTTTTAGCACAATAAGCTAAAGGGGAAAAAACTAACTTTTTTTTCTTTGATGATTGAGAATATTCTTCTAGTGTCATCCATTATTTAGGGACTTCCATTAATAAATGTGATACATTATTAACTTAACTATTCACAGCAAAGAACACCCTAGACCCCCGGCTTATTGAATTAGAATCTAACGGAAAATTGGCAGCCCAGAAGCAACAAAATGCCCATAAGTGTCTCTACATCACCCTTTTAAAGAAGTTATTTAAATAATTAATCAATGAAATAGAATCCTAAACATATTAACCCTAACCCTAAACAGGAGTTAACAAGTGATATGAAAACACACACACAGAAAATGCAATCATAAAATATTTTTGACTACCCATCCTAGGAAACAGCACAACGGGTGCATTTTTTGCTATTGTTTTTCTTTTTCCCATTCCCTCTTTCTTCTTTCCTTCCTCAGGAGAAGCAGCTTTGATGGCTGGGGAAGGCTTGCTACTCAAATAAATGATTGCAGGTTTTCCAAACACACTCCCTTTATTTTTCTCCTGCCTACCTCTCACAAAAGAGAGGTAATTCCTCCTCCAGTTCCTTCATCAGTGTAAAATCCATGATTACTTATAATATATGTATTGTGTTAGAAAACTAGCAGCATAATAATATCTATGGAGATTCTCAGTCATGGTTGTCCCAAAGGTGCTTTTTCAAGAGGCAACTGGACTTTCTGGTTTTTCTTTGAAGATGTTTCACTTCTCATCCAAGAAGCCAATGATCATCATCCTCTTTAATATTGGATCACTGCAATATGCTGTTCATGGAGCTGCCCTTGAAGTGTATCCATTTTAATGGAATGGAATGGAATGGAATGGAATAGAATAGAATAGAATAGAATAGAATAGAATAGAATAGAATAGAATAGAATAGAACAGGATAGGATAGAATTCTTTATTGGCCAAGTGTGATTGGACACACAAGGAATTTGTCTTGGTGCATATGCTCTCAGTGTACATAAAAGAAAAGATACATTTTTCAAGAGTCAAGAATCATAATGTACAACACTTAATAATAGTCATAGGCTACCATAAGCATTCAAATCATACTAGGAAACTGGCACAGAATGCAGCAGTGTTGACAGTTAAAGAGGAAGGTAGAACAAACAAGAAAACATAACATTGCACATATTTGGGAAGCTTTTCAGACACATATATTTCTTTGCAGAAGCAAGTACTGACCATTTTTGAATTTCAGCCCAACAGCATCACATTTAAGCTTTGGGATTTTTTCAGACTCCGTGTTGAAAACTTATTGCATGCTCCACTGCCAGCAGGATGAGACTTGAGAAGCTAAATTCTAAATTCAGTTGATGGTGCAGAAGACATAGCATCGAGATTGCTCATCCAGTTTGATGTTTGCATCTCAGCTGGTTGTCAGCACTGGCAATTAGAAAGAAAACATTGCCCAAGTTGTAAATTGATGCCACTTGACCTAAAAACTGCTAAGAAATGTATACTTCAATAAACACATCTATCCAACTCCCTTTTTAAAGATTTCATTTTGCAAACTGCTTTGGGCTAAGGAAACATATAAGAGGAGAGGTTTGTGAAATTCGTTTTATTCATTGCAATGCATAGCATTTTTTTTTTCAGTAATGTTAGCTCCACACACAAATATCCCAGGCCTTCATATATTATTTTAAGTTTTCTGAAACGGTCACATCAGAAATAAATTCTAGGCAGGCACCAAAGAGGCGAAGTGAATTTTGCAGCTGGTATAGCATCAAGCGTGTTCAAACCACACTCAAATCTGCCTAACACCCCTTCAGGCCATTTTTTTTAGTAACAGCTGAACTCTTTAAATGAGAAAAGGGGAAAAAAGAAAATCACCTCATGCATAGATTTCTTCACTAAAAAATTCCAGAACATTGGTTACCAACAGAGATAGCTTTAAAAGCATATTTGTGGAGAACAGGGCTGTTTATGATGACTAGTTTTGATGTGTATTACTTCTTGGTAGTTTACTGTTAGTTTCAGTGCCTAAGCAACATCAGTCTATTGTCTTTATATAACTCATGTCTTGATGACCCTTCAGCAAGATTACTGCTTTTGGAGATAACCTCTAACCTTCAATTGGTATAAAATATGATGGCTTGACCTCTAACAGGTTATCGTTCTGGTTGCCAGTAGACTTCTGCTCCAAATCAAAGTCCTCATAATCACTTTTAAAGTCCCTTATGATGCAGGACCAGGATTGATTCAGACAATGTCTTGCTAAAATCAGATTTGCCTATCTAAAGGGATCATTTAGAGAGCATCTTTTGTAAAAAGTCAACTTCCTTGAAAAGTTTGTGAGAATTAGCCAGGCAATGGTACTTCTGGGTTGTAGTTCCATTTGGAACACTCTCCTTCTGGAGGTGTAGATGGCTTCTATTGTGCAAGTATTTTGAAAACAAGCTAAAGTAGCATTGTTCCAGCAGGCATTAGGTTACTTGTATAGTGTACAAGTATACCGTTGGTCAGGCATTGTCGGCTGGCAGTCCCCAGGGCTAGGGCCTTTTCTGTGGGAGCGCCCACCCTATGGAATCAGCTCCCCACGGATCTTCGTTTGGCCCCTGATCTCTGCTCCTTTCGTCGAGACCTGAAGACTTGGCTGTTTCAGCAGGCTGGCCTGGATTGACCCAGGGGTGGGTTGTTTTAATTGCATTGTTTTATTGTAATTTTAAATTGTTTTAATTTAATTTTTAGTTATTTATAGACCTGTAGTTGTTTAATATTTTTTTATTGTAAATGTATTCTCTTTTTATATGTTCGCCGCCCTGAGTCCTTAGGGAGAAGGGCGGCATACAAGTCTAAATAATAATAATAATAATAATAATAATAATAATAATAATAATGCCTTAGATACACTGGAGGTGTTTTTTTAAAATACTGTATATTGATTTGTATTATCCATAAACGTTTTTAATGCTTCTCTTTCTGCACTGTAGTACCCAGTCCAAAATCCATTTGGATTGGGATTTGTGCTGTTTAGCTCTGTTTCCTGTTGGACCCACACACAAAAATGAGCAAGAACACAGTTATTTTATCTAGAAGACTTTATTTCAATTGATAATGAGGACTGGGGCTGAAACCAGCTTTACAAAAGAGGAATGTTGATAAACAAGCCAACCTATACAATGTAAAGGGACCATTTGTAAATATTCCTTCTGATATCTTCCCCCAAACTCATGTTCTTATAATTATTATTCAAAACCAAAGGGCTTTGCTGCTTATGTCTCTATAACTCATGACCTTGTCAATGTCTGCATTCTAAACCTAGAGATATGTAATCAATAACTGTCCTGGAAACTAGAGTGATATTGATTTGTGTTTTTAATGAGCCTGACTGCTACAATAGATCTGTTTGACAACTACGTAATCTAGATTTTATGAACTCTTTAAATATACCATGGTTATACTGTTATACAATAAAATAGGGCACTAGCAGGGCAGAGTAAACTGCCTCTTGAATAAATGACAACGTGTAATTAAAGCTTAGGCAAGAATTTATGGATCCTGTTGTGCAAATGACTGATGATCTATAGCTGATTCAGATTTGCTAGGCTGATTTTTATATGCAAGGTGGTAAATTTTGACAAGAAGAGCAAGGAGGAGGATATTCAGATTAGTCAAAATGCCATCGTTGATGAAAACTTAATCCTGGAATCATAGTGCTTGAAGGAACCTTGGAGGTCTTCTAGTCTAGCCCTCTGCCCAAGGAAAGAGACCTTATACCATTCTGGACAAGTGGCTGTCCAATCTTTTCTTGAAAACCTCCAGCGATGGAGCATCCACAGCTCTGAGAGGCAAGCTGTTCCATTGATTAATTGTTCTCACTTTTAGGAAAATTCTCTTTAGCTCCATGTTGGACCGCTCTTTAATGAGCTTCCACTCATTGCTTTTTGTCCTGTCCTCAGTTGCTTTGGAGAGTAACTCAATTCCAGACAGCCCTTCAAGTACAGAAAGACAGCGATCATAATCACCCCAAATCCTTTTCTTGGTTAGGCTAGACATATCTAGTTCCCTTAACCATTCATCATATAGTTTAGTCCTCCAGAAGCTTTATCATCTTTGCTGCTTTTCTCTGCACTCTCTAGGGATTTAGCATCACTTTTTAAAAATCAGGACGACTAAAACTGGATGCAAAATTTCAAGCGTGGCCACACTAGTGTAGTAGAGAATGGTACTAACAATTTTTTGTGATCTTGATGCTTGCTATCCCTCTGTTGATGAAGCCTAGGATTGCATTGGGTTTTTTGGACAGCTGCAGAACACCGCTGGCTCATATTTAAGTGGTAGTCCACTAGGACATCTGGATCCCTCTCATAGATACTATTGTGCCATTTCTTTCACTGTTATTTTTTTATTATTTTTTATTATTGCTTTTATTACTGAATATAGCTGGATATTTTTTGCGTGTTGTGTTGTGTTGTATTGCCACTTGCTTTGAAATCTTCTCAAACTAAAATGTTGGAGAAGCAGCTGAAATGTTCCTAATACAAACCCCAGCTTTTTATATCTTGCTTTACTTCCACTCTCTATACAGACAGAAAGACCTTCACTGTTTCTATAGACAAGGGATACATAGCCACATACATTACCAAATGAGTAGAATTCATAATATATGTATATTTGTGCCGATCAATTTGACTTCAATTGCCTCTTTGTCTTATGCGCTACCTAAAATGGATCTCCAGAGTTGCTGATATCAGGATTGTTATATCTCTCGTTAGTTCTGCTCCCTTCCAAGACAGAAGTCAATTTCTTTGAAAACAGGAGATGCTGCTTGCTTTTTCGGAATATAGCCAGTTATTGTATTTTTATCTGAAAAGGCTGAGAGGTATTTATAGCTGCTACAATGGCAAATGCATTCAGCCTGATACTTTTTTAGACCACAAGTGCTTTTCTAAAAGGCAACTGGATTTTGGTGTTTTTTTTTCTTTCTTTGAAAACATCATCCAATACATTTTTCAGTTCTGAAGTTTCTTGGATGAGAAGTCAAATGTTTTCAAAGAAAACATTTGCTGAGCACATTGGGTTGTATCCCAAAAATTGTAAGCCGCCCTGAGTCTCCGGAGAAGGGCGGGATATAAATATGAATTTTAAAAAAATCAAGAAACTCCAGTTGTTTTTGTAAAAGCATCTTTGGTACAACCATGACTTGGATGATTGAGAATCTCCAAATAGCACTTATCTAATGTTTGTCTTATCCTTCCACCTCATTCTTGCAGCCATTTGTGGCATTCTGCTTTGATCTCATTCCAAATATACGTGTGTAGCCAGGAGTTCCTATGGAACAACACATTTATCTTCTTATTTTAATTATATGAGTAATTCACTCTCTTCCTTTTACACATTTATCTGACACTGTCAGCTACTGAGTCTTTTCAGCTCACTAATATTCCATAGATGGCAGAAATATGAAATCATGAGTTGTACCAAAGTGTCAGTTTAAGAAAAATGTGAGGCAAGCTTGAAGGGCAAAACAACTGAGATGCTTGTAATAAAAATTTTAAAGTTTATACAATTTTACTAAAATTTCTAAGCAATGGTTCAATGTTCATACAGGCTCCCATAGCATCATAACATTTTTTTCCTGAAGGGAAATTCAAACAGATGTACAAGTTTCTAATTTGGCAAGATAGAGGAAAGAACTTTGAAGGAAGCCTAAAAGGGTTAGACAAAATGAGTTATTTTTTTTCCCCTTAGAAGTCTTTTTTCCTATAAAAGGCCACAAAAGAGGTGGAACACTGCTAGATGGAAGAAGAGCCAGAAAGTGTGAAAAGTGAGAAAGCTGGGCACCTGTTGTGTGAAAAATGCAGAACAGAACAGAATACCAGAGTATTCGCAATACCACAACTTCTGGAGTTCCACTTAATTGTTCTCTAAATAATTTAATGCTTGCTAAACAAGGAACCAAAGCATCTATAAAGATACTGCAACTACGTATAGTTTATTGGCATATGCAATCCTACAATAATGTCTGTAGGAATGCCAGATGAATGCTGTAGAGTACCCAAATCTAAATTATATAACTTCAGATAAATGCCATGAATTACAAAGGTAATGTAAATTACTATACGACTCTCACATCAAGAATGCTACATCGGATAACCTTATTACGGAGGCCATTCTGGTGCCTTCAGATTTCTGCATTTTCAAAGTTCTTTCTCCATACTCCCTTTGTGATAAGCAACATAAACATGTGTCCTGTATTATGATCATCAAGTGATCCCTTTCACCCTTAAATGAAAACAAAACATCTTCTTTTAAGGCCATTCATTGTCTTGCTACTGTTGCCTATTAATTCAATATCTTTTATAATATCCAATTTTCTTAGTAAGGAAACAAATACACCAAAATTTTCCAAATTACTTTTTTTAACTTCAATACACCTCAAAGCAAAGAAACACAAAGGGTTTGTGGGTTGGTAGGCAGCTACATTTTGCATAGATATCCAAATTAACGGGGCCAAATGAAAGCTCAAGAGGCTACATGCCCTCAAGGGACTGGCTTTAAGAAGGAGACTCTTTTGGGCCTAAGGAAAAAAATGTGTTAATTTATATTATTTCTTTTCTCCATGGAGGGAGAGGCAGCCTGGGGAGCAATGTCCCTGTGCTTTCTCCTACAGGCAAAAAGCCTATGGTATCTGCAGGAGAATTGCTACTGCTCACTGCTTATCTACTTAAAGAAAACACACTCTGCTTTGACTAAACCATATATTTCCTCTCTACCCACCCCCTTTTCAAAATTAAGTGATAACCACCACCATGTAATGTTGTGTTGACATGATCATTCATTAAATGTTATAACAGCATTATCCATAACACTTTTTGTAAGGTAGAGAAGAAGTAGCAATAACAATAGCACTTAGACTTATATACCGCTTTTTAGTGCTTTACAGCCCTCTAAGCGGTTTTACAGAGTCAGCATGTTGTTCCCAACAATCTGGGTTTTCATTTTACTCACCTCAGAAGGATGGAAGGCTGAGTCAACCTTGAGCCTGGTGGGATTTGAACTGCCAAATAGCAGCCAGCTGGCAGGCAGCAGAAGTAGCCTGCAATACTGGACTCTAACCACTGCGCCACCGTGGCTCATAAACTAGGCTCATACTATGGGCTGGACTACAAGACCTCCAAGTCCTTTCCAACGCTATTATTCTGTTCTATGTTCTACTGCCCTTCATCATTCCCTGCAAAGAAAAGACAACATTGATCTGTATCATAATCACAGAGAGAGTCTAATTTTACTCTAGCCATGCTTGCCACTATTCAATACAAGGTAACACCTCTAATTTAGAGATAATCTTGCAAGCCACTCTATAATTGTCTGCATCCCATCCAATTAGAATGCATATGCAGTGTTCTGACATATCCTCAGGATGCAGCATATTTTCTCCACAGTTTAATCAACCTGGTTCTATGAGGACAGGAAATCTCACATATGATTTGTCCATATGTTGCTGAACCCAGCTGAGCTCTTAACCTCTAGAAAACCTTGACAATGCTGTGTTTTAGCCTGCAACATGTTCACAATTGCTCTTTGGGATCAGTGCCATCACTGATGAACATATCGATAATCCACTAGCTGCTTTTTTTGGATTTGGAACTAAAAGGCTTAATTTCTTCCATAAATGCCAAAGCATTTATCTTTCTTTTTTTTCTTTTATATCATAAAGATAGGGGAGGATGGAATGAAATGGACTGACAAAATCACCATTACTAAACCCAGCAACTATAAAAATGACAGCAACTAATATACCTGGAAATCACAGATCATTAGAAGTACTATTTTGCTGCAGTATTTTTGTCATAACAAAGGTTCTCGGAACACAATATCTTTGCAAACAGGTGTTCAAGTGTCTTGCCGTGAGCTCTCCTGGGTCAACAAATGTTCAATAGCTTACATGAGGGGTGTCCAAGCTTAGCAACTCTAAGATTTGTGACTTTAACTCCCAGAATCCCCCAGCCAGCCATTAATTCTGGGAGTTGAAATCCTCAAGTCTTAAAATTGCCAAGGTTGAATAACATAATCTAAAATCCATTTTAGTTTGCCAGGAATAATCATTTGCCATTTTCTTTCAGAAGTCTCTCATTTTAGATGTCTCAATTAGCCTTTCTTCTCATCAAAAAAGCAGCAGACTCTCTTTCCTGGGAAAATATATTATTTCTGTACCTTCAAGGTCCAGTATCAGCTAAAAACCAACAAAATGTCTGACCAAGTGTTCCTTAACAGGGTAGCAGAGAGTGATAAGAGACTGCCAGATCCATATACAAACCTCAGTCACCCAACCAGTCTTGTGTAATTTGTTGTCACTTAACAATTATTTGTTAATATTGAACCGAAGCATAAACCCAGATTTTAAATTTGAGTACCTTTTTTGCATTGATGGGAATGGTACTGTCAAATGCCTAATATATGAATGGCCTATCTATTCCAGCCAAAAGCAAAATTCAGTAGAACTTACTGAACACAAGTTTGAAAACCATTATTGTTTGAAAACCATTATTGTTTGAAAACCATTATTGTTTGAAAACCATTGTCATTATTGTCCTTAAATTATACATGAGCTTTCTACTTATAGAAGCATTCAAAACCATAAATAGTTTATCTGGAGTCTTAACCATGGTTTTCTCAATTAAACCAATGATCTCATTTATATGATACACAGAACTATTAACTAATTATTCTGGCTGGGGATCACATTACATATTAGTGAAAATGTGATTGATTAGTTAATGGTGCAATGTCTTGTGCAACTTTGTGGTAATCTGCAAAAATCAGAAGCACCATTACATGATATTAAAGAGACACGGAAAATTTGACATTCAGATTTGGAAGCCCTAATAATAACAGAGGCACATAAACAGCCAAGTAGAGAACACTCATTTAATATTCACATTTCTATATTAAAGCCATAAAGCTGTGTATTTGTACCCAAAAGAGAATATTACTGGCTTACTTCTGAGTAAATGTGCATATATACCCATAATGCTGTCTTCATTTTCTTCAGTTTTATAATGGATGATGATATGATGATGATGATGATGATGATGATGATGATGATGATGTGGTGGTGGTGGTGGTGGTGGTGGCGGCGATTCCCTGCCTCTGACTTTCCAAAAGTTGTGTTATTCTGGCTGGGAAAATTAAAGCAACTGATTTTACAAAAATGGATATCGCTAAAAATAAATAGGTTGATCTTGGCAGTAAATTCATTCTGACTGCAACTTGTCTCATTGTTACTGTTTCTATTAATACGCTTGCAGCTTGAATATTACTTCTGTCACGAACCATAATAGTTGTTTTCAAACATAAAATATGGGTTGACATGCTTAACTGTTTAAGCACTTTTAAAACCCACATTTTGAAATGTATACTAGATGTTAATTTGTACATGAGCTTGCATTCTTACAGGATTCAGGTTAGCCTAAGGCTATAATTTGTGATCGATCAGTGGTTGATGCTTTATTTAATTTAGTAACGTACAATAATGCTTTTTTATTGCAATTTGTAAAGATATTACAGGTAGTCCTTGGCTTACAACCATTTGTTTAGTGACCATTTAAAATTACAATGGCCCTGAAAAAAGTATTTTATGACTGGCTTTCACATTTAAAACCATTGCATCATCCCCATGGTCTTATGATCAAAATTTGGGCACTTGGCCACAGGCATGTATTTATGACTGTTGCTCTGTCGTGGGATCACCATTTGTAACCTTTCCAGCTGGCTTCTAACAAGCAAAGTCAATGAGGGAAGTCAGATTCACTTAACAACCTCACTAGTCACTTAACTGCAGTGATTCACTTAACAGCTGTGGCAAAAAAAGGTTGTAAAATGGAGTAACTCCCTTAGTAACTGTCTTGCTTAGCAATGGAAATTTTGGCTCAATTGTGGTCATAAGCGAAAGGGGGAACAGAATACCTTAGAAATTTTTGGTCTAGATAGATTCTTACAGTTTTCAAATATTTGGGAGAAGTAATGCTAGCTAAGGAACTTCGGGTTTAGAGAAGAATGGCTGTGCAGAACAAGAAACATCAGCTACCAGCACACTCTGGACATTCCCCCAAAAGTTGCAGAAAATTCAGGCCATAGTTGTTATGGGCCTGAATAATCTTGGGCAAGAGGAGGAGGACCCACAGCCTAGACAACAGTCAGGCAAGACAATCTCAGTCCACAAAAGGAAAGGGGATGGAGAAAGAATCTCAGAAGGGACCTTCCCTAGTTCTCTGAAAAATAAAGGCAGGAAAAGGGGAATGTGCTTTGACACTTGTAGGATTCTGTTATTATAACCTTAGCATAAAGGTAGGATTAGTACTCATGGTTTGGTTTCTTGTCTGGACTTCCTCAAGGGGCTGACAATAGCATAGAATCCATTAATTGTAATTGCAAATACAATAAAGATAAATCATTACTGGGCGAGAAACTTATACAATTATCTTGGCTTGGTAAGGAATATATGGATTGAAATCTTGAGTGTTGATACTATGTAGATACTATCTACCACAATAGAATTCCCTATGCCTTCAGGCTTGAAATTTTGGGCTTGGACAATCTGGAACTGCGCCGCCTGCAGCCTGACCTAAGCATTGTACACAAAATTGTCTGCTACAATGTCTTGCCTGTCAATGACTTCTTCAGCTTCAACCACAATAATACATGGGCAAACAATCGATACAAACTCAAGGTAAACCACTTCAAACTTGATTGCAGAAAACATGACTTCAGCAACAGAGTGGTCAACACCTGGAACGCCCTACCTGACTCCGTTGTTACAACCTCAAACCCTCACAGCTTCAACCTCAAACTGTCTACCGTGGAGCTCACCCCATTCTTAAGAGGTCCTTAAAAGGGACGTGCATAACTGCACCAGCATGCCTTCTGTCCCTGTCTTACTGTCCCCATTTATCTATATTTACTTCCTTTGTTCATGTTTATGTTCATACCTACACTTGTTATCTTGCACATATTTGACAAGCAAATAAAATGAATAAAAAATAAAAAATACGGCATATCATGGCTGATCCAACTCTTCATTAAGAAGATAAGCAAAAGCTAGATGAAGTACTTGAAAAAGCATCTTCAACTATTGTCTTTCACAAAAGACTGCTTCAGCTTGGTCCAATGAAAGATGGAATAATCTCAAAGTGTAGTTAATTAATCAAGCAGTCTAATAATGTTATCTAACTTATCTATTGTTATGGTCTGGGACTGGGTGATTCCCAAGGGTGGGTGGTAAAATACTAGCCTCATTTCAATCTCCATTTAAATAGGCTGGAGTGAATGAATTGCACACTCAATTAACACCTTAAAATGCATCCCTGTTACAAGGAATAATTCAGCTTAAGTCAGATGTGCCACCGTTGAATTTGAAGCTACGGAATTACAGTATGTTTTCTGCTTCACTCAAACCCATAATTTCATCTAAGGTCCTTTGGAGTGGGGTATATAGACTCTCCCTGTTGATACCATTTGTAGCAGAATTGCTAAAGATAGTAAAATGTGAAATCAGAGATTCACTTTACCAGATGTCATTTTGGATTGTACTATAAAATAAATGAAACACCCAGTCCCTCCCATTCAAGAAGGGAATAATCATTGATTATATTACAATCATTATGTTAAGGTAAAAGAAAAAAGAAAAGAAAAAGGAGAAAGCTAATTTCCTGAATGAAAAACTATGGTAATATTTTAATCAACCTGTTGCACATCAACAGGAGTTAAGATGAAATCAACTATCTTCCTAACAACATAAGCAGAAAATGCCAGAAAACCATTCTTGTTTGTTGAATTACAAGCCTCCCGTTATTGTTCCAGGGTCATAGATGGAATTTGTCAATCCAGTAATGAATCATACCATTTGTTCCAAAACATGTTAGAGAAAAATGACACAGTTTCATACTTCACAGCTAGTAAGGTACTACAGGTAGTCCTCATTTAGCAATTGCCTCATTTAGTGACCATTTACAGTTATAATGGTGTTGAAGAAGTAGCTTTGCAATGAATCCTCATTTTTACAATCTTCACAGGTCTATAAAGTGAAGGCAAGTTGAATTAAGAGTGTAAGCAGAGTCATATTTCATTTGCAGATTTGCTTAACAACCAGATTCCCAGACCTAATTGTGGTCAGTAAATGAGGACTGCCTGTAGTTCTTTCTTTTAAAGCAGCTATAACCCCAGATTTCCACCAGGTTTAAAGGGAGCTTTTTTAAAAGGCTAATTGTGGACTCTACTGAAGATAGAGGATATTGTATCCCACCCCTGTTGAGAGAGGGCTGTCCAGTTTTGACATAGATGGCCTCTTTGATCCCTCTTTCATCTATGTCAAAATTGAACAGCACTCTCTCAGAGAGGGAGGGATACAACATCATCTATCTCCAGTCTACAACATAGTCCTTTTAACAGTTCCAAGAAGGCTCCATACCCATTTGCACTACTCAGGTGACCCTGAGGACAAGATAAACCTCCAGGTGGCCTCAACAACTCTCTAAAACAGGGGTCGCAAAACTTTTGGACCTGAGGGACCACCAAACTCATAGTTTTAAATCCCGTGGACCAGAGACCCTGGGAAAATCCCAAAAAAAGTCTGCAGGAAAATTCCCCACCCCGTTTTCCTACTGATCGATCATTCTTTATTTGGGATTGCCGGATACCATCTCCAGCTCCATTCTCAGGGGAGGGGGGAGAGAGAGAGAGAGAGAAAGACTTTTGGCTTCATGCAAGGAAAGCAGCAGGAGCAGCAGAAGTCTTTCTTTCTCTCCTCCAAACTCCACCAGAAATTAGTCTTTGTGAGACTTGTTGCACCGGCGCAGCCTCTTGGAGCAGAATGGCTTGCAGAGGTCCCAAAGACTCATTTCTGGCTGAGTTTGGGGGAGAGAAAGAAAGACTTTTGCTGCTTTCCTTGTGTGCAGCCAAAAGCAGAAGAAGAAAGAAGCAGAAAGAAGCAGCCCGGTGACCAGACAAGGTGCGTGGGGCAAGTTCCCCCCCTCCGCCCTTTCCCCCTCCCTTCACTACCTTGTGTTGTTCACAGTGCAGCCTTCTGTTCCCATGCAGCCTGGATTAATTGCTTTGGGGGGTGCTTTGGGGGTGACATTTCTCTGTGGACCAGCAACATTTTCTCGTGGACCACCAGTGGTCCCCAGCCCACTGGTTGCTGACCACTGTTCTAAAACACAGGTATCAAACCTGATCATGTCACGTGATGTCATGCCACGTATCGCGCATTTTTTTTTTGTTGCCTTTCTGGAGATGGGGTGGGTGTGGCCTGCATATGATGCATTTTGGCCTCCGGGCCACCAGTTTGACACCCCTGCTCTAAAAGAATGCAAATGACCAGCTCTCTGCAAGGAGTATAAATCTTTTCATTCCCCACCATCCAGTCAGAGCTGAAGAAGCTTCTTGGATGAGAAGCGAAACATCTCCAAAGAAAAATCAGAATGTCTATTTGCCTCTTGAAAAAAGCACCTTTGGAACTTTATCCTTTATGTTTTGGTTAATTAGGAGAACTGTAATTTAGTCTTTAATACAAGTCAGCTTCACACTGGAGAGCCAAAAGTTGTAGTAGATAAGAGACTAAACTTTAATTTTCATAGTTAACTCATTAGATGATTCTGGCCAGACACCCTTTCATAGTCCAACCTGTCCTCAGGTTATTATAGAAGGACTCATATATATGCCATAATGAGTTTCTAAAGGAAATTCAAATAATATACCTACCTTTCTGGTTTAGATTACTTCCCCTAGGGAAGTCTCAATGCAGCAGTAGGGACCAATAACTTTCTAAAAAATTGATGGAGCAAAATATAAAGATAAAAGGAGAACATATAAAAGTCCTTCTACTTTTTCTCCTATACTTAATTTTTTCCTTCTTCTTTCTGATTGGTAGCTTTTTAAAAATGGAAGCAAGATACACATTTAAGGAGGGGGGATTCTTTTTGTTTGGGTTATCTAGGCCAATATATTATTTACTCAGAAACAGAGACATTCAAATTCATTCAAAGACCAATTTGTCCTTGGTGAAAGTGGTTTGTTCCATCTTGAAATTTTCAACCATCTGTTCCCAGGCTTCTTTCAGATCAGTATTTTAGCACTAAAAAAAACCAAACAAGCAATATTTTATCAAGATAAGGTCTCTGCCTCCAATCAAGAAGGAGGCAATATCTGACAAAGCATCAGGAAAACGTATGATGATTTTAAAATTGTTTTTTCAACTATTGTTGTTTTCCTTGTGCTGAGGAAAAGCCATTGAGATCATTGATGAGACTCTACCTTTCAATGCTTTAGAGATCATGTATCTTTGACAACTGAACATTGCTAAAGATTCAGCATAGATTTGCTTCAAAAATGTTTAAAAATAGAGCTCATAGAAACAAGTATGCAGAAGGAACCTCAAAAGTCATCCAGCTTCATTCTAATGCTGTCTATTCTGCTCTCACATAATTCATGCTATGAGGAAATTCTTTGCCATATGAAATTACTGGTGGTTTTTTTTTTGTTCTGACTGAAGCAAGAGGAAATAATTTATTTTTGTTCTCCATTTTTATACCAACTCTTCAAATACTTGAAGATGGACTATCACACCTTAATCTTTTCTCCATGCCAATCCTAACATGTTTTCAACCTTTTCCTATAATAGCTGATATCTGGTTTCTTCGGTTGGCTTAGTATTGAGAAATTGTTAGAAATTGCTGCATGACTTTTATTGATTGGTGGTTAACGGGATAGAAAATGTCTCATTCATTCCTTTTAAATTAAGACACATCCCTGCCTACTATGTAAGTAGATTTTTAAACTGGTTAATTACTTCTGTAAACTGCCAGCTGGGAAGCTAGCAATTTTTGAAATTATTTAACTGCTGGATATAATGATAATTGTTCCTACCTTGTTTTAATTCAAAGGTATACATTTGAACCCTAAGAAAAAACTACCCACAATATAATTGCAACAGCTTATAAAGAAGTATTAAGGGAAATAAATAAGACATTATTTTCCCCAAAACATGGGATCTGTAAGAAAAATATAAGTCCACTTAATGAGCCTTGACTATGAGGGGCAATAATTGCTTTTCACTCAGATAAAGGCATATATATTTGGTAAGCTCAGGCTAGTTATTCAACAACAGCACAAATAGATTTGCAAGATTATCAGTGATGAAGAAAATAGAAAAAGTGAGGTGTTTGCTTTCTGCCCTTCCTCCATTACCCAGCTTTGATGTTAGAGATGAACAATCATCCACCCTAGAGCAAAATGCCTTTCATCTATGAAGTTCTCAACTTAACTTCAAAATTCCCTTCAAACAATCAGATAAAAGTCCAACCACCACAATCTGTCCTGATCTGTAACATGGAAAAGGGGAGCAGAGATAGAGAAAATAATGTCAAAGAGAAAGATAGTGTGAAAGGTGAGATGACAGAAAGACAATTGGAAATTTCAGAAAAGGGAAACAGGGAAAGAGACAAGGAGAAAGAATCAATGGTCTCACCCACACTGGGCTTTGTACTTGTCTACTGCTTAAGGCCCATCCATAGTGTTATGTATGCAGAGTTTGAATTGATTGGTTGTTCTTGTAAAGTGTTTAAAAGCATTGGTTAAAAAGTGCGGGAAAACCCTGCACTCTGATTGGCTGTCAACCGAGGCAGCCGGCTATATATAGCTGCCTCAGCTAAGCCAAATTGGGGTCCGTTCTGAGCTGAAGTCACTAATAAACTTAAGACCTGAAGCACTCCACATCTGCCTCTTCATGCAAACTTAACACTGGCGATGAGGATGGGATTCCCCTGAAGAGAAGGCAACGTGGAACAGAAGAAAAGCGAGATGGCTGCGCTGAACACCCCCCGCAGCCCCGTTCGATCCGACGGCAGAAGACTGGGAGTCGTATGCAGATCGTTTCCAAATGTATCTGGAAGGAAACGATCTTGCCGCCATTTCCGAGCAGCGGAAGAGGGCAGTTTTCCTTACATACTGCGGTCCGGCAGTTTTCAAGATGGCGAAGGCACTGCAGGAGCAGCAGACGTGAAGGTAATGGCTTGGCCTGATCTGGAAAGGCTGTTAAGAGCCCATTACGCATACAAGTATCGTGCCTCATTAAGAGACACGAGTTTTACCATCGTGATCAGGGGAAAAGCAAAGCATAACGACTTCGTGGCAAGTTTAAGAGACATTGGGGTGCATCGAATTCAACAGTTTAGAGGAGGCCATGCGCGATCGTTTCATTTTGGGCCTTAAAGACAAGGTGTTACAGAGCAAGTTGTTAATGAAACCTAAGATCACGCTGAAAGAAGCAATAGAAGAAGCCTCTTCAGCAGAAGCTACCAAGTCCTCAGCAGCAGCCATGAGGAAAATGAACAGGGCCACGAGCCATTCTGATGAGGAAAAGTCCTCCACAAATCATTGTGAGGAACTAGATTCTGAGTCAGATTGCAGTGAGGTGGAGGAAGGAATTTACAGACTCAGAATGGGCGGAAAAAGAAAGACCTGGGAAGAAAGAGGCAAGATTTCTACTGCAGAGGTTGTGGGGAAGCCACCCCTGCACTGAATGCAAGTTTCTAGACGCCATTTGCCTCCGTTGTGAAAGAAGAGGACACCTAGCAAGAGTCTGCAAATCATCCAGAACTCCACCCAACAGAAGGAAGTTTGCTCCAAACAAAGACAAAGAATTCAAGCCAAACAACCTCAGTGAGAAAATGGGGCGCAGCACAGAAGCAAATGGGAAGAATGAAACTCATCAAACAGTAACTATTGGTCATTCTTCCTTTAAAAACAGAAAAGTGCATGTCAAGGTACTTATTGAAGGAAGGCCTTGCCAAATGGAAGTGGACTCAGGCTCATACCTATCTATGGTGTCATGGGACACTATTCAAAGACTGTTACCAAATATTCAGAAGACTCACTTCAAGAAGCAGGCATTGACTCTTAAAGACTACCAAGGGAACAAGATTCCAGTAGTTGATAAACATGGCATCCACCCCACAGAGGCCAAAGTTCAGGCAATCAAAGAAGCCCCCAGGCCAAAATGCAAAACAGATTTGCAAGCATTCATGGGACTCATTAACTTCTATCATATGTTTCTACCTCAGAAGGCAACCATTGCAGAACCCCTACATAGATTACTGGACAAAAATCTGCATGGGTCTGGGGCAGAAAGGAACAAGCTGCATTTAACAATATTAAGAGACAAATCACGTCTGATTCTGTACTGATACAGTTGTCTGAGAACTTTCCTGTTGTACTGACTTGTGATGCATCCCCTTTTGGAGTGGGGGAGGGGTGTTGAGCCACATGCTTCCCAGCGGAAGGAAGCCCCTATTGCATTTTACTCTCGCACCTTGACTAAAGCAGAGAAACTACAGCCAACTGGACAAGGAAGCTTTGGCAATTGTAGCAGCTGTCAAGAAATTCCATGAGTATCTATATGGGAGAACATTTACTGTTGTCACAGATCACAAACCTCTTTTAGGCATTGTGAGGGGACAAACCAGCCCAATATCCTGTCACCAAGAATGCTGAGATGGACTGGATTTCTTGCTGCTTATTCATACAAACTGATCCACAGACCTGGTAAAGACATTGGGCACACAGATGCTTTAGTGCCCACTTCCCTTCACATGTGAGGACCCTGCCTGAGACTCACACTTTTTTCTAGAAACTGTTGCCAAGCTTCCAGTACATGCTGCTGAAATTGCCAGAGAGACTGCCAAAGACACTTTATTGGCTCCTGTTATAGGCTGGATTAAGAAAGGTTGTCCACTTCAAGATCTACCTCAACTTCCCAACCTTTTAAATCCAGGCAAACTGAATTATCTGTATTAAGAGGATGTATTTTGTGGGGTATCAGAAAGAGGTTTTGGAAATGTTACATGAGGGTCATCTGGGAATTGTCATAATGAAGGGATTGGCCAGGAGTTATGTATGTGGCAGGTATTGACAAAATGGTTGAAAACTGGGTTGCATCCTGTCCCAACTGTCAGATAGTCAGGCCTGCCCCACCTCTCGCCCCCAAACAGGAATGGGAATGTCCTAGGGGCCCATGGTCTAGGATTCACATTGATTTTGCTGGCCCTACCAGAGGCACACTTTCCTATTATAGTGATGCATATTCCAAATGGCTGGAGGTTATCCCTATGGCATCCACCACAACTGAAGCTGTCATCAAACAGCTTAAAAGCTTTGTAACTCACGAGTTACCTGATGTGCTTGTTTCTGACAATGGCCCTCAATTTACATCCAACCCTTTTGATCTATAGCACAAGCAGGGGGTATCAGACATGCCCTGACAGCCCCTGGGCATCCTTCAGCTAACGGCTGGGCTGAACGTATGGTACTTTTACCAAGGAAAAACTTCAGCAATTGGGTCCAGGGATATCACTGAAGAGTTGAAAAACTTCTCAGTGTTCAGCATATCACTCCCAACCCCTCAACTAATTTGTCCCCAGCTGAATTGTTGATGGGTAGGAAACTCATGTCTCCCCTTGATTGCTTCATCCCACTTACTTTTAGCACCACTAGATTCCACTAGCAAAATTTGCACATTCACTGTGGGTGATTCTGTTTATGCTAAGAACATGGGTGAACCATTATGGATTCCTGCTGAGATAACCCAAATCACAGGCCCAGGTCTTACAGGGTACAAATGGAGGATGGTGTCCTCTGGAGCAGGCACATTGATCAGTTAAGATCCAGATTGCCTCAGGAGCATCGCTTTTGTTCTCTCTGGTTCCCATACCTACTGCCTCTTCTAGGGGAAGGGGAGGATTATGAGTAATAACAAGCAAGAATCAACCCCATGTGTAACGAGCTCACATGACAGGAACCATCCCAAAACCTGTCACAGTACCAACAACCATTTTTACAAATGGAAGATTGCACATCATACCTGACTTTGGTGTGACATTGGGTTGGAGATGGATTTGGGAGGAGAGACCAGGTTGTTAACCAAATTACCATTACTGAAGTTTTTGGAAATGTTACATGAGGGTCATCTGGGAATTGTCAGAATGAAGGGATTGGCCAGGAGTTATGTATGGTGGCCAGGTATTGACAAAATGGTTGAAAACTGGGTTGCATCTTGTCCCAACTGTCAGGTAGTCAGGCCTGCCCCACCTCTCACCCCCACACAGGAATGGGAATGTCCTAGGGGCCCATGGTCCAGGATTCACATTGATTTTGCTGGCCCTACCAGAGGGCACACTTTCCTTATTATAGTAGATGCATATTCCAAATGGCTAGAGGTTATCCCTATGGCATCCACCACAGCTGAAGCTGTCATCAAACAGCTTAAAAGCTTTTGTAACTCATGGGTTACCTGATGTGCTTGTTTCTGACAATGGTCCTCAATTTACATCCAACCTTTTTGAATCATATCTAGCACAGCAGGGTATCAGACATGCCCTGACAGCCCCTGGGCATCCTTCGCTAACGGCGGGCTGAGCGATGGTACAATTTACCAAGGAAAAACTTCAGCAATTGGGTCCAGGGGACATCACTGAAAGTTGAAAAACTACTCAGTGTCCAGCATATCACTCCCAACCCCTCAACTAACTTAACCCCAGCTGAATTGTTGATGGGTAGGAAACTCAGGTCTCCCCTTGACCACCTTCATCCCACTTGCACCCAATGCACCACTAGATTCCACTAGCAAAATTCGCACATTCACTGTGGGTGATTCTGTTTATGCTAAGAACCTTATGGGTGAACCATTATGGATTCCTGCTGAGATAACCCAAATCACAGGCCCCAGGTCTTACAGGGTACAAACGGAGGATGGTGTCCTCTGGAGCAGGCACATTGATCAGTTAAGATCCAGACTAGCTCAGGAGCATCACCATTGCTCCTCTCTGGTTCCCATACCTACTGCCTCTTCTAGGGGGAAGGGAGGATTATGAGGATAATCAGCAAGCAAGAATCAACCCCATGTGTAATGAGCTAACACGACAGGAACCATCCCAAAACCTGTCACAGTGCCAACAACCATTTTTACAAATGGAAGATTGCACATCACTACCTGACTTAGGTGCTGATAATGGGTTGGAGATGGATTGGGAGGAGAGTCCAGGTTGTAGTAACCAAACACGTTCTACCATTACTAGAAGTCCCAGTAAGGAAATGTCAACAGACACATTTACTCCCTCACAAGGTGAGAACCTTAAAAACCACATAGGTCTCAACGTACACGTAAGAGCCCCATCTATTTAAAAGAATACATTAGATAGATGGGGTTTGAGTATGGAGTAAACCTAGTGGGGAGGGGTGTTATGTATGCAGAGTTTGAATTGATTGGTTGTTCTTGTAAAGTGTTTAAAAGCATTGGTTAAAAAGTTCAGGAAAACCCTGCACTCTGATTGGCTGTCAATCGAGGCAGCCGGCTATATATAGCTGCCTCGGCTAAGCCAAATCGGGTCCGTTCTGAGCTGAAGTCACTAATAAACTTAACAGCTGAAGCACTCCGCGTCTGCCTCTTCTTGCAAACTTAACACATAGGTTCCCCATACATCTGAGACAAACAATCAGGTAGAAAACCACATCCCAATTAAGAAAATACTAAGAAGAAAGTCACACTTCTGCTAACAGTGGCAGGACAAGCTACCTTATATAAACAGAGAGAAAACTGAACACTGCATAGTTCTGATTATATCTAGTCAGGTAATGAAAAGTCTGAAAACAAACAACCAAGTTTAGAGAGCACCAAGCAATCCACACTACAATAATCCATGCATTTCAGGCAATAACTGGGAAGTAGCACAAAAATACAGAAAACTTCAGCTTTTTGTTGCCATCAAATAGTTGTCTGAATTTTTATAACCCAGATGTGATATACCCACCAAGCCACATGCAATCTTCTACAGATTATGCCTATGGGGAAATGCAACAAAACAAGAAAAACTAGCCATTCTCTCTTAGATGCTCATCTCTCTTAGATCCTACAATCTCATCAATTTAAAAAAAAAATCAAGATTTTGGTACTGTCTGGCAGGCAAGTCTCCTGAATCCTACACCTTGGGATCTAGGAAATTCCTTTTTACCATACCAGGACATGATTGTGTTTTTAATGTTCTGTTCTATATTGCTTTAATTCATAGTCCTTATTCTAGTGGGGTTCAATATTTATTGCACACTATCTATTTGTGATGAAGAGAGGCTTTAACAATTAATGAATTGCAACAAATCTTAAAGTTTTTGGCATTTTCTACTAATGATACCCAATTTCTCAAAGATTCAATACAGAATAGGTACAAACAGGGATACATAAAGAAGAGATTAAAAAAGAAGTTGAGGTAACATCCATGACTTCCATCTCAACTCTTTGACCCGCAAAGACCTTCATATAAGAACCAGATTTCCACAGCCAGTTAAGTATACTGGCAAATTTAGTCCAGTTCAAAGCAGCTGTACCTATGCAAATATTCCTGAATAGGGGAATAATTAGATTCCCAGAATAACAGTTAAGAGTTAGCACTGTTCAGCTGCTCTGATTTTGCTCCTCACCCATTTGGTTTCCATTCTGCCTCAACACACATCTCCATGTTGCATGCCCAACCCTCCCTTTTATACCGAGTCAATACAATAATCTCATGCACTGACTGTGGAAGAAATGAATCAGTTAACCGGGGTGAAAAGCCTGACACTGAAAAATCAATACATTTTGTTGCTCTCATGGAAATGGTAGGGAAAACTATGCTTGAAGGCCTCAAGTTGTAATATATTGTGGCAGTTAGTTACCAAAAAAAAAGAAGAAGAAGAGAGAGAGAGAGGGAGAGAGAGAACAATCAGAAATCTTTGATCAAAAGTGCCGACAGCTATCTTGGTTTATAACCTGCTCAGAGTTTGGCTTTTAGTTTTCATTCAGTTTAATGAAAGAGCCTGTGTACTTGAGATTCCTTTCAAAGAAGAAAATTTCAGATAAATTCTCATGGGTGCAATGCACGGTTGTAATTCTTTATGTATGAAGTCTCTGTTATTTATATGTGTGTAAACGTCCTGTCTCTCATTGTCTAGTCATCTTTTTCAGTGGTTAGCAGTATTTTGGGTATCTGATGCTTCAGTTCAGTTCATGACGGATCTTCACACACAGTAGGGTACCACCATCTTTGCTTAGTGAAAGTCTTCTCCTTAGGAAAATTGATTAGAGAACTTGGTGGAGAATTTTGAAAGGCCATTTATTGCCCAGGTCTAATAGGAGAGGATGAAACTAGTGTTTTACAAAAACATGTTTGCTGCTTGAAGAAGTGTCTCCCCAATGTCCATAATTTATGTCATCATAATTCTAACAATAACAGAATAATAGAGTTGGAAGGGACCTTGGAGGTCCTCTAGTCTAATCCTCTGCTCAAGTGGAAGACCCTATACCATTCCAGACAAATGGCTGTCCAATCAGGGGTGGGATTCTACCAGTTCTCACCTATCCGCTAGAACCGGTTGTTAACATTCTAAGCAGTTTGGAGAACCGGTTGTTAGAAGAAATTACTGGCCTAATCCTGTAAGGAAGGCAGGAAGGAAACATTCTGGTGTTGCTTACAGAAACTGCCCCTCTGTTAACCCTTATTACATTCTTGGCCGGACTAGACTTCCTGTCTCAGGAACGTCTCTGGAGTTTTTTTTCCCCCTCCTTTGCTGGTACTTTGCTTGTGTGGAGTGACCATTCAAAGTTGCAATGGCACTGAAAAAAGTGACTTATGACCATTTTTCACACTTACGACTGTTGCAGCATCCCCACAGTCATGAGAGGCCAGGCGAGGAGATGCATGCCTCGATGTGAATGATATTGAGTTGGCCATGCCCAGCCAATAACATGACCACCAAGCCACACCCACCAACTTAGCCATGCCCACAGAACCGGTTGTTAAAAAATTTGAATCCCACCCCTGTGTCCAATCTCTTCCCAAAAACCTCCAGTGGTGGAGCACCCATGACTTCTGGAGGCAAACTGTTCCACCGATTAATTGTTCTTACTGTCACAAACATTCACCTTAGTGCTAGGTTGGATCTCTTTTTGATAAGTTTCCATCCATTACTTCTTTTCCTGACTTCAGGTACTTTGAAGAACAGTCTCCAATCTATATATGAATATATTTTTTTAAATTACATTTATATGCCACCCTTCTCCAAAGACTCAGGGCGGCTTACAATTTTTGGGATACAACCCAGAATATTATCCTTCCATGGTGATTATATTGGTATCCATGAGAACATTGCAAAGTTTGACAATACTCTAGAAAACGGCCTCCTGTGAATGTTCCCACCACCACTGCTATTTGCACCTGCTTGAACTACTATTGCCAGGATCACCACTACAAATTCTTCCTTCTCTTTCTTTCCACTTACTCTTACAGTGCTGTCATTGATACCCCCTAGGCTTCTTCTCTTGCTTAACAGTAGAGCCTTGATGATGCAGGCTGTTAAATGCCTAGCACTTAGTTCCAGCTGCCTGCAATTAGTGCAGGCTCGAATTCCACCAGGCTCAAGGTTGACTCAGCCTTCCATCCTCTCGGAGTAGGTAAATTGAGGACCCAAGATTGTTGGGGGCAATAAGCTGACTTTGTAAAAATGCTGCTTGGGGGGGCCAAAAATGCCACTTAGTAATAAGCAGGCATATACAATGGAATGAAGGCTATTGCTGAGCGCATTGGGTTGTGCTCCAAAAAAATTGTAAGCCGCCCTGAGTCTCCAGAGAAGGGCAGGATATAAATATGAATTTTTAAAAAAACAGTAGTTTCTTTATTTTTAAATTTATTTCTTTTTTTAAAAAAAATTGAAGCTGATCCATAAAACATTATTATTCACAATAAGATGATGTTTTATGCATATTCTTAGAAAAAGGAAAATAACAACTGGTTGCTGAGAGAGAAAGAAAAAGTAAATTCTGTAGTTTTCCTTCTGGCTCATGGGTGGTTGGATATGACAAAGTGAAAAAGAAAAGTACTTTCTTTTCACAAAGAAGTGAAGATGTGATGTGGTGTTGCTTTTAAAATTGTAGGTTTTCTCCTTTACATTATTTGTCTTATTTTAGATCGTAAATAGCAACTCATAATGACACCAATAAAATTTCAAATATGCTGCTTGGGAGCAGATAACACTGTCCTATACTGGTTGAAGGACACATGCAAGACTCTCATTAAGATGGTAAGCAGATGTTCTGATTTCCTGGGGGAATATACAAGATCTTTTGATGATACATTTTGTGACATTTGACTTTATCTTTGATTCCCCTGCCAAACTTTTCTTAATGCCAGGAATGCTTCAGTTTCCAAAGGTTAACACTACTTAGTAAAATCCTCAAACCCAGAAATAAAACAAGTGGCAACTTCTATTTATTCCTAGGGCATGGATAATGAACTCTGACTTCTAATTTCTCACAGAAATTATATCATATTACCAACACTCTATAGCTATAAACTAAAATATAGCTATGGATATATTAGAAATGCTTACATTTATTTTTGCATAATTGTCACCCACTTTCTGTCAGGTAAAGTGTCACCTAAACAATGTACTAAATCTCAGCCAAATTAGTAATGATTGGTTTGTAGAACTGGTGTATTTTGTTTCTGTTGGAAAAATACACAAATTCAAACAAGCTAAAATATGATAATGCTAGATGCATCCAAATTCTGTAATTAAATATTGTTAGATCACGTCTGGAAGTATATGTATTCTACACATTGATAAGCCATAAAGTGATTTGTTTATTCTACAAACCATGTTTACAGCATAAAATATCTTAGTGCAATCCATGAAACCAGTACTAGCATTAGCTTAAGTCCTACATGTTACAGCAAGCAAATTTATAGTATAATTCAGCAGGCCGGCCTGGACTGAACCAAGAGGGGAGCGGGGTTTCTTTTAAAATTTTAATGATTTTAATAGTTTTAATGTTCAATATTAGGCTTGTACTGTTTAATTATTTTTAGTTAACTTATTGTATTGTATTTTTTATTCTGTGAGCCGCCCTGAGTCCTTAGGGAGAGAGGGCAGCACACAAGTCTAATAAATAATAATAATAATAATAATAATAATAATAATAATAATAACAACAACAACAACAACAACAACTAAGTCCTGATAAAACCCAGAGACAGAATATTTTGAAGTGGGGAGAATGGTTTACGATTTTAGTACTGAAGAAAGAGGAGGTAAAATGACATCATTTTCTCTTTCTGGTTGAGTCCCTCATTTTAATTTCAGTGGTAGTACCTATATGACCTTGGTTGATTAAAATTGGTGCTAACTAGGTCATGGATTGTAGTCACCAAAGCATGTCAACAGTGTAGGTTAGACTGGGAGTGGAAACTGATGAAAATCACAGAAAACAATGCAAACTACTTTTAAATCATGTCAAGTCAGTGACATGGAAGTCTCCATATACGTCATTATAAGTTAAAATGAATGAAGACCTACTCTTTATCTTCTATTGTGACAATTATAAGAAATTATGAAAGCTTCATTGGCATAGGTTTCAAGAGATATAAAAGGATAAGGTGGGCTTTGGATCTTACGAATTCAAATCTTCCCTGATTTTTTGCATGGTATGCTTTCACTTGGTCCTTTCCAAAGACAGGCCTTTGACGTCAGAGAAGGAAGGGATGTGATGGGAAGGGGTGGGGTTTTATCGATTTTAAGTTTTAATTGGGTTTTAACTTTTATTGGGCTTAATTTAATTGGTTTAATTGTATTTTAATATTTGTATTTTCATTTTTTATTGTAAGCCGCCCTGAGTCCCTAGGGAGAGAGGGCGGCCTATAAGTCCAATAAATAATAATAATAATAATAATAATAATAATAATAATAATAATAATAATTTATTAGACTTGTAACCCACCCCCAGGTCAATCCAGACCAGCCTGCTGAAACAACCAGGTCTTCAGGTCTCGGCGAAAGGAGCAGAGATCAGGCACCAAACGAAGATCCACGGGGAGCTGGTTCCACAAGGCGGGCGCTCCCATAGAAAAGGCCCTAGCCCTGGGGACTGCCAGCCGACAATGCCTAACCGACGGTATCCCAAAGAAGCCCCTCCTGTGGGAGCGCACGGGGCGATCGGAGTGTGATGCTGGCAGGAGGCGTTCCCGCAAGTACCCTGGACCCAAGCCATTTAGGGCTTTATAAGTTGTTACTAGCACCTTGAAGCCAACCCGCAAGGCAACCGGCAACCAGTGCAAGTCGCACAAGAGGGGTGTAACATGGGAGTATCGGGACACCCCCATACATCCCGCGCAGCCGCATTCTGTACCAGCTGCAACCTCCGGGTGGTCCGCAAGGGCAGCCCCATGTAGAGAGCGTTGCAGTAGTCGATTCTGGAAGTGACAAGCGCATGAGTGACCATTCGAAGGGCATCTCGGCTCAGATAAGCGCGGAGCTGGCGAACCAGCCGAACCTGGGCAAAAGCCCCCCTGGCCACAGCTCCCACTTGCTCCTCCAAACTGAGCTGTGAATCCAGGAGGACGCCCAGATTCCTCTCCCTATCCATGGCGGGTAACACCTCTCCCCCCATGACCAAAGATGGCACATCCACTGAAGACCGAGATGCCGGTAAGAACAGCCACTCAGTCTTGGCTGGATTGAGCCGGACCCTGTTACTCCCCATCCAGACTTGCACCACCTTCAGGCACCAGGACATCACGGAGAGAGCATCACTGATTTGGTTTGGGGTGGAGATGTAAAGCTGGGTATCATCTGCATATTGGTGATACCTCACCCCAAAACCACGGATGATCTCACCCAGCGGTTTCATGTAGATATTAAACAGGAGAGGTGAGAGAACTGACCCCTGTGGCACCCCACAAGTGAGGGGCCTTGGGGCCGATCTCTGCTCTCCTGCCAACACCGACTGTGAGCGGCCCGAAAGGTAAGAGGAGAACCACCGCAGAACAGTGCCCCCCACTCCCAACCCCCGGGGCCGCTGCAGAAGGATACCATGGTCGATGGTATCGAAAGCTGCTGAGAGATCTAAAAGGACCAGGACAGAGGAAAAACCCCTGTCCCGAGCCCTCCAGAGATCATCCATCAGTGCGACCAATGCTGTCTCTGTGCTGTGTCCGGGCCTGAAGCCCAATTGATACAGGTCTAGATAATCAGCTTCCTCCAGGAACAACGTAAGTTGCTGAACCACCACACTCTCAACAACCTTCGCTAAAAAGCAAAGGTTGGAGACTGGACGATAGTTGTTTAAAACGGTTGGATCTAGAGCAGGCCTCTTGAGGAGGGGTCTCACCACCGCCTCTTTCAAAATCATAATAATGATGATAGCAATGATCTCAAAATGAAAGTCATGTGAACATGAACCTAAAACCAGATTGTATTATTTTATTGCACAATCTCAATTTCTTGAGCAGTCAACCCCCTCTTTTCAAAGCAGTGAGATATGTACACCGTATACCTGTCCCCAAACTCTGATGGGCATTAAGTTTAGCATGCTTTTAATCAATGGTGCGATTCAAAAAAATTTACTACCGATTCTGTGGGTGTGGCTTGGTGTAATGGTGTGGCTTGGTGGGTGTGGCTTGATGAGCTTGGCAGGGGAAGGTTACTGCAAAATCCCCATTCCCTCCCCACCCCACTAACCTGCTTTCCAGCTCCGTTCTCCTGTGTAAGGCAACAAAAGAAGACCCAGCCAATCAGCTGGGATTCGGGAAGCAGAGAATAGATGGGGGTGGGGGCAACCAGTAGTTCTCTGAACTACTCAAAATTTCTGCCACCGATTCTCTGGAATTGGTCAGAACCTGCTGAATACCACCTCTGCTTTTAATGTACTTCCCACAGCAGTCTTGGAGACTGATATTAAAAAAATCCTATATGAGCTGAGTGTGTCTCTATCTAAACCACACTTCATGTCCTTCTAATATACCTTCTGTAAGGACTCACAGACCCATCTCATAACACCTCACCTGATAAAATATCCTGAAACACTCATCTCTTTTATGTATAATTGCTGTTATCAGGTCGATCCAATGTAGTCTCTTCTAAAATTTCCCTATGGAATCAGCTCCCCGTGGATCTCCGTTTGGCCCCTGATCTCCGCTTCTTCCATGAAGACCTGAAGACCTGGATGTTTTAACAGGCCAGTCTGGACTGACCTGGGGGTGGGTTATTTTAATTGTTTTAATTTTTAATTGATTACTAGACTTGTATTTGTTTAATTTATTTTTATTGTAATTGTATCATTTTTTAATGTTCATCGCCCTGAGTCCTTAGGGAGAAGGGCGGCATACAAGTCTAATAAATTATTATTATTATTATTATTATTATTATTATTATTATTATTATTATATAGTCTGCAATATTAGGCAGACTTTGACTGCCCACTGACAATCCACTATCAATTACTAAATATTACCTGCCTTATTGTATTTTATTTCATTTTAGTGCTTTTTATTTGTACTGCTGGTCTCTGACTGTAATGAAAATTACTGCTACTTTTAGGGTCCCAACCATTATGTGTGGTTTAGAAACAATGATTAATAGTTTAGCATGCTTTTTAAAAAATGCAAATAAAAGGAAATGTCTAACTGGGAGGAAACTGTGAAATCAGAAAATCCATAAATAATATAAATTAATAAGAGGTCAGAGAATTGGGAATTATACAGTTGCAGATTGTCATTGGTTTTTTTCAGAACCCAATAAATGATCTTTTGGTAGAATAAGAAGATTCCAGTTGTCATTGCAGACATTTTAGTGAGGTAAGTCAGGAGGAAAAATTCTTTACTATTCAAGAAACAGAGTTTTGGTATAATTCATATCTCTAAAACTGTGGTCTGATAATTTAAGGAATGATGGCCTATCAACTGAGACAGATAAATGGAGATAAGAGATTTTACAACTTTTCAGCATATAATTTGGGGGATCAAATAAGCTTAAGGTTTCTTTTTTAAAACATTACATGATTTCATTTCCTTCACATTGATACAATAATCCTTATATTTGCTTCTGTCAAAGTCCCCATGAAGAAAGATTTTGGAAGTTGCTAAGGCATTTTATCCAAGGCTACATTCTTGTACACATATCTGCTCAAAATTAAATTCCTTTAAGCTCCAAAGGGTTTATTCTCAGGTCAATGAAGTTAGGATTTCCACTTTATAGATATGAAACACTGCCTACAGTCAAACTGTAACTTTCCAGCTTGTAATTTAAAATATTATTTTGTATTCCTTATCTCATTGGACAGGCCTTAACAGGATTTCAAAATGACCACCTTATTTCTTTCTCCTCTCCAATTATCTTTCATCCAGGCTAAGTCACCATTGATTGTGCTGCAAATATGACCATCAAAAACCAGACACAGTTTAGGTGAGAAATCCTTTTAAAAACTGTAACATAATAATATACCCAAAAGTATAGATACTTACAGGCACAATTGGGAGCAGACGTTCCACTGCTAAGCTAGGGAGTGAATCGTGCCCAATTATATGACCTTTCTTGCCACAGTTGTTAAGTGAATCTCTGCAGTTATTAAGTGAATCATACAGTCGCTAAGCAAGTCTGGCTTCTCCCATTGATTTTGCTTTCTGAAAGCTTGCTGAGAAAGTCATAAATGGCAAATACATGACTCCAGGATGCTGCAACCATCATAAATACATGCCGGTTGTAAGCGCCCAAATTTTTATCACTCGTCCGTGAGGATACTGTGACAGTCATAAATGCAAGAAACAATTGTAAGTCACTTTTTTCGGTGCCACTGTAACTTCAGACAGTCACAAGGTTATAATTTGAGGACTATCTGTAAGGGGGAAGGAAGCAAGTATTATCATTACTGTGCCACCTTAAATATGGGCCTCGGGCCTCGAACAGTTCACTCATCTTTAATTTAAATAATTTTCTGATATTTACAAGTACCTGTCTTTCTTCATCCAATCTATTAGCATTCTTTGATTTAAGCCGTTTTGCCAAGATGCACTTTTTTCCTCATATAGGATGGGTGGGGTTTTTGGTAGCACTGTCTTTCCAGCATATCTTTCTAAAGGAGGTGAGTTTATTGAGTGACTGAAGATCTTTTTGGTTTGATTGAGTTTTTGTCATTGTTGTTAATATTCTTCTCTCCAAGGATAAAAATAAAATTGGTTGGAGAAAAATACATTTCTGCTAGACATTTCTGTTCTTCACTAAAGTCCCTGTTCGCAGATGGATACTGAATTTATTTCTTTTCATGGTGATGAGCTGAATGTGTGTTATTGTGTGTTATTTTATTATTGTGTGTTGGTTTAGACCAAGTTTGGTGGAGCATGAAAAAAAGCCTTTAAATTCAAAAGAGAAGCAAATAAAGAGTACCACTCAGCCTAGCCCAAACTAAGCAAAGTTGTTGCAGTTCTTTCAGTGGTGAATTAAGTCGGTAGGTCAATTGCTTTAATCAAGAGCAATGGCCGGAAAGGTACTTATTTTAAAATTATTCTTTGCTTTTATGTTTGTGGAATTTCAGTTCGGTACTCAGCTCAGCATGCAGCTGATGATAATGATGAATCATGAGACTATCTTTTAAGAAGGTCAAGATAGCCTTTGTTCACTTTGGTTCATAAAGAAGATAATGCAAATTCTGAGAAGATGAGAAAACTGCCTGGCCATTTTTATGTCCTCTACTTCAGCTTTGTCACATTCTTAGGCACTGTAGCCAACTCTACAAAACCAGACTTTTAGCTGTCTTCTTTGATATTGTGTTCTGGGCCACTGAACCAAAGCCTCATGATAAATTACTGCTCTGTGGCTTTTTGACTTCAATCTTTCCTTGGTAAACAGTTTGCCATTTTATGCTTAATATAAATAAATACATTTCACAGTTGTATCACAAGAAATTGGAGAAGCTGGAGGACTTTTAAGGCTTTCGATGAACATTTTCATCTGTACGTTTTATAATCCAAAGAGAAACAAGCAAGGCTGCCAGAAAGGTGGGAGGAAGGGACAGTTTGTTCTTTAAAACAAGAAACAAAGTGTGGGAGGAAAAACTGCCAGACTGATTTTCTGATAAATGAACTGCGAAGCTCCTGTATGGGTTGGATGATTGATGCTGACATTAATTGCAGGCTGGATTTGCACACAACACTGGTCAAGGTGTAGTTGGCTGGTTTGTAGAAGCCTCACCTGTGTGGTTAACTCATTGGGTCAGCGTATTATGAAGAAACCTGGCGATTGGCTTAACTCAGTGAACCATGGATCACTTCATCAGGATTATCCAACAATAGATCATAAACACATCAATTAACAATTAACACTTCACTCTGTATTACCATTTCTGAAAGCTAAGGTAACAAGGTGGGCCAGAAAAAACAGCAGAGCTGAAATCCAAGGATAATAATATTTTTTTCTTTCTAACAGGGTTTTCAAATTGTAATTTAAAAAATATACTTTTTTAAATTGTAATTTTAAAAAATGTACTTTTCTAACCTTATTTGAACAAGGTAATCATCACAATCATCATCACTATTTTAGCCATTGTCTATCAGGATGAAGGCCTCTTCCACATGTTTCCAACCAATATGGTCCTGAGCTTTCCTTTGCCAATTGGGCCCTCAATACTTGCTGATGCTGTTGATCCATCTTGTTTTAGGCCTTTTTCATGGATGCTTTTTATCAAGTGGGATCAGTGGTGGGATTCAATTTTTTTTTACTACCAGTTCTGTGGACTTGGTGGGCGTGGCAGCGGAAGGATACTGTAAAATCTCCATTCTCTCCCCACCTCACTAACCTGCTTTCCAGCCCCATTCTCCTGGGCAGGGCAACAAAAGAAGACCCAGCCGACCAGCTGGGACTCAGGAGGCAGAGAATAGATGGGGGTGGGGCCAGTCAGAGGTGGTATTTCCTGGTTCCCCAAACTACTCAAAATTTCTGCTACCGGTTTTCCAGAACTGGTCAGAACCAGCTGAATACCACCTCTGAGTGGGATCCATTCTATGACTATCTTGGTCCACTGGCCATCAGTTCTTCTTGCTATATGACCAGCTCATTTGCATTTCAATTCTTTTACTTTCTTGATGATATCATATACTTCTGTTTATTCTCTAATCCATGTACGGATCTTTCTATCTTGCCTTATAACACTGAGCATGTATCTTTCCATAGCGTCCCTCATAGCTTTTGTATCGATTGTGAGGTTAGTGTCCATGTTTTACTGGATGGAAAAACCCCAATCCTAAAGCTGTTCCTACAGTCTGAAATACTGTTGTCTCCTAAACAAGCAGAGATTGGACTTCTGAACTATACCTCATCCCTATTAAAAAGTCTTATATAACATTTCAAACTCATTGGCCAGATCAATCTTTCTGCTGTCGTATTCCTACAGTGCTCCTATTATTTTCAGGCCTTCTAGGAAATGAAAATCACTATTTAGTTTTGTCCATCACAGGCTATTCAGTAAACTCTCCAACAACATTGGTGTATACAAAACAACCATATTATGTATTCTAGCTAAAACTTAACATCCATGTCCAGAGTTAAATAAGTTCTGCAATCTGGAAGTATATGTAATGTTGTAGATCCATACAGTACTACAGTATACTGTACAGATAACAGCATATTTCCCTATAGTTTCAGAGCCTTATCTGTCTGTGATATCTATGAATTGGCAATTTCCATGCTTTATTTCAACACACTGTTTATTTTCTTCAGTTTCTTCATTTTTGGCTGATTCTTTTCATATTCCTCCTTAACAACATCTTAAGATTTCACTCTATAGTTCTGCTTTTCTATCATGGAGGTTTAGAGGAAGGAAGGAAGGAAGGAAGGAAGGAAATTAAGCAAATAATTAACTAAGAAAGTATTTCCTCATATTCTTCTTGAAAACTAACTAAGAAAATATTTCCTCATATTCTTTTTGATTATATTGTGGAAACTGCATGGCTTTTTTCTTCTTCTTCTTTAGTTTAACTTGAAACCTGCACATGAACAGTTCATGATCTGTTTTACAGTCAGCAGCTGGTCATATCTTTGATGCTATAATTGAGGTTCTACATTTCCTTTTAGCAATAGTATAGTTAATTTGATTTCTATGTACTCTGCCTGGTGATGTTCATAGATACCAATGTCATTTTGGTTGTTTGAACAGCCACCATTGAAGAAATCATTGAATTGGCAGAAACTGATGAGTCATTCCTGTGCTTCGTTTCAATTTCCTAAGCTGTACAATCCAACTTCATTTTCCTCTTGAATGTTTCCAGCTTTGGCCTACCAGTCTCCCATCACAAGTAGCACATCCTGTTTGCATGTTTTGTCAATTCCAAATTGAACTTAATCATGAAACAATCAAACTTCTCTTCTTCAGCATCAGTGGTTGGAGCATTAACTTGGACCATCTTCATATTAAAGGATTGTCTGCAAAGTCTAATTGACGTTAGTCAATCACTGATTGCTTGTAACCAAGTATTGTTCGTTCTACATTTTCCTGACTATAACAGCAACAGAATTCTTTTCTTTTCCAGGGCCTGAGTAATAAAATGTGTGACCTTTTGGCTGAAAGTTTTCAGACACAGTCCATCTCGATCTGATGTCTAAGATGTCAATGTGTGGTAGTTTTATTTTTTAATTCACTGTGTTGAACTTTCCTTTACCCATACTTCTTATGTAATATTTAATGTAACATAATGTAATATTTTCTTTGCACTTTTAGATTTTCTTTTGCTGTATGGCCAAATCATTAGTTAGACATCCCAATGTGTTTTTAATCTACCCACATCACAATCATCATTAGGAGTTTGAAAGACCCTCAGCTCTTCTTCAGTAGCGTGTTGAGTGCCACCTGAAGTACTCATCATCCATCATTATATTGTCAATCATACTCTGTTTTCCAGCCATGCATCCATTATTTAGTATAGGAAAAAATACAGGATGCCTCACTACAGTATTGCCTTCCCTCACGCGGCATGAACTGATGCTTTTCCCATTGTCACTACAGTGGCCATTTGCCTTCAGCATCTCCCCATATCGCTACATGCATGCTTTAGCTCAGGGTTGTCAAACACAAGGCCCATGGGCCAGATGTGGTCAGATTCAGCCTGTGGGACCATCCTGGAAAATGTAAGGGCCATCCCATGTTACTTCAGCCTGGTCTACCCAATTTGAAGAGGAAACATCGGGCCCACGTCGCTTCAGCCCGGTCTACCCAATGCAAAGAGGAAGCATCGGGCCAGTGTGGCTTCAGCCTCGTCTACTCAATGTGAAGAGGAAATATTGGGCCAGTGTGGCTTCAGCTTGGTCTACCCAATGCAAAGAGGAAACATGCCAGCAGTTTGGAGAGTGGCATCAACCTGGCCACACCCACCCAATCAGCCATGCCCAATGAGTGGTATCAAGCTGGCTATGTCCACTCAGTTGGCCACACCCAGCCACCCAGACAGCCATGCCTGCCTGGCCCCCTGAGGTCAACCACAGCCCTGAATGCGGCCCTCAGTGAAATTGAGTTTGACAGCCCTGGTTTAGCTGCTGCCATACAGGTGCCTGCTTGCTTGAGCTTCACCCCTTGTGTGGTCCTGCTGTGAATTTATATTCTGGGATTGTTCTTCTTTGCTCATCACTCCCAGGAGCAACCACAATGTGGAGCACAACAGAACTTGGGGGGGGGGAGATAATGTTAATGAGTATCCTTCAAAGGCCTGCCTTTGTAATTATTATACTCCAATAGCAATAGCAATGACACTTAGATATATATACCACTTTATAGTCCTTTACAGCACTTTCTAAGCTGTTTAGAGAGTTAGCATATTTCCCGCAACAATCTGGGCCCAGATTACTGACCTCAGAAAGATGAAAGCTTGAGCTGGTCAGGATTGAAACACTAGCAGTGGGCAGAATTAGCATGCAGTACTGATCTTTCTATCTTGTCTTAGAACGCTGAGCATGTATCTTTCCATAGCGCCCCTCATAGCTTTTGTATCGATTGTGAGGTTAGTGTCCATGTTTTACTGGATGGAAAAAGCCCAATCCTAAAGCTGTTCCTACAGTCTGAAATACTGTTGTCTCCTAAACAAGCAGAGATTGGACTTCTGAACTATACCTCGTCCCTATTAAAAAGTCTTATATAACATTTCAAACTCATTGGCCAGATCAATCTTTCTGCTGTCGTATTCCTACAGTGCTCCTATTATTTTCAGGCCTTCTAGGAAATGAAAATCACTATTTAGTTTTGTTCATCACAGGCTATTCAGTAAACTCTCCAACAACATTGGTGTATACAAAACAACCATATTATGTATTCTAGCTAAAACTTAACATCCATGTCCAGAGTTAAATAAGTTCTGCAATCTGGAAGTATATGTAATGTTGTAGATCCACACAGTACTACAGTATGCTGTACAGATAAAACCGGATGCAGTATTCCAGGTGTGATCTTACTAAGGATTTATAAAGTGGCACTAAAACTTTGCGTGTTTTTGATTCTATGATTCTATTTATACAATCAAGGAAGTTTATACACTTTCTTAGTTGTATAAACTTCCTTGGCTGTATAAATTTCCTTGGTTGTATAAATTTCCTTGGTTGTACAAACCAAGGAAGTTTATACAACCAAGGAGGTTTATACATTTCCATCATCTACTTGTATAAGGTACCAATGATTATGCACATCCAATGAAGATCTTTTAGACTTAGATGCCAAAAAAAGGATCAGGCTTTCTTTAATGAATAGTGGAGGAATTATGCATTGAAGTGAGGTTGGAGATTGTTCTTCTGAGTACTTCTATAAGCATACACAACCCTAATTCTTATCACTCATAAGAGGAATCTTGATAAATCAGGTAAAAGACCATCTTAGGGGCAATATTTTGTTTCTTGCATTGGCTAATTACTTAACTCAGGGTATTTGCAATCAGGAGATGGATACCTCCAGCCTACCCATATTATTCTCCTAAAACTAGTATTTGGAGCCATGCTGCTTTCAGCCTGGAGCAGTAACTCTTGATAGACTTGTCCTTCAATAATTTTAGTCCTCTTTTAAAGCCATTCCATTAATGGCCAGTATCACATCTACATGTTATAAATTTCACTGGTTATTTAGGCAGTGGATGTGAAGAAACATTTCCATTAGTCTGCTTTAAATATCCTGAGAACAGAGTAGAATAGAATAGAATAGAATAGAATAGAATAGAATAGAATAGAATAGAATAGAATAGAATAGAATAACAGAGTTGAAAGGGACCTTGGAGGTCTTCTAGTCCAACCCCTACACCACTTCAGACACATGGTTATCCAATCTCTTCTTAAAACTTCCAGTGTTGGAGCATTTACAACTTCTGGAGGCAAGTTGTTCCACTGATTAATTGTTCTAACTGTCAGGAAATTTCTCCTTAGTTCTAAGTTGCTTCTCTCCTTGATTAGTTACCACCCATTGCTTCTTACCCTCAAGTGCTTTGGAGAATAGCTTGACTCCCTCTTCTTTGTGGCAGCCTCTTTGTGGCAATCAATTTCATTGAAGGATCCTTGAGCCTATTATTTTTGCAGTAGCTTTAACAGCCCTTCACTACATTTCTTACCTTTTTCATTCACATTTCTTTCCCTTTTCTAAGAAAAGCAAGCGTTCAGAAGTTCACCTTTTTCTCAAAATCCCCTTTGTTACTTCCTCATCTTTTTTTCAAATTAGAAGGAATTTTATCTTAAATTCTTTACCGAGTTACTGTTACTGAGTTACTCAATAAAGTGGCTTGTTCACCTGGAGAGGATGTCTTGGATGGATTCCATACCATCCAAGGTATATATAAAAAGAGGAGAAGGGCAAAGAATACAAGGCAGCCCCAGAAGAAGATGGATAGATAACAGCAAAGACATGCTACAACAGCATTAAATAACAATGGTTAAGGCCACCAGAAGAGTAGGAACCAGAATTTTTATCCCCCTTGACAGTTGAAGCAGTAAAAGAGGAAGTAGAGAAGAAGATTGAGTCACTGTATTATGAAGGTTGTTTCCATCTACCAATATGTTTCCTGTTGAAAACTGATCTCATTGTCATCTGAAGAGATGAAATCATTAGAAATTTTAAAATAAGAGTACCCTGGGATAGGAAGTGGAAAACTGCAAAACAAATGGATATCATTTGCTATAAGATACTATCTTATTTCTTCATCTGAGGTTTCTTGCAAGTATCTCCTAATTCCTAGGGAATTGTGGGGAGAAGTATGGCATAGTATGGAAGAACTGAAAACTCCTCCTGTGTGTGGTCAGCCTTAAATAAATCTTAGATTCCAGCAGTCACAATTTAAAACAAAAACAAAAAACAGTACATTGGTTACATAGCAAAATTCCAGTTGCTTATAAAATCCTATAAATCCAGGGATGTTTAATTATGCAAATTGTCCTAATGTGGTTATGTGTGTACAGTTTTATTGTGGCCTAAGCGACTTCATTAGCTTTCTGAGAGAGGAATTATCACTTCATCCACAGATTGTTATGCAGCTAATGACATGAAGATGAGAATGTAATTAAAACCTTTGTTTGAGAGCTTTACCAGTGTTACTCTTCATTTTAATATACTTCTTTTTTCAACCACACGGGGTGCTAATTCTCTCAGAAATGAAAAATGTGTGTGCAAATCAAAGATTAATGTATTCATTCACATACACACACACATACACACAAAGTTGTAAATTAAGCTCCAGAGTGGGATGTTGAACAGTTAAGACGTTCATCAATAAGACTGATATTGAAATCCCCTTTGATTTATTACAATGTTTGCAAAAATACAAAACTATTTTGTCAGAATATTTTGTCCAAAAAAATTAAACAGTGACAAGAGTGTCTTGCCGTTTTAAAACTTTTCTAACCCAGCCTATAGCTGCCATCCATATTGTAAATGAGATCCAATCTTAGTTAGCCAAGTCACCTGTTGATACAGTCATACAAAATTCTTTTAGGTTGGAATCAATTCAACCCAACTTTATTATATACCTCTATTTAAAAAAAAAATCTGACTGCTCTTTGGAGTATCTTAAATAGCTTGCCTAGTTTTAATCTTTCAGTACACTAAGAAAACAGTTTTAAAATTGTATGATAAACCATTTTTAATTATTGCAGTTTGAACATAAAAATAATTAATAGATTATTAATCATCCCTTGTGTACATTAAACTTCAGTTTTCAAATATGCTGTTCATAAATCTGTATTTGTCTGTATTAGAGCTTTGCTTAAAAAACAATAAAAACAACATCTTTAAGTGTTTTGAGAAGTAGAGACAATTCTCAGGCTATGATCAAGAATTGAGACCTGAGTAACAAATGGGGACAACAAACTTCGAAGCCTTTCTTACTTTTCATCATTGTCTTCGTGTAACTTCAGAAGTATCTCTTCTGACTTTCTCTATGTGAGTCATATTTAAAATCCTGCATTGAAAACTTGAGGAAGACAAATACTGACAAGATGATAAACAAACTGAAATAATACAATTTGCTGTGCATCATTTGCATGTTGTGTCAGCATACCGATTATCACCAAAATTATTTTGGGCAAATCTATTATACTGTTGTTGCTGGATCATTGATGGAGTAGTGCCATCTGACTAGGTTTTATTTCTACTGTCAAAAACCACAAGAAAATTGCTGAGATATAAAAGCTCCTAAGTTCATTATCTAGAGGCAGTCAAACATGAATAAGTGTTTTGGACCCCTGAGCAATCAATGAATCTACATCTTTAAATCTAGCTTCAGGGGATTATTTCAAATCAAGAGGCATATTTTTAGAGCAACAGTAGGTAACGTGATGGTCTCATTTGTTGGCTCTTTATATCTTATTAGATGTACTTAGCTTGGTCAGTGATCATGGATTACAGAACTATAATGCCTTGGGTTGCAGTGGAATTCTTAGTACATAAACCTAACAAAAATAATGATAGTAACAATAAGATTACTGTTGATGAAATTATGTTGAAATCCATAAAGTGAATTGTATATGAGAGTCCCTCTGTCTATATGAAAAAATGATAGAGGAAACATACTCTATTGTTTAGAGTCATTCTCTTGATTGAAGTAATTTATCCCGAAGGTTAATGTATTCTAAACTAATTCAGAGACTAATAACTGGTTAAAGGCACATAAAACATTTTTATGTATATGAGACGAGTGTCATAACCTATTTTAATCTGTCTGCAATGACTTTGAGAGACGATCTGGTGAGATTTGAGAAGAAATTTGATTGCACAATATTCAGAATGAGAAAGGCAGAGAAGAAAGCAATGTTGTTTCTCTGACCCACTCTTTTAATCCTTAATCTTTACTCCTGTTCATGTAGAAAATGAACATGAAATTCTGCTTGTTTTCATTATGCCTTTCTTATTCCAATAAAATATATTAATTCTCGTGAGGTTCAATGTGCTTTCTCTTCAGGAATTTTCAATCACATTTTTCATGTGCACTTTATGCCTGCATATTTACAGAAGCTCAATCAACAGTCAGAAGTCCTCCAAAGAAAAACCTATTTACCTGGTTGTTTAAATTGAACATTACAAATCATGAGCATTTTAATCATTGCAGGAACAGATTAATCCTTACTGAAATTGGAGCATAATTTTTGGATTAAATTTGAACACACCTATCCATTTAACTCAGTACCATTTGCCACAACCTTCTCCACTGTAGAATGATCTCTTTTATTGAAAATTACCTTCCCATCCAGTCGATGGAATTTGGGAATTGGGCTGTTTTTCTATCTCAAGCTCAATAGACTAGAATTTCTTTTAATGATGTCTCTTTTACATTGTTGCAAATTGCTAGAATGTTGGTATTCTCCAGTTGGGTGTTTTGCTCAAGTATCTCTCTTTCACTCTGCCCATGGCATCCAGTATTTCCTGACCTATACATGTTTTCATGATACTTTCTTTTGGATTTAATGAAAGCCAGGAATGCTGCAAACTGTGAGAAAATGGATTGTACAACCAGGGCAGGGTAATGTCCCATATTTCTGAATAACTATATATACAATAATTGCAAAAACACCATCTATCCATAGAGGTGTCTGCAGCAAGCCAAGATTTCATCAGAATGAAAAAACATATGCAGCAATGTCACAGTGCAAGCTCTCAATTTATGCACCTTGTTTGCAACCTCACAATACTCCCATTTTATGACCCTGTAGTCGGGGTAGAGTTGGGATGACTGAATGGAGTTGAGCATTTACTGGCCGGATGCCCTTTCTGATGCCATGTGGAGTTCACAGTAGATATTTTTTCTTTGTGTTCCAGGAGAGAAACATCTGCTGTTTCCTAGAATTGAACTCTCAACCTTCTGAGTGGAAGGCAAACTTCTTCTTTACTAGGCCACCACACCAGTCAGAACAGAAATACAAAACAGAACAGAAATACCTCAGAACAGAAATACAAAAATGGCAGAATTTGCATTGTAAGCGTAATATCCATGAATCCAGCTCTAATTTTTTCCCCACTTGTGCGATAAAATATTAAAAGCAATCTTTACACAAATATTTACTTATTTGTGTAATTTCTATGGCCGCTCATCTCAAACAAGTGACTCTGGATTTCGACCAAGTGGGTGGTTAAAAAAAAACGTATTTATGCATGGATGTATGAACGTATTCACATTTGTATACCAGTAATCATATAGAGTCCTGGGCATCAACAATATAGGTAGTCCTCAACTTACAACTGTAATTGAGACCAGACTTACAATCATAAATTGTTGCAGTCATTAAAGAGGTGAGTGGTGGGATGCTGCAGTGGTTGTAAGTTATTTTTTCAGTGTCATTGTAACTTTGAACAGTTGCTGAATGAATGGTTATAAATTGAGGATTACCTATATAAGCATTAAAACAGAATAAAAACCAAATGGTGAAAAATCCACCATAATAATTACAGTAACTCTAAATCAGGTGGTGGATTTCACTGAAAGCTCTCTGAACTAATTTGACCTTGACTAGCTTTCAGAAGACCATTGAGGAAGGTGCCAAACTTGGCTTGGGAAGGAGAACATTGCTCAAAGCAATGAGCATCACCCAAAAGCATTGCTTCCAGCCCCTACCTGATAGCAGGGGGTTGTTTACAGCAATAACAATAGAATTTAGACTTATATACTGTTTACAGCACTGTCTGGGAAGTTTACAGTGTCAGCATATTGCTCCCAACAATTGGGCTCCTCATTTTACTGACCTTGGAAGAATGAAAGGCAACCTTGAACTTCATCAAGATCAAACTCCAGTCTGTGGGCAGAGTTTGTCTACAATACTGACTTCTAACCAGGTTTTCTCATGCGAAACCTATTAAATGGGTTGATTCCTCTTAAAGAAAGTGGATTTGACAAGCTTGGGAGCCAAACTATAGAAGGCATGATGGGTTCAAACTAGCACTTTGAATTGCACCTGAAAACCTACTAGAAGTCAATGGATTGTTCAAACTATTGATGGAGTCTGTAGAGATTCTCAGTCATCCAGGTCATGGTTGTCCCAAAGGTGCTTTTTCAGGAGGCAACTGGACTTTCTTCTTTCTTTCTTTTGAAGATGTTTTGCTCCTTATCCAAGAAGCTTTTTCAGCTCTGACAGAATAGTGGGGAATGGAATGATTTTTGATGAGAAGCGAAAAGTCTTCAAAAGAAAAAAAAACCAAGAAAGTCCAGTTGCCTCCTCAAAAAACACCCTTGGGACAACCGTGACCTGGATGACTGAGATCCTCTACAGACTTTTAGCTATACAATTTGGAATGAACACCCTTTGAATGGTGTGGACTAGGAATGGATTTCCAGAGGAGAAATTGCAGACTACAGGAATTAGGAGCACCACTCAGGTGACCCTGAGGACACAGATAAACCTCCAAGTGGCCTCAATGACTCTGTAAAAGAATGCAAATGACCAGCTGTCTGCAAGGAATATAAATCCTTCCATTCCCCACTATCCTGTCACAGCTGAAGAAGTTTCTTGGACGAGAAACAAAATATCTTCAAAAGAAAAGACAAGAAAGTCCAGTTGCCTCCTGAAAAAAGCACCTTTGGGTCAAACTATGGATGTTACACATGTATGGCAGCTCTCATGCATTTTGCATTAACTTTTTAACCCCAGTAAATCTCAGTCCAGGAACTGAACATGACAAATTGTTAAATAACCCAAACTGTGCTTTGACCCAGTGTTTTTCAACCTTAGCAAGTTTAGGAGAGGTGATCTTCACCTCCCAGAAATCCCCAGGCAGCCGTGAAGTCTCCCTCTCTTAAACTTGCCAACGCTGAAAAACACTGGCCTAACATCTTTATGTTTCGGGTTTGGATATCATATTGCATCATTATCTTTCAGTGTCACTACCTATCTCTTCTTGATTGAACTTGAAAAGCCAAGTAGAGCTGCACCTGTTTGGATAGGAGATTACCCCAAAAAATCCAACAGTGATCAGCTATATTTGCCAACACCTACCATCTGCTGTCAGAATATAATTGTGGAGCCCTAAAGAGATAATGTGAAATCAACTAGTGTTCCTCTTCCATGTCACAGCACTTTGTGTTGTAGTATTTCATTCCTGTAAAACTCCTAATGCCATTGACTATTCTGCAGTCACAAATGCTAGAACAGTCACAATATCCAGTGGCAGCCTAGAAGCATGAATAACAATTTGCATACTTTTGAATCGTAAATGTGTTTTGCTGCAGCTGAACTGTCAGACTTCATTTATTTATGTTTCCCCTGACATGTTTCTCATTTATCCATGGTGCTGTTTAAATGGGAAGCAGGAGAATGATCACTATTTATTTTCAGTATGTACCACTGAAAATTGCTGTTACAACAAGGCGGCTATTCTGTCATATAAAATTAAGCTGCTGGAAAGCCCCAAATTTTGTAATTTATCTGAAAAAATGACAGTTTAGAAACCCTCTGAGGTATTTTTTTCCTCCAGTCCTCTCTCGGAAATGTTAGAGAATTCCAACCCTTCCAATGAACATATTTAATCCAATATCCAGAGAATCCTATTCTTAGGATGGAGGATGCCACTTTGGATCAAACCAAACCTATCAACAGGCTTGAAGGAAACAAGGCAAATGGGCTGCAGCCCACCGTGAATTTCAGAAGACAGGAAGAAGCACCAAAAGTCCAGAGGTAACAAACAAACCAGAACGAAACCCACTGGAGTTAAGAAATAATTTTATTTGAGGGAGGGAGCAATCCAGCAAAATATAGTTTATACTTTCTAAAGGTAAAGTCCCCATATCATAATTTCTAATATCAGGCAAATTAGGATAGCATCTTTGTTAAAAAAAATAAAGAAAAAAGTGGTTTCATTTCATTTTGCATTATTTTTGTTAGTAAATTAATAGCTTGAAAGATATTCTGCCCCATCTTATAAAACAATATGACAATATGGCCACCCTGGGTTTTAAACATACAAACAATTAAAAGACCAATAGAAAGTTTAAATAAATAGCATAAAGTCCCTGACCTTGGCTTCCTCATTTCCTTCAGTGTGATCTTCCTTCATTCTTGGTGTCTTTCAAATATGTGGGCTTCAAGCATTGAGAAATCTGGCAGTTGAAGTCCACACAACTTAAGGACACCAAGGAAAAGCTGTGTAGGAGTATCCAGACTTAAAAAGAAAAAAAAATTAGGAAGAAATTGCCCCAAGAGTTCTCTCGGGTCAACTTAGATTCTCAGTAAGTACTTCCTATCTTGACTTCTTTAGTTACAATTTCTGAAGATCTCCTTAGTCCGTTCTTGGTTTAGAACAGTCCAGGGACCCAGAAGGAAAACAGTATGTTTTGATTTAACAAGATGGATGGGTGTATTTATTTATATCCTGGCCTTAAAATTATTCCAATCAGACTGACTCTGAGTGATACACAATTCCACAAACCCCTAGTTTTGGTTAAAAACAGATAAATATTTGTTATGTTATCAAATTTAAACCTGAAAACCATTAATTGTAATACATAAACCAGGAATCTAAACCTGGAAAACCTAGAGGCCAACTCACTGTGCAGAGAAATAGCCCCAACTCTGCTCGTCAGGTTTCATGTAACAAATTGTCGGGCCAAAGCCCAAAGATGACACAGGGAAATCCAACTGAGTCCTGTTCTTTGCTTACACCTAATAGACAGAATCTTGCCAGACTAAAGCTGAAACTTTCTAACTCAATGGATGCATCCTGAAAGATTTTAGGGTGTGCAACTCTGAACATCTTCCAGCCTTATTTTATTCCTGTCTCAGTTTTTTTCTTTTTTCTTTTTTTTTCTCTTTTTGCCTTTGAGTCAATGTTAATTTCTGGTGGTTTCCTAAACTAGTCCTTGAACTTTCTTAGTAAGATTTCATAAGTGGTTTGCCCTTGCCTGCTTCCTAGAGGTGAGACAGAAGGACTAGCTCAAAGTCACTGAACTGGCTTTGTGTCTAAGGTGAGACTAGAACTCACAGTCTCCCAGTTTCTAGCCTGTTACTTTTTTTTTTTTAATTACATTTATATGCCGCCCTTCTCCGAAGACTCAGGGCGGCTTACAATTTTTGGGATACAACCCAGTGTGCTCAGCAATAGCTTTCATTCCATTGTATATGCCTGCTTATTACTAAGCGACATTTTTACAAGGTCAGCTAATTGCCCCCAACAATCTTGGGTCCTCAATTTACCTACTCCGAGAGGATGGAAGGCTGAGTCAACCTTGAGCCTGGTGGGATTCGAGCCTACAGCAGTTGTAGGCAGCTGGAACTTAAGTGCAGGCAATTAACAGCCTGAGCCACCAAGGCCCACAACACCAAACCAGCTCAAATGTATTTCTTAGAATGGCAGAAACAAATGCTTAGATCAATATAGTTATTATTCTATTAAACTGGTAACATGGCTGCAAGTGTAAGATGATACAAAGTCCATGGAAATTAGATATAATCATATTCTTTGCTCAATTTGTTTCCCTGTCTGGAGTTATTTTTAACCTTGTATTCTTTAATTGAGTGGATGTCTAAAAGCTTAACTTATTCCATTTAGCACAGTTAATAATATAGCTTTCCCATCCTTGTTGTCAGGGTTCCAGCAGTTACTCCAATTAAATCATAAGCCTTGAGCCACACTCCCAAAACTAAAGAGGATTTATTTGAAGGTAACATTCTACCTCCGGTACTAACCTGGGCATAGCCAACTCTGAGATACATAATTCACTGTCACCATTGATCCTACTTTTCCCCCACCCCTCTGGGTGTATCATCCAATGACAAAAACGTCCATAACCAAGAGTCATCAATCATGCTCTCCAATTAGATTTTTTCGAGGCAAAAGCTTCAGCCATCTAATCAGTAAGAAAATATGAATGGAATGTACTTTTGATTTACCCTGTTGCTTGCTCTTTGAAACTCCCCCCCCCTTCTTTCTGTTGTCAACTATAAAACGTGTATACAAAATGTTTTATGAGTTGACACTTGTTTGACATGCAATCATTTCATTTTCTGTGTCCATCATAAAATCTTGGAATCAAATGCCAGGCTGATTGTAAAGCCAGCTTCCTTGTACTGTCATATTAAATCTGGGTCAGTGACCCACAAACACACAAAAAGTCTGATTATGAAATTCTAAGAGATTCAAGCTACTTTACACTTCTCTTTAAGGAAGAGGTCTACAATTTGAATTTCTCCTGAAAACTTTGTTCCTGCTAGAATAAGAGGGGAAAGGATGACCATATCCCAAATCCCTGCCGGTGGTTGCCTTCAATCCCTTCTTATAACAAACAATGTCAAAATAGGATTGTTTTAAGTTTCTTTATGACATTTTTACTTTTCCCAGGACTGAATTTTCTCTTATTTTGCATTAATTGTTACTGCATATTTTTTTTCAAGATTATATATGCATTTCTTATAGTAGTTGTTTTCTTAGTACATGAGTTGCGCATCAGGACATAAGGGATGGCTTTCACTTCTTGAAATTTATTTCCACAGTTGGCTATGCCAAGGTTTCGAAAAATTCCAGGGATCTTGATACTCTGAGCAGCTTCATTGAAAAGGCATCCTTTAAATTCCCAATGCCTCAAGGCAACAGGGACTGAGAGGGCTGTGCATTGGCATCCTTCACAGGTGGCAGCACCCGACCAAATTTATTTGGTTCTGGAAGCTAAGCAGGACTAGCATTTGGATAGGATAACAATAGAGAATTCCAAATCATGACTGAGATGTTAAACATGTTGATGGAAAGCAAGAAAAAAACTTCTGCTGTAATATCTCCAGTCCATGAAAGCTCCAGACATTGAGTTCAAGTCAAAGGAGGTTTACTGGAAGGTCTTTGCAGTTGGCCTATAAAAGCAGCCACTTTCAATACATTCAACAGTGTTTCTGGGGAAGTGAAGGACTTGGCTGATACAAAGCAATCCATATTGATGGGAAGTGCCAAGTCAGTGTGACTGTCTCAAATTGATTGGTACCCAGGAAATTCCATGACCTGAAAGAAAGTTTAATTGCACAGGTTTGTTGAATATTTTGTAAAAAAAAACATAGCTTGGGAATGTATTTATTAATTTAATATGTCAACTTTTACAGTTGCCTACTCATAAATATTTGATAGTAGTTTTGTCTATAAAGCTACAGTTGTTTCAAGTCCAAGAAGAAAATGGTGAGTTCCAATTTCTTTCAATTTCAGAGTTCCATGAAACAGTGATATAACTGATATTCCAATAGGTATAAACAGCCCTTATTCTATACTTACAAAGACATTTATTTTTTTACATGCCATTAATCAAAAGTATCCATGGGGTGAGGTCAAGATGGTGGCCAAAAAAGCCAAGGTAATGACCACAACCCTATATTCAAAGCCACCATATTAACTTTTTAAAGTCATCTATGGGTGTCTCCCTCATTAACTTTAGACCAATTTTCCATAATTCTTTGGTTACCATACAAAGCTTGCTTTCCCAGTTGCAAAACAATTTACATTTTAGGTGGACTAATTTGGGTGTGGCTTGAATGATATGAAAAGGGGAAATTAAGTGTATTATTTTTCCAGTAAAGTTCGTGAAGGTATAAACTTTTCTTAATGTATCCTTAAAGTATTCAGTAGTTTAAAAGAGGAAGATTATAAATGTGAATGTTAACTAAAATGTAATCACTACTACAGTTGATAAATTTGCTAAACTGCAGATGAGTAACTGCCAGTTTAGATTACTGAACATCTCTATTTGAATGACTTTTATTTATATGCATTAGAGAATTAGACAGGCTAAAAAGCTTACTGCTACAGTAACAAATGACTTAAATCAAGTTCAATCTCTAAATAACTGACTGCACAGCTAACTTATTTGAACTGGGAGAGCTGTATGAGTTAATCAGAAGATTAATTAACTAAAGCTTTAGCCGATTAATTCAAAAGTCAATTAATAAACTGAAACAGGATGATGTGGTCGGTTTTTAAAAAATCCATCTCAACACTTGTAACATTGAATAAAAATCAGTGAAAGAAACAACACTAAAGATTGATCTTTTTATAATCAAGCTAGACCTCAATTAATAAATGAAACTTTTTTGTCCTCTACTTGACATTCTGATCATACATTATAATTCCATTCTGTAGATAAGAAAGTGGGGTCTTGAAACTGTTAGAAAATAACAGGCAGGATCATACTGGGGAACCTGGAAGTTGGACAAGCAGGATTAACTGGTATATGGAAAAGCCAGAAATGGAAAGGGCAAGAGCTGTTGATTTGTTGGTTTTAGAAAAGAAAGGTAAGAGATGCAGTGGTGAGAAAAGCCCTTATGAATGAGAAACAGAGGGCAAAAATATACTGCTTCTCCTTGGAGTGAACATTGAGTGGGAGGTGCTCTTTGCTTCTACAGAACATGGATGAAAGTGGGGTCCAGAGGGGAAGGTAGGTGGTAGAAAGGAGTGGTGAGAGAATAGATGTGTGGCCTGTGTGAAGGTAGAAGGGATTAGTAGATGCTGAGGAACTGTATCAGAAAACATCTTGAATGAAAGGACAGACTTGAATTATATCATTGAGAACTCACTGGATGAGGAGTATCCTTCTCTCTGAAATTCAGGATATTATTGCATTGTGTTAACCTCTTTACCTCAAACAAAAATTGCCATTAGTGTAAATGTCTATGGAGATTCTCAATCATCCAGGTCATGGGTGTTCCAAAGGTGGTTTTTTCAAGAGGCAACTGGACTTTCTTGTTTTTCTTTGAAGACGTTTTGCTTCTCATCCAAGAAGCTTCTTCAGCTGCAGAGAAGTTCTGAAGCTAAAGAAGCTTCTTGGATGAGAAACAAAACATCTTCAAAGAAAAACAAGAAAGTCCAGTTGCTTCTTGAAAAAAGCATCTTGCTGTTAGTGTAGTAAAAGGAACTCTGTATGGGCGCGACCCTCTGCGGGAAGCATGAGTGTGGATTGGATTGGCTATGCTTATGCTGCATTGGTTGCCTCCGGTGGAGTAACTGGCTATGTAAAAGCAGGCAGTGTCCCTTCCTTAGCTGCTGGTCTCCTCTGTGGTGGGTTAGCAGGATTGGGTGCTTATCAGCAGTCAACAGATCCAAAGAATATTTGGCTTTCTCTGGCTGCATCAGGAACCCTGACTGTCCTGATGAGAATGAGATACTATAACTCTAGAAAATTTATGCCTGCAGGGTTAACTGCTGGTGCCAGTCTATTAATGGTAGGCAAACTTGGACTACAGATGATAGAAAAACCTCTTTAGACATAATTGTGCAACAACAAGCAGAAAGAGACCTACAGAGGACTGCCCTCACAATGCCTGTTCAGAACAAAACTGAAGACAATATTAATGCTTTTTAAAATTGTACAATTTGCAAAGTTTTTAAACTTCAAATTATGCTCAGGTTTTGTAAAGTGTCAATCATTACAGAATTATAGTTTTCATATCTCTTTTCTCATGAATGTATTTCTTGTCACAATTCCAAACATTTTATGATGATGAAATATGGTTAAACAGTGCTGATGCCTTGTAGGAAATACACTTAATTTTGTGTCATCCTATTTCCAAATTTTGTGTCTCTGTATATCTGTATGTAAGATGTTCCACTCAAAACAAAAAGTTTAAAAGTTCCGTTTACAATTGACTAAAACTTATTAAATGTTTAAAAGCCTTTTGAAAGAAAAAAAAGGAACTCTGTATGAATCAGTTTTCAAGTCTTTTCCCTCAGACCTGAAAAAAGCCACATATCATGTATCTTAGCTCTCATTGCCCATGAGAAATTGTTTCTGTTTCATCCTACAGTGAAACTTGTGTTCCAGAATAAAATAATTGGAAGAGAAATTTACTTATTAATGAAAAATTATAAAACTGGAAAGAAGAGAATAAAACAAATATAGGTAATCTCAATTCATAATAGTTCATTTAGTGGCCTTTCAAAGTTATGGCACTGAAAAAAGTGACTTATGACCATTTTTCTCACTTACAACCATTGCTTGGTCATGTGTTCAAAATTCAGATGCTTGACAACTGGCTCATATTTATGATAGTAGCAATGTCCCAGGGTCACGTGATGCTCTTTTCCAAACTTTTGACAGGCAAAGTCAATGGGGAAGCCAGATTCACTTAACAACTGTGTTACTAACTTACCAGCTGCAGTCATTCACTTAACAGCTGTGGCAAGAAAGGTTATAAAATGGGGCAAAATTCAACAAATATTTCTCTTAGCAACAGAAATTTTGGGCTCAGTTGTGGTCGTAAGTCAATTATGGGAAAGGTCAAGGTTAAATATTTCTTGAGTGAAACTCCACTAGTAGTAACTTCACTGACATACAGACATGATTTTCTTGGCAATAATACACAGACGGTTTACTATTCCCTTTTTGTCCAGGAAATTTTTTAACTTTCAGTCTAGCCCACAGCTGTAGTGAGGCCTGAAATTTTCCATCTCCCAAATTAACCTTGCTTTTCCATAGCTAGACAGTGCCAGCTAGATGCTCCACTGAAACAAGCTGTGATGGGAAACAAAGCATCTTGAAAGAATGAATCAGTGGAATTGCATGAATGGAAGAAATTTACCTGATCCATAGCATTTTTCCTTTTTCCATGGCATTTATGCTAATTATCAATCAATCAATAGTGAGCTGAGCAAGATTATCTATACTGGCAGACCTGTCATCTTAAATTAAGTAAGATCAAGGCTTTGAAAGTTGGGTGGTAGCTTTGCCTTAATGGAGGTGCAAGAAGAATATTTCATAGATTCATTGTCATGCTAAAAGACTTCTAATCTCAAACATTCTTATTCTTTTCACTCCATCCTTTCCACACAAAAAATGAAGCAGTTGCAGACATTTGAATGCTTCCCTATTAGAGCTGAAGATCAATATTTTATCATACGAAATGTTGAATTTGGTTAGATTTTAATTTAATCTTTTGCCTATCATTCTTGAAACTCTATTTAGAATGAAATCTTGCTGTTTCTAAACTGCAGTTTTGGAAAGGATTTTGGCAAGTTTATATATCTTTTTGCATATGGGGTGTCGGCAGGAGGACAGCTCTCAAAAAAGTCAAAGTATGGTAACCTAAAATAAGAGATGAAGCTTCAATAGAATTGTTGGAGAATTATGTGGCTCTTTTTGATAGCCAATCACAGTGTGATGTCCCCGGTAGAAGAATAAATGATGCTAGCCTTGGTGACCATGAAAACTACTGGAAAATATTGTTCAAACTAGGGATTTGAATAATGAAAGAGATAATTAATATGGCTTAGGATAATTTGGGTATCAATGCAGTTGATGTTATTATTGGACTTTTTTTTTGAAGAAGCCAAGAATGGTATGTAGTAATAAAACAATCCTTAATCTAAAAATAGATAAAACTTGAAATATGAATTAGCTATAAAAACAATAAAAGTATAATAAAGCTATGTCAGGCTTTATTGTTCCATAAAAATGTAGTCTTTTGATCTCCTTCCCTCCCCCATTAGAAAGCTGACAAACATACAGGTGAAACTCAAAAAATTAGAATATCGTGCAAAAGTTCATTTATTTCAGTAATGCAGCTTAAAAGGTGAAACTAATACATGAGATAGACTCATTACATGCAAAGAAAGATAGTTCAAGCCGTGATTTGCCATAATTGTGATGATTATGGCTTACAGCTCATGAAAACCCCAAATCCACAATCTCAGAAAATTAGAATATTACATGCAATCAATAAAACAAGGATTGTACATAGAACAATATCGGACCTCTGAAAAGTATAAGCATGCGTATGTACTCAGTACTTGGTTTGGGCCCCTTTTGCAGCAATTACTGACTCAATGCGGCGTGGCATGGAAGCTATCAGCCTGTGGCACTGCTGAGATGTTATGGAAGACCAGGATGCTTCAATAGTGGCCTTCAGCTATTCTGCATTGTTCAGTCTCATGTCTCTCATCTTTCTCTTGGCAATGCCCCATAGATTCTCTATGGGGTTCAGGTCAGGCCAATAAAGCACAGTAATCCCATGGTCACTGAACCAGATTTTGGTGCTTTTGGCAGTGCGGGCAGGTGCCAAGTCCTGCTGGAAAATGAAGTCAGCATCCCCATAAAGCTTGTCTGCGGAAGAAAGCATGAAGTGCTCCAAAATCTCCTGATAGAGGGCTGCGTTGACCCTGGACTTAATGAAGCACAGTGGACCAACACCAACAGATGACATGGCTCCCCAAATCAACACAGACTGTGGAAACTTCACACTGGACTTCAAGCATCTTGCAGTCTGTGCCTCTCCATTCTTCCTCCAGACTCTGGGTCCTTGGTTTCCAAATGAGATGCAAAAGTTGCTCTCATCAGAAGAGGACTTTGGACGACTGAGCAACAGACCAGGTCTGTTTTTCTTTAGCCCAGGTAAGATGCTTCTGATGACATTTGAAGCCCATGTTCAGGATCCGTCTGTGTGTGGTGGCTCTTGATGCACTGACTCCAGCCTCAGTCCACTCCTTGTGAAAGTCCCCAACACTTTTGAATGGCTTTTTCCTGACAATCCTCTCCAGGCTGCAGTCATCCCTGCTGCTTGTGCACCTTTTTCTTCCACATTTTTCCCTTCCAGATAACTTTCTATTAATGTGCTTTGATACAGCACTTTGGGAACATCCAACTTCTTTTGCAATTACCTTTTGAGGCTTTCCCTCCTTATGGAGGGTGTCAATGATGGTTTTCTGCACAACTGTCAGGTCAGCAGTCTTTCCCATGATTGTGATTCCTACTGAACCAGACTGAGAGATCATTTAAAGGCTCAGGAACCCTTTGTAGGTGTTATGGCTTAATTAGCTGAATAGAGTGGGACACTTTGAGCCTAGAATATTGCACCTTTTCACAATATTCTAATTTTCTGAGATTATGGATTTGGGGTTTTCATGAGCTGTAAGCCATAATCATCACAATGATGACAAATCACGGCTTGAACTATCTTGTTTTGCATGTAATGAGTCTATCTCATATATTAGTTTCACCTTTTAAGTTGTTACGGAAACAAATGGTTTTGCACGATATTCTAATTTTTCAAGTTTCACCTGTATTTTAGAAGGGAGGGAGGGAGGGAGGGAGGGAGGGAGGGAGGAAGGAAGGAAGGAAGGAAGGAAGGAAGGAGGGAAGGAAGGAAAGAAGTCAAAGTTTTCTGACAACCAAAACAAATTGAATCTCAAGTTAGAAAGTATGAAATTTTAATTTTTAGAAAAAGTTGCTTCCCTAATCAAGACTGAACTGATCAAGAGCACCCAAGCTGCATACAGTCTGCAAGAGGCCCAAATATTGGGTGCTTACAAGAAAATAGAAAGGGGAAATGAGAATGATTTAGTGAGTTGTTCTAAATAATTAATTCACTAGAGAAAAATCACACTCATTTTTTTCATGACCAGCCTGAGCCCTCCAGTGATGACTATTAAACTCACCCCATGAATAATGCATTTTATTTTAATAGTTTTTGAAGAAGACTTGTCTCTCTTTTATTTGTCCATTTGGATCTATGGTATACTAATGAAGCTGATCATCATTTTCCAAAGTTGGTCTCCTATAATAATAACCTTAAGTAGCCCCCCCACTCCATTCAGCATAAAGATATATGCTTATTTCCCCTCACTTCTTCCAGTAATTCTATGTTGAATTCAGAATGGGGGTTAGAGAAGAAAGCAACTGGAGCATCATTGAAAATGGGAACACTGTTTGTTTCATGTACTATGTTCTCATACGTAGCTATTCTCCTAAACAGCACTGGATAAATTAAAGCATATATTTTGAAAATAATAGAGGGCTTTTTTTTCCTATTGTGAATCCCACAGTTGTAGTTCTATAATTGAAAACTTAAATCATTTTGTACATATAATAATCACTTCCATCACCAGCCTATTACAGCAAGTTGGTAAAATTATTGCTGTTTTATCATTAGGAGTTCTAAGTCTAAAAAAGGCTAAACAACCTAAAACAATCAATATCAGAGCTGGAGATCTTCTAGTTTGCCAAATGTTACTGTACTACAGTTGCCATCATTGTGTGTGTGTGTGTGTGTGTGTGTGTGTGTGTGTGTCTTTTAAATTACTGCAGCTCTATGCCATTCTATTGAAAGATTATGTTATCTTGTGTTTTCTTTTCCAGCAAAATGGTTAAACTACAACAATAATATAGCAAAATCAAGCAATAATATAAAATAATAATAAAAACAATAACTGAAGAAAACTCAGAGACTGCCATTCCTCACTCTTGGCTATGTTGGCTCAGGCTGCTGGTGTTTGTAGAAAAGCAACACATTTTTTAGTTTCTTGTGATACCTTTTTTAAAGAATCACACATTATTTATTTTATTTATTTATTTATTAAATTTATATCCCGCCTCACTTCCCCCAATGGGGAACTCGAGGCAGCGTACAAAAGGATAAAAACAATTTCTATACAATATAAAAACAAGAAACTCATTCATACCAATCCAAAACATACACGGGGGGAAAAGCAAAATCTCAAGATCTCAATACCATGCCCTCCGACAAAGCCAGGTCTTAACGGCTTTGCGGAAGGCAAGTAGATTTGGGATGGTTCTAATCTCCGCGGGGAGTATATTCCAAAGGGATGGCGCCGCTACAGAGAAGGCCCTAGCCCGTGGACCCACCAGCCAACATTGCCTGGCCGACGGTATCCGGAGCAAACCCTCCCTGTGAGATCTAACTGGGCACTGGGAGGCATAAGGTCGCAGAAAGCGGTCTCACAGGTATCCCGCTTCTAAGCCATGAAGGGGTTTAAAAGTTGTCACTAGCACCTTGAATTGCACCCGGAAGACCACTGGTAACCAGTGTAGCTCACGGAGGATAGATGTTATATGGGCACGTCTAGGTGCACCCATGATCACTCGCGCGGCAGCATTTTGCACCAGCTGAAGTCTCCGAGTGCTCTTCAAGGGCAGCCCCATGTAGAGCGCATTGCAGTAGTCCAATCAAGAGGTGATAAGGGCATGAGCAACCATGTGTAGAGCCCCCTGGTCCAAGAAGGGTCGCAACTGGAGTAACAGGCGAACCTATGCAAAAGTCCCTCTGGTCACAGCCGTAAGATGGTGGTCAAATTGTAGCTGTGGGTCCAGAAGGACTCCCAAGTTGCGGACTCATTGTGAGGGGACCAATTTTTCCCCCCAGTACCAAAGTTGGATAATCAACTGAACCCCGAGGGGGCAAGACCCATAGCCACTTGGTCTTGTCAGGGTTGAGTCTGAGCTGATTAGTCCCCATCCAGATCCTCACATCCTCCAGGCACCGGGACATCACCTCAACAGCCTCACTTGATTGACCGGGGACAGAGATGTACAACTGGGTATAATCAGCGTACTGGTGATACCCGACCCCATGTCGATGGATGATCTCACCCAGCGGTTTCATGTAGATATTAAAGAAGAGGGGGGAGAGGATGGAACCCTGAGGAACCCCGCTTGGCAGGGCCCTAGGGCTCGATCTCTGCCCCCCCACCAACACCAACTGAGTCCGGTCAGACAGGTAGGAGGAGAACCACTGTAAAACAGTGCCCCCCACTCCCAACCGCCTGAGCCGGCTCAGAAGGATACCATGATCGATGGTATTGAAAGCCACTGAGAGGTCAAGAAGCACCAGAATGGAGGAAGACCCCCCTCATCCTGGGCCCGCCAGAGATCATCCACTAGTGTGATCTATTGAGTGAATAAGAGGAAACAGTTGTCGAAATTCAGAAAGGCAAAACTTTCATCTGTAAAACTCAATTACCATACATTCCAGGCTTTTTCCAATTTTACAACTTCCTGTAGTATTTTTTTTTCAGTTAGTGCTCCTCATCCTGACTGAATAAGAAAGGGGAAAACTCGTCCTGTATTCCTAGTGAAACATGGACATTTCTGCAGCCAAAACTGAAATTGGGTATTTGAGGGTGGAATGAAATACTTCCCTTATTAGTGCAGTGTTTTGTTATTTCAAATGAGATAACCAGGAACCCACCGTTTTGTAAATTTCTAATATTACTTACTTGTTAGAACAACAGACAATTTATTCTTACATTGAGATCAAGCAACTGTTAAATGTGCTAAGCCTCAAGTTTGCATGGATGGGATGTCTGTCATCCAGTGGTCTTTCCCTTTTGACATGTTAACTTCTATTTTGACATATATACTTTTCTGCTAATGCACACAAGCCCTGACAGGACAACAATTGTCTCATATTAATCATTACCATAGTCTAAAACCTGCTTGTTGTCTAAGTTTACAAGTATCGCAAGTGACACATATTCAGTCAACAAGAAAATGATAAACTTGATTCTCAGTCTACCACTGAGATAACCATCCTGAGATAAATATCCTGCAACAGAAATACAATAGTAAAGATATTTTTTAAAAAAAAAATTCAGTCAAGGTAGAGAAAGGACATTCAGTTTGGCATTTCTAATTGGAAATAGAATGATGCATTATTGGACTATTACTATTATTATCTAGAATGTTGAGAGCAAAGAAATCAAAGATGATTCTGTCTCTGATTGAATGCCACTAGATAACCTTTTCCCCAAGGGTCTGGGGGAAAAAAAGATACATTGCATTTGATGGGATTGTGATTTTATATTGATTCAAATCACTGGAGAATTGCCTACCTTCTAAATGGGGTAAAACCTGAATAGCTTTTTGAGATCAGTCAAGTTTGAGTAGTTACTATGCCTACTGGAGCCTTGCTATATCTCTCTAGCTTGTTATACGTAAGTTGACCTCTCAAGACATACTGTATTTATTTCGGAACAGCTCATTCATACTTTCAACTCCTTGACTTATGACCACAATTGGAGCTGGAACTTCCATCACTAAGCAATGCGGTCATTAAGAAAGTCACATCCAATGTTACAATCTTTTTTTTTTTTGCTGTACTTGTTAAACAAATTATGTGGTTGTTAAGCAATTCTAGCATTGACTTTGCTTGTCAGAAGCCCCCTGTGAAGATTGTAAATGGGGCTTACATGAACCCGAAATGCTGCAATTGTCATAAAGGCAGACCAGTTATCAAATGCCTGAAATTTGATCACCTATCTGTGGGGACTCTGCAATAGTTGTTAAGTACAAAGATGATTGTCAGGATTCCAGCGATTGCTCTAATTGAGTCATGAGCCTCAAATCAAGCTTCAAAAGAAACCAAAATATTTATTAGGAGCAACATGTCCAGCATTAACATGTATGAAACCAACTCTGGCATACATAATTTACAGTCATCTGTGACCATTTTCCCGCTTCGACCTGGGTGTGTCATAAATCAGATTCTCCAATTAAGCACGTTCTCAGGCTGGGTGCCATCAATCATCCGGCAGCTTAGCTACAATCTTTGTAAGATAAGTGTTGGAATGTACTTCTGATTTTAAACTGCCACACTGCTCCTTCAGATTTCTTCCCTCCCACCCCCACTCCCATTTATGGCAACTCTATAACAGGCATAGGAATGCTTTACAAGTTGACAAAGATCCTAAGTCATCTTTTTCCAGAGCAGTTAAAACAGTTGTTAAATAAACAGTGGTTAAGACAAGGATTACCTTGTTACAACTTACAACCAGTGAACACTTAGTTTATCTATGGCTCTGTCTCAAATTCAAAAACCTCGCAACATTATGAAATATGGCTTTTGGCACCTTTCTTTAACAAAGCATGTGGGGAGAGGGTCCTTGGTAGGTCGGTGTATCCCTGTGTTGGAATATAAAGTGATTGCTTGCATTTACAAAAACACCATTCTAGAACATTTGAAGTTCAACTTTGCTGTGAATGTAATACTTCCTCAGCACACATAAATGCCACATATTCTGCTATTTAAATGAGAGATAATGTCTAGAAAAAACTAAAAGATGTAAACTTTTGTGTCCATTTGATAGTTTTGCCTTTCCAAAATGCATATCCCTGGCTTTCCCCTATGAAGAAAATATTTAATTGTGCTGCTAGGAAACAGAAATTGAAGAAACCTAATTCTGAATCATGTAGAAGTTTTAATTTACAACTAAATTTCATTAAATGTTAACTTTGGAAAGGCCAACATTTTTTTTATTTTATTTTTATTCATATTTATATGCCGCCCTTCTCTGGAGACTCAGGGCGGCTTACAATGTTTGGAGCACAACCCAATGTGCTCAGCAATAGCCTTCATTCCATTGTATATGCCTGCTTATTACTAAGCGGCATTTTTACAAAGTCAGCTTATTGCCCCCAACAATCTTGGGTCCTCAGTTTACCTACCCCGAGAGGATGGAAGGCTGAGTCAACCTTGAGCCTGGTGGGATTCGAGCCTGCACTAATTGCAGGCAGCTGGAACTAAGTGCTAGGTGTTTAACAGCCTGCACCACCAAGGCCCTTACATTGAATATGCTATCTTCTTTCATCACTTTTGAACAGTGTTATGTACATAAAGAGGTTAGTAAGCCTAATTTATTGCTGATTGCTCCAGTGTTCCCCAAGGCCATTATTATGAAATGTTGAAAGGGCTCACTAATTATTAACCTCTTGTTTCTGCAACTGTGTGAAATTCACTTACATACAGTGGTACCTCGGTACCCATGATTAATTGCTTCTGGGAGATGCAACGAGTACCAAAAATGATGACTACCAAACAAATCTTTCCCATAAAGAACAATGTAGTGAATCAGAAGACAGTCAGCACTGATAAGTTAGTAACAGGACAAAATTTTCATATCAAAATGCATTAAGTACCAAATTTTATGAGTTTCAAAGCAGTTGAGTACCAAGTTACCACTGTATCTGTACATGGATCGTAGAAATCCATGTAGATTTACTAATTTAACTGTTGTGGGGAAAAAGGATGCCAGAGGACAATGTTATAGTTCTAACCCCAAACTGTTATTAGCAATTCTTTGCCAAATGAAACTATTTTACAGCAACAATTTTCTTCTTGAGACTTGGGATTGCTGACACTGTAGTGCCATCTTTTGGACTGTCCAAGTAACAGCAATTTAATTTGCTTTAAAGAATAAAGAATTAAGAATAGTCAAATCTTAGCTCTTTTTAAAAGTATTACAGGATTTGAAATATGTACTATATGTTGTTTTAATCCCACTAATACATATGATCCTGAGTGCCTTAAAACAGGGGTGGGATCTGACAGGGTTAACTAGCGGTTCGGTGATTTATGAGGTTCAGTGATTTACGATGTACTTCCCTGCAGCTACGTGCGCCTGTAAATCGTCATCAGCTTGGTGCCTGGACAGCTGAGCAGCGCTGCGTGCAGAGAAGCAGCCTTTGAAAATGCACTTTTTTCCTGCTTTAGCTGTGCCTCGCATGGCAGCTGAAGTTGAAAAAGCAGGAAATAAAGGTCAGGTAAGAGCCCGGGCAGGCGGGTGGGCAAAAACAGCAGCAGACATAGAACCGTTTCTATGTCTGCTGCTCTTCAGAGCTACCGGTTCTATAGAGGTGGACCGGTAGAAACCCACCCCTGCCCTAAAAGCAAACTGCTTTCTCTCCAATTCTCTTAAAGTATTTAACTGTATTATTATACATTATTAAAATGTTCCTACATTAAAAAAGCAATTAAAATAACAATGGAGGACAAAGTAGAAGTATAGCACTTCTATAGCAAAAGTGTAATATTATTATCATTAATAACATATCTGGGAATTTTCATTTTAAAATGTGTATCTCATTGCAAATATTTAGATATAATGCACAGATCATTTCCAGAATTCCTTGCCAAGCTAATCTTGATGCAAATGAGGGACACCAAATTTGAACTGTAGTTTTTAAAAAAAATGCCTGAATGAGATCACTTCCTAAAACAAAACCAAAATGCCTTATTCTCCTTCATTTCTTCAGATCCAATCCCCTCCTCTTGTGTTTTCTTTAGAATACTTTATTATGACCAGTATAAAAAATACAATAAAAAGTAATAAAGCATCAAATTGCACATTTTAAATTTGTCGTAATATGAAAATTATACAGAATCTATACATCCTAAACAACTAAACCTATAAACACTATTATTTATGAAACTTGTCTACTTTGTTTATTGAATTAATGGTTAGGTACGCTTAAAAGTAAGAAAGCAGTATTTAATTTTGTAGCATACAATATTAAAATAAGAAAAAATATAATGTATATTTTCTCTTTCTAAACTGCCTGCTGCTTATTATCCCTAAAGCACTTGATCTCAGAGCAGAATCACACAACTTGTGCTGAAATATTATGGCCTGTGTCTTTTAGTAATAAACAGGTAAAATCAATGTCCAGTCTTTAAACCATTCAATAAGAAGGAATATTGTATAGCAGGGGTGGGCAATTAATTTTCCCAAGGGGCCATGTGAGAAACTGGTACTGTTGTGGAAGGCAGCTGCCACCACCCCCTTGATGCCTCCATGGGCTGGATAGGGACAGAGGGCCCGATGTGGCCCACGGACCATAAAATGCTAAGGTCCGTTGTGTATTATCTGCTTCAGAAAAGGAGGAACTTAAAAAAATACAAGTGACTGAGTTTATTTTTCATTTTCTGTGTTGGCAGTTTCTAAAGAATCTTACTGGTGTTGAACATGTGCTCTTAAAAGGACTCATTTGTATCTATAAAAATAATGTAGGCCAGTCCAATTAGATCCTTTAATCAAAGTACAGTAAATTTCTGGGGTTTGAACCAGTCCCTTCTGAGGTTCCATATCAGCTTTCCTTTCTTTAACCATTCCAGTTTACTTAAGTTTTCAGATCAGAACCCATAGGTAGTAAACTTGTACTCACAGATTAATTGCCAATTGCCGTTGTATTTATCCAGTGACTAGTAATTCATTGGGATTTAAGGTAACTCTGATTCAAATTATTAGTATTCTGGACCAGGACTGGGTTTCAATGCTTGGCAAGTCTTCCTGCCTCAAGGCTGCATTAGACACACACCAATTATAGCCTTAAGGAAAGGTGACTGGATCAGTTTGCAGGTTGTAAAATGTAAAGATGGATCTAATTTAATTCCTTACATCATTTGCATTTATAAGTTTGGCTTGAAATACCTTGATTGCTGCCAGAATGAATTTCCCTGCTTTCCATAAAATCTTCACTACGCTTCTCTGTAACTTCAAGGCGGCATAGGTAATTTGAGCATTTATTTTCCTTTTGCTTTGGAAGACAGATACTTACATGGGTTAACTTGTTCAATTATATGATTATTAACTGATCATTTGTCCCTTCAACTTTTTTTTAAAAAAAATCAAAATGTTGGGTTTTTTTTTTCACAATTAACACACAAATGTTCACTTATCAAAAGAATGCCAATTTTCTTGCTTAAAATTACTCCAAACTCCCTCCTTTAGATTGAGTTAAATAATACTTGAAAATCAACATGGATCTGGATTAGTCTGCTCTACAGAACTGATTTTTAAGCTTTCCTATCTCTTTCAAAGATGCATTTTGGGTGACAATTTTTGTTAAATATTAAAACTAGTTTGTAATTTGTGCTTATTCTCAATGAACCGCCTTTCGCTAACATTTAAAAATGTTTTTTCCTAAAATGTACTTATATAATAGGCATGAAAAGAGAATGTATTTCTGTGAGCTTTATTACTATTTTCAGTAAACTTTTAAGCACCCACCTTTAATAACACACCAGAGAATTTAGACAAACATATAAATAAGAATGTATGTAATTAAATACATGAAGCAAAAATGTAATTTAAAGAAAAGACGGGTTTCTCAAAAAATTGACCATGAAGCAAAAATAATTAGTACAAAAACATCCAATACTATTTCTATTCCTATTTAATTATCGTCTGCCTCGAGATTTATATTGTTGCCAAACTTTGCATAAAGCTGGACTTTAAGATCCGATAATACTTTTTGGATGGATTCCACTTGTGCTTCCAAAGTTCCAATTTCTTCCTGTAAGTTTTTCTGGCAAAGAAAAAAAATGGAAAAATGTTAAGTAAAGATTTCAAGGAAACATTTTTCCTTCCAAACATTCATCTATTACAGCAAAATCAATGGAAGATTCTGTGTCACTTTAAAGATTAGCGTATTTGTTAACAGCTAAAACAACTTTTTTTCCTTTATTGATTAGACTTCTGATTTAGAAGATCATGAGTTATAGGCAGTTCTTAAAAATATGAATCCATCAGACCACCTTATCTGCATACTTAAAATGTTTCACCCAATTTGAAGTTTTTATATATATATATATATATATATTATTATTATAACCATGTTACTGAATGCTTAATCTGGACAACACTGCATGAATTACTATGTGGTCCAGTAAACAACAATTAGAATGGAATATGGAGCCATTAATTAAGTTCAAAACTGGAAAAGCAGTTAAATAAACTGCATCAAAGTTAAATATTGACATTCAATGTATATGCTGGACTTATAAATTATGAGACTGAAAGAAACAGAAGATGGTGTTAACATTGCCGGAAAACAAAACATACAGATATGATGATGATATTATTTTAGTGGCTGGAAAGAATAAAGTCTTCATGAATCTTTTGTTGAAGTTGAAAAATGAGAGTGCAAAAACCAATATTATGCTCAATATCAGAGAACATCACATTGATGACAAAGATACGCATTGCCAAATCATGGTTTTTATAGCTGTGAAAGTTGGAAATCGGAAAGATTGAACAAAACAACAACAAATCAATGTCTTTGAACTGTGATGCTGAGAAATTGTTGAGAGCAAGAAAAAACAAGTGATTCATTTATAGATACAACAGAGGAAAGAAGACTACCTGGAAAAGTATTTGTCAGTTTCTCTCCCCCACAACCAAAAAAAAAAATCTTTCTTTGCTTCAATATCTTAAAAGAGCCACAGAAGTAGCACAAGGAACAGAACATACCTTTGCCTCCTCCAACATCTCTTCTGTTTCAACTTGAGGGTGACTAATGAAGACATCTCCAATTTGATATGGTATCAATAATGAATCATCGTCAAGCACCAGAATGTCATCACAAGCATCTTGAAGGTTCTGGAGCTGTTTCTGTGTGTTTAAGAAATCAAGTTATTTTCCCACCAATTTAGCCATTATCGTGATATGGTTTGTAATTCAACTTAGGATAAACCATTATATGTTTCATGCACACACACTCACATGTATGTATGTATGTATTTCTAAACTAGCTGTGACTATCGAAGGAACAGCTTTAGGACAAAATTCAAAAGAGTAGAACCAGCTAGCCCTACCAGCTATCTCTCAACACTGAAAGGGATAAATTTTAGTGATTAAAATACAGTCATAGGTTTTAACGGCATATGGACTGTCAATATGATTCTACAAGGTGACTTGATTTAAACTGATTTTGAAACACCCAGTCTCGTGATTCAATTTGGTGACTTGATTGGTTTTAATTTCCACAGTCATAACAGGTTTGACAAAGTACTTACTTATATTTAAAATGCTCTCTTAACTATATGGCTGTGTCAGAGGTGGTATTCAGCCACTTTGGATCAGTTCTGGCATACTGGTAGCAGAAATTTTGAGTAGTTCGGAGAACCAGCAAATACCACTTCTAGCTGGCCCTGCCCACCCACCCCCACCATTACTTCTCCTATATTCCATTTTTTAGATCAGCTGATTCACGCAGCAGAGCGGATTGCCACGCCTCAGCTGACTAAAAAACAGCACAGCTCACCAGCGTTGATACAGAGGGTGGTCTTTGAGCCCTACGCGCATGTGCGAAGTGCTCTCTCAGAACCGGTAGGAAGAAATTTGGAAACTCACCACTGGGCTGTGTGGTTACTATCCATGTTCAGAGAAATGTAGAATATGACAGAATACTGAAAGAGTCTCTCTCTTGCAGGGGAAAAGTAAAGCATGGTTCTGTTTAATTTTGTGGGAAAAAATAGTTGCTATCCTGAGATAATTAACAACATTTGTACACCATTCAACTCCCAGCAATTCTGAAAACCTTTGTGGCCAATTTGAAGCCACATCAAACTTTACCTTACACAATTAACCAAAAGGAGAAATATATACCAATAATAACATGGTAGAAGAAATATTTCTGCAGCAAATTTCTTCCCACTCTGCTAAATCAATGAGAGAAATCTGAGCTTTTACTATTTGTACCATTGCCAGTTCTCCTGAATACCACTGCCATACAAATTAACCAAAGCATAAGGCTTTGGATGGTAGCGCACACATTTTTGCCAATTAACCTTACAGAAAAAAAGTATTTATTTGATTTGATTTGGGAATTGTCTGATTTTGGTTACCTTCTTATCGTCTATTTCTTCTTTTAGTTCTGTAATTCTACTGGTGTTTCTAGCAAACTTGTTGATTTTCTGCTGATCTTCAAAAGTAACATTAACGTCTTCTGCTGCCTATACAAAAAACAAGAGCTCCTCAAATATATTGCATGTGAATAATAATCTGCTTTTTTCAGTTAAATTAGGTTACATCATACAAACCATTATTTCAGCTTGTCAGAGAATAATCAGGTTATGTTCTAAGACAGGAAGTGATCACATATTTAATACAGACAAGATGTTGACAGAACGAAAGCATAACTTTGACAGACAAGGAATACAGGGAGAGTATAGGTAAAAATCCTTAGGATATTTGCATACACAATTGTAACCACAGGAAACACCTGAGATCATAAACAAATAAGTCATAGTGGCCTGATTTACATATAGCATTAAGCTAGGGCATGTTTAGCTGACCAAAATAGCTAAGTCTGCATATAATGCTAAGTACAACAGATGTCTCAGATGACTCTACAATAAAAGGCAAGCAAACCTCATTATGGCTTAATGTTATCATGCTACAGTTTAACTACACCAATACCTTAAACTGGTATGGCATGAGGATAGATGGACAGACTAATGAACAAATAGGAGAACTGTATGTCCATAAAAATAGAAGATACCTAACAAATCAACTGCAATAGAAAAATAATCACAGTTCCTTATTCTCACAACATATGAACAGACTCAATCATATTTTCAAGGGGAAAACAGTGAACATTCCAGATCAAACTAAATCCAAAACACTAGGGAATTCCTGGAAGTTTGGCAGACCAATCAGCCATCAATAGACACATAGAAATAAAACATATTTACATGTCTGTCAAAAGAGACAACAAAAAGTGAAGAAGGGAACAAAAAAAAGACCAGAACATATCAGTTTCAATAGCAGTATTCAGATAAGCAGGCATTAACATCAGACAAACAATCAAGCAGAAAATAATATCCTAATCAAGGAACTCCCAAGGAGAAAACCATACATACCCCAACACTGGAAGAGCAAGCTATCCCCTTTACTATCACTGATAATGCTACCTAGGCAGGTAATGAAATACCCACAAGCAAGCAAGCAACCAAACTCCGAAAGAGCACCAAGAATTCCACAGAATATTCTACTATCTGGAAAAATAAAACAATCAAATAAAAAGGGCAGACGAACAGAATAAAGATGGAAGAATGGATCAGTTTTCTCCCCCAATAATTTGGAGCAAAATAAAATAATCCCAAGATTAGCATCAATCTAATGCAGTCTAGTTAGGTAATCTAATGCATATTTCTTCAACCTCATGTTCTCTTTTGAACTACAAATATTGCTTTATATACTACACTACCTGGATGGTTAAAAAAGTAATGCATTGGTTGCCATCTGCTTATTGCTCAGCAGTTTGACTGAAACTGGCCTTCAATACTGATTGAAAAGTTTTATAAAATTATTTAGTTTTACTGAAACTTTCCCAATAAAACTAAACAAATAGCTAAAAGATTAGTGGGGGAATACGTGAAAACTTATATTCTTCTGTTTTGATTTTAAAGCTTAACTTAGCCACCCATCTAGGAAAAAGGATTTAGGAGCAACCCAACTCTAAATAAGTCTCTGCATAGTTACTTAATGAGCTTATTCAAATTAGGTGCGAAATGAAAACACCCTGGAGGACATATCTATATCTAATCTATATCTATATATCTATATCTATCTATATCTACACACACGTATAGGGTTCCCCTAACCAAACTGCTCAGTCTGAAGAAACTAATTGGATAAGCAGTGAAACTTTTCAAAGCAAAAGAAAATAAGTCCAGTTGCCATGATTTAACTCCCAGACATCTCTACCTGGATGACTGAGAACCTTTGTCAATGTATTTTTAAAGCAAGAGTCCATCCTCTGCCCCTAAAGTCAAAGCTGAATGTTTCATTATTTTTATTATTTATAAAATAATAAAATAAAAATAATTTATTATTTACTTTGCAATTTTGTTGCAAAGTAAAAAGACAACTTGCCTCAGGACAATCAAGTAACTGGGTTTGATCATTTAGTTTTTAAAAAAGTAACATTTCTGCACAACAATCCTAACTTCTTAAAACCAGATTAATAAAATGCATCCAGCCAACACAGGGGCTATTTTGAAGTATGTTTAAATCCAAAGCAAGAAACACTAAATAGAAAATGCACAAAACAGTAATCCTTTCTAGGCATGAGGTTAACAAAAGGGTAAAGTTAGGGTAAAGCTGAGGCTGTGTTGAAAAAGTGTTGGCCAATGAATTCATCCTAATGAATTTGTGTTCATATCCTAGAAAACTTTATGGGTGGGGAGTAATGGGTGATTACTTTATTGCCAGTTGTTGTTGGGTGTTTTTTTTTTAAATCTTCCAATAGAAGAGAATATATGTCGTTCATGATTCAACTGCTGAAACCTTGGTTCTCTCTGAGTTTGGTTGTTTGTTTGCAAATGTTTCATTAGCTAGGCAACCAAAACATCTGCAAGCAAAAGAAGCTTAGAGAACTAAGGAATGTATTTTACCTTTCAGTCCTGTTTAGAGTTATAAGAGTTCCTAGTCTCCCAACCAAACATTAACCAGGTCTGTGGCATGGGAGCAGGGTGAGCGCCCTGTTTATTTATTTTTTAATCCTACCTTTATTGTTTTATCAATTCAAGGTGATGTACCTATTGAAAGTTCTATTTTTCTCCACAATAATCCTATGAGTTGAGTTGGGCTGAGAAAAACTGACTGATCCCAAAGTCACCCAACTGGCTTTTACTCCTAAGGCAAAAACTAGAACTCATAGCCTTCTAGTTTCTGGCCCAAGACCTGAGCCACTACCTCAATGTGATGCTTTTCGGTTCTGTGAGTCAAAATAGTGCACTACGCACCAAAGGGGCAAACCTCACACCCAGCTCACCAATAGCACTGATCAGATTCCCCAATGCTTGACTCCCAAGCATCTGCCAAGTGCTGCTGCTTACTGAGGTGCACATGTGGAAGGAATGCCAGCAGATAATCAGAGTTGGAAGGTACCTTGTAGGTCATCTAGTCCAACCCCCCCTCTAAGCAGGAGACCCTACACCATTTTTGACAGATGCGAGTCCAATCTCTTCTTGAAAGTCTCAAGTGATGGCGCTCCCAACAACTTCTGAGGGCAATTGGTTGATTGGTCTCACTGTCAGGTAAGTCCCAAGACCAGACTTTGACATTGGAAGAAATGGATCCTGCATGCATTCCCAAACTAAAGTGGGAAACGAAGCCTCTTTTTAGTTGAGCTGGACTCCTTGACATTACCCAGACTAATTTATCTGCTGGGAACCAGGAAAGGGGTTTAACCATGCCGTTTTGGGGGGCCGGAAACTTTTCCAACCTCCCAGGCTAAGATTTCCTGGTGGTCTCCACTCCGTTCCCGAGGGAGCCTGGTTCAGCCAGCAGTCGGAATCACGTGACACTTCAGCGGCTGATGCCCTAAAAAAAAAAAAATGCGGCTCCTCAGCCTGAAGCTGTACGGCGCCCTCTGCAGGGAGCAAAGAGTACACGTTTTACGCCGCCGAGTGAGGCCCCGCCTCCACATGGCATCTCCCTCCAAACGCTGAGGGCGCCAGGTTGGGAGTACAGGCTGCTTTACCGGACGCCACGCTCATTTTACGGCAAAAAAATGGGGTTCCCCCCACCCCTTCCCCTTTCCGGCCCCTTCAACGCGCCTCCATCTCGGACAGGTCACGCCGCTCACGGCCTCCGCCTGTCCAGACCTAAGGCCTCCCCTCCGGACGCTGTCTGGCCTCCTCCCGCTCCTCAGCTTCCACTGAGGAAAAGCCGGAGAAAGCATCACGGAGGGGTAGGAGGGGGGCAGGTAAGATAGTAGAACAGCCGCCACTCCGCCCCGAGTTCGCTCTCCTGCCCTCCCCAGCCCTCTCACCGCTTTCTTCATGGTGGCCGCCATGTTGTGGACTAAGCCACCTACTCCTTTTTCGACGGGGAGCTTTGGCATTTGGCCGACGCTCGCTCTCCTATTTTCTCTCCTGCGCCTGTTCATCCGAGTCTCGATGAAAAGGAGCGGCTTCGGCGTTCAGTTTGAGGAAAGACGCAGCGTCGCCGTTCAGTTTGAGGAAAGACGCAACTGCAACTCCCCTCACCTCAAGAATAGTTGGTATGGCCCAAAAGGGAATAGAAGAGGAGGACGGACAGCAACGGGAGGTTAGAAAATTTTGGCAGGTTGTGATACTGGCGAGAACCGGCAGAGGGCGCAGCGTCCTTGTTAATGATGGCTGGCAAAGGAGAAAGGAAAAAAACTTGTGTGTTGCAGGCTAGAATAAGGAGAAATTCTTTTTCCAGTGCAGTGTATAGTGTAATATTACTGTAAAGTGCAATATTAATGCAATAGCGGGTTTTCAATTCAATTGTGAAATATATGTGTTTGTGTTTTATTTTTATAATTATAATGTACACTAAAGATGGCATTTAAATTTTGTTGTACAAGGTGCAATGACAGTAAACTAAACTAAACTAAGTGCACGCAGGACATGAGCACATCCCTGCGGCTGCCATTTATTTACTTACCTACTTATTTGATTTTTAGTTCATTTTTATTACTTTATGAGTAAATCAAGATGACGGACATACATAACACTCCTTCCTCCCCCCCCCCCCACAATAACCCTGTGTGGCGTGTTACGGCTGAAAGAGAGCACCTTGAAATGATTTAATTTACCAATAAAAGATAATATGTGTAGCTCAGGGTTGAAATGAGGGGCCCTGGATGCTCTCTGAGCTTGGTGGTTTTCCTGCAGACGTTTCATTGCTCAACTAGGTAACCTCATCAGTGCTAAGAGTGAGTTTTGTTCTCAATTGAAGGAGCAGTTGAGTGGGGTTTGCTTTCTCCGTTCCTTATACTAGCACTGATGATGTTACCTAGTTTGAGTAATGAAATGTCTGCAAGCAAACAACCAAGATCAGAAATACCAAGGACCTCTTAATCTCTCTCTCTCCCTACCTACCTCTCCCCGCCTCTTGTTGTTTAAGATGGCATGGGGAGAATATGATCTCCCCTTTTCTCATATTTTAGTTAGAAAACCCACAGCTTTCATATATTAAAGGCAAAAGATTCTTTCCTTTAACACCTAAGTGAAAGTTGGCACTTGATAAAAATTGATTTGTGAGTTGTGCATAAGAAAAAAAACCCCAGTGTTCCCCTTTGAGAACATTAATTTTAAAAAATGCTATTTTGCAACATATCCTTTTCACTGTTCTTTTTTATTCGTCCCCCTAAACTATGGACTTTAATCAAGGCAATGTGTAAGAATTATTTTTACATAGGGGAGGGGGCTATTCCAGTCATTAGAGTACAGAGCCTTTTGGAATGGGTAATGCAACAATAAAAAAACGCAGCTTCAAGCGTCAAGATGGGTGCACAGATTTGTTTCCTGTGTCCAGAGTGTAATGGAAATAATTTTAAAACTTCCTGGGTTTGACACCATAATTTTGCAAAAGGCTGGGGACGCTATTTGTTTACGGGATACCTCTATGATTCTTCTGTCCTTGGCTAACATCTGAATCATAGGAGTCAACACCCAGTCAATTAGATGATATCCATGTGAATTGATAGAATAATCATAATATAAAGTCAAGTGGCAAGTTTTAGAAGGGTAACTTCCAAACATGTAAGTAGACAAGTGGGATTTTAATAACTTTTCAGCACTTAATAACCTGTTAATTACCAGGGAAAAGAAGGGTATAAATAAATAAATAGGTAAGGATATATTCTGTCTAAAAGTCTGCTAATCTTAGATTACTTCCTTCTGTTCTTCCCAGGTACAAACACGTACAAAGAATATTGTTTACTCTCCTGTGTAGGATGCCCATCCCTATAATATGCATGCACTTCCCGTAAATGAACCGCCTTTCTCTTACCATTATAAAACCTTCATCATTATTCATTGCTTGGGTCAGGTTTACTTCACTCAGAAACACACATGTACATACACAGAATGCTTCAGCCACCCACAATCTTCTTCTTACTTAGGCCTTCAGAATCCTTAAGAGTTCTTAAACTTGTTTGGTCTGCATATATTTTAATGAACTGAAACTGAGATTTGGACATTGGCATCTGTAGGGTCCTCAGGGGACAAAGGGTAAAATTAAATATAACAAGGCAATTTTTGCCTTATTATGTACATGTGCTGTAAGTGTACATTTATACACCACAGGAAGAGTTTGTCTCGTAAGTAAGAAGATGCTTAATTCTTCATTCTGATGAAACTCTGATTCTTAATGGATGCCTCTTGAAGGTGAAAATATAATTCATTACTATTATGTTCCTAACATAGAATTAAAATTGATGGACAATAAATAATGAGTGTAACGATATAAACTAGCTAAAGCAGTAATTTCACACACACGTGCACACACACAAAGAGTGCAAATAGAGTCTTTTGCCTTGTGGGATCCTAAGTTTGGTTGGTTGGTCTTCCCAGAGTGACTGACCTTCTGCTATTGTTGCCTTTTAAATATGAATAATAATCACAACAATAATAAAAGAATTCAAACACTATTGAAAGGCCTTCTGGCTGAAGTCATACAAACATGTTAATTGCTTTCCATCCCATGACCATACCCAATTTACTTTGGGCCCAGGAAGCTAAACAGGATGGGAGGTGGTTAGCCCTCGGAGGGAAGACCATCAAAAAATCCCAGGGCTACACATCTTTCATTAAATAAATTGGGGGGGGGAGGGGAATCTCAGAAGACTGACATTGTCAGTTTCTGGGGCCCCAAAATCTTTTATCTTTACTCTTCTATTTCCATCACTGCTTCTCAATGTAATTTCTTAAATAGCAACCTTTTAGTATGCTGGTACAAACCATGACAAAATCTAAAAGGAGGAAGAAAAGAAGCATAAATGTTTTATTCAAAAGTAATATTATTCTCCAGTAATAATACTTTTCCTTGTTGCTAAAGCCGGAGCTGTTGGGTTGCTGTTTCTGTTCAGAACAACTGGCTCCAATGAAGTAATGTGAAAGAAGTAATTGATTATAAGCAAACGTTGGCCTAGCATTTCTAGTTTGGTGGCATCTACGGAAATGCAAAGCAGTGACATGAAACAGCATCCAGAAGTCAGCTTCCTCCACATTTCTGTCATTTATGAATAAATTGCCAAGCCTGGATAATTAAAGGGGGAAAAATTAAACTGAAGAAGGGCCAAATATGTCTCCTTGGAGCTGAATATCTGAATGAGTATGAACAGTCATGGGTTCCAGGAGAAGGTCTGCAGGGGAACAGCAAACAGCTGGGTGATTGGAGAGGTAGGCCAAGCTGGAGTGTTTGTTGATGGCTTTTGGCCCAAGGATGATGAAACCTGTTACACAACAGCAGCAGATCGGTAGCAGCCAAAAGTATGAGTAGACTTCCATGCAGAGCTTGTAGATGGCCTAAGGAACATCATCTTCATTTTTTCCAGAAATCTCTTGGGTGGCATGGTGGTTATATTGCAAATGGGTCAAGGGATTCAGAGGGCCAGACTAAACAGGGCATCTATTGAATGAGTGCAATTATAGTGCACATAAATCTGTTCTGTATGAGTGTTATTATATAACAGAATTCAAGAGGAAATCCAAGTAGCTGTCTTTAAAGAGAATGAAGAACCATGTTAAGCTTTCTTCAGTAGTTTTGTAACAGCTGTATGTATTGCCATTTTGACTATAATTTAAGAAGGAGCCTCTAGGCCCCTGATGACAAACCTATGGCATACATGCCAGAGGTGACATGCCCTCGCAGAGAGGGCTCACATGCCCTCTCTGCGGGCATGTGAGCCATCGCCCCAGCTCAGCTCCGCCGTGCATGTGCACGTGCCTCCCGCTGGCCAGCTGGTCTTTGAGTCTCTGCTGTGCATGCATGGGGGATGGGGCGCATGCAGGGGATGCATGCACATGTGCAGGGAGCAGGGGCATCCACGGGAGACACACATTTCATTTTGGAGAGGTTTGCACGCACACACAGGTGCACTTTGGGTACTCGGTGCTGAAAAGGTTAGCCATCACTACTCTAGGCATTATCCCAGCAAGTGGCAACTTTTAACCAACTTTGTCTGACCTAAGAAGAATAAACCTAATTAGTATTTGAATGGGACAGTTTGAGAAAATCCTATGATTATAGGCTAGAACGGGATTATTTTTTTTTTAAAAAATTGCATTGTATGGGTGGTGCATTGACTCAACTGTTAAGATGCTGAGCTTGTCAGCTGGAGAGTTCAAGACCTGACTGCCACCCAACAGGGTGAGCTCCCATCCTCACCCCAGCTCCTATCAACCTAGCAGTTCGAAAGCATGCAAGTGTGATGGCCCGGCACAAAGGCAACACAGTCAGATAATAAGAGTCCCTTTATTTTCTCCAACTTTGCCCCCAGTGCCCAGGATACCTTCTGGTTGGAGAAAAACTCTCCCGGGAACAGCCTTTGACTCCAGAAAATTAAGTCCAAAACAAGATAAACACAAACTGTAACTTAAAATCCAAACAAGCAAAAACTGAAGGGGGCAGGGCAGGAGCAAGAATTTCAGACTTGAAAGCATGGCAAAACTCACACAGTTGGGAAGATGCCAGGAACATAGATAAGGCACGACAACACAAGATAAAGTCACATTTGTTCCCAATAGCCTGCCGCATGCAGCTTGCCTTTTTTATAAACTGTGTTCCCAGCTGCGGCTAATGAAAGGAATCAGGGCCCTTTCCTCCCTGTAAGCCATGCAAACCACATTGTTCTTTTCTCTGTTCCTCCCTGCGTGCCCTAGAATGAAGAGGGGGTAGGCCTGGATCTTCCTCTGAACTCCCTCTCTCTTGTTCTACCTCTTCCCTGCTCTGCCCAGCCAGACTTTGCCCTTCCCCAGTTTCCTCCATGGCCAACAGAGCCATACTCCCTGTCAGCGGTTCGGCTTCCTCCTCAGAGTCAGACTCCGACAGGGGCATGACAGCAAGTGTGAATAGACAGCAGGTGCCCACTTTGGTGGGCAGGTAACAGAACTTCATGACATATACTGACCACATGACTGTGGAAATATCTTCAGACAGTGCTGGCTCAGTGGCCTTGAAACGGAGATGAGCACCACACCAGAAACGACTAGCAGAGTAAAATCCGCTGGGACTCATTTACTTTTACCTTTTTATATGATTGTATATAGTTGTATTTTTTTAAAAAATAAAACAATATGGGGAAACAAAAGAGATTAATATAAATACCTCCCAACAAATTAATTAGTTTTAATTATAATACCAAAACAAAAAGAAAATATGCCAAAAAGGAAAAGGTCTAAATATTTAACTACTAAATTCATATGAATTACCAAAATAGGTCACATTTTCCTATAAAAGCAGTACATTAAGTTGCATATAACCAACGTTCTTGTTAACTAATCTATGTCAAAGAGAAACATGCTGCGTCATTTTTGGCTGATAGAAAACAAACAGCCTTTTCAGAAATGAGTAAGTTACACATTTCTTGAATCCACCGTCTATGGAGATTCTCAGTCATCTAGGTCATAGTTGTCCCAAAAGTGCTTTTTCAAGAGGCAACTGGACTTTGTTTTTCTTTGAAGACATTTCACTTCTCATCCAAGAAGCCACTTCAGCTCTGTTTAATAATGAGAAGTGAAATGTCTTCAAAGAAAAACAAAGTCCAGTTGCCTGTTGAAAAAGCACTTTTGGGACATCTTGAATCCAATTTTTTATATCTAGCGTAGTGGCACTTTTCCAGTTATTCTTGGCTATTCCAGAACAAAGCTGGGGCAGACCAGGTCTGTATCAAGGAAGCTCCCTGGACATTAAGTTACTCAGTTTAGATTGACTTGAAGCTTGAGAGCCATCTCCTCCATAAGGAGTTTGCGTGCTCAACTCAGGAACCCAAATGTCTTCCTTACTCTAGCTTTGGATCAACCATCTTTTCACCTGGATCCTTCGAGATGGGCTGGGATTGGAACTCCCCATATAATTAGCCAGCCTGTCACCTGGATATTATAGGAACTATACTGCCAACTCAAGTGGAAAATGTATGTTCCATAAAGTCTGCTTTGGAGATGTTGATTTTTTTTATTAAGCTTCTTTTATTTTATTTACTTTATTTTGTCAAGCGATTATAAGATAACAGGTATAAGTATAAACATAGTTATGAATATATGAAATGGATACATATAAGAAAAAATAAAAAGAAATAATAGGACAGGGACGGTAGGCACATTGGTGCGCTTATGCACGCCTCCTACAGACCTCTTAGGAAAGGGGTGAGGTCAATAGTAGACAGTCTAAGGTTAAAGTTTGTGGGGTTTGGGGAAGAAACCACAGAGTCAGGTAGAGTATTCCAGACATTGACCACTCTGTTGCTGAAGTTGTATTTCCTGCAATCAAGTTTGGTGCGGTTTACCTTGAGTTTGTATCTATTCTGTGCTCTTGTATTGTTATGGTTGACACTGAAGTATTCATTGACCAGTAGGACATTGCAATATATAATTTTATGTACTATACTTAGATTGGACCGAAGGCAGAGTAGTTCTAGGTTTTCTAGGTCTAGAATTTCAAGTCTGGTGGCATAAGGTATTCTGCAATGAGTAGAGGAGTGGAGAACTCTTCTTGTGAAATATTTCTGGACTTTCTCAACTGTATTAATATCAGATACGTAATGCGGGTTCCAGACTGGTGAGCTGTATTCAAGTATTGGTCTAGCAAATGTTTTGTATGCTCTAGTTAGTAGTGTGATATTACCAGAGAAAAAGCTACACAGGATTAGGTTAACAACTCTTAATGCCTTTTTGGCTATGAAGTTACAGTGGGCTCTAGCACTTAGATCATTTGAGATGAGTACTCCAAGGTCCTTGACAGAGTTTGGATCATCAACAAGGTCTTGACTATTCAGCTTCTTAAAGTGTTCCCATTTCCTCTTCAGATTCCCCAGCCTCGGGGCTTTTGACTGCCTCTTCTTCTCAGAAAGGGGTTTTATAGATGAGGCTTTCCTGCCAGAGCTCCAATAATTTTTAGAGATGAATAAGCATTGCTATATCTAGATCATTTTTTGTTGTTGTTCCTTCTCTACCAGGTGGTGGATGTTGGCAGGAACAGCTATGAAATTCTTCCACACGCACAGAGAAGATTTGCAGTAAGTATGCAATATATTGCTGAGTCTAGTTTGGTTTATTTTTCTTCCCTGCCATTTAAAAGTGAAAGCAGTGTCCTTGGAGGATCAGATGAACTCACTGAACTCAGTGGCCTATACAAGGAAACAGGTTATCACTCTGAAGTTGAATGGCCTTTCTTTCTCTCTTTCTCTCTTTCTTTCTCATTCTTTCTTTTTCTTTCTTTCTTTTTTTTCTTTCTCTCTTTCTCTCTCTCCTCTCCTCTCTTCATATAAACTTCCTAACTGGGATGCCATAAAAGCTATTTTACCACTTTAAAAGCCCCAGGATAGCTAGAATTCAAAGTTGGTTTTGTTCATTTCTTTCCCCCACTAAAAATAATTCTAGAATATCAGGTCAAATATTATACCCTTTGGAAATATTCTATAAAAAGTTGTGTTTGGTTTGAGATGGTCCCTGCATGACTTGTGTGTATGCCCATGTATCACAGTTTGTCCTTTGAATCCAGGTTCTGGATTTAAATAAAATATGGTCATGTCTGATGTGTGCACATTTTTGGTGTGTCTTACAAATTATCGTATCTAGTTTCCCAACAGTAATTAAGAGTTTGTCTCAATTTTTCCACAGTGTTACTCCCTATGTGATGGGCAGAGATGGGGAACCTATAACCTCCATATTACAGCTCCTAACAACCCCTGCCAACAATGGTCTGAAATGCCCTGAAATACAGGGAACTATTATTTGAAATTATATTATTTTCTAGAAGTACACTCACTAGAGAAAATAGGTCTTATCATAGCAAGTACTTTTGATAGCTTCTAACTGGAGGCTTAGCTACCTAATGAGATAAGCATTGGGCAATAATTTATCTTGGTTATGATATACCCTCTGCACTTCAAAACCATACCAACAGGGAGAGTCATAACCAGAAAGAAAACAAAAAGAACCAAGAAAATACAAGTCAGGGAGTTTATCCAAAGAGTCTGTTTGGCAGCCTTGTACTTAATCTTTAACATCAGTGCACAAGAGTGAATATACTCAACCAGTGCTTACTTAGGGCATTGAGTTCAATGAACTATATGGCTCAAGAGAGTTGCGTTAAATGACCTTGCAGAGAGATGGAGTGATAGTTCTTTCAGCCTTTGTGTGTTTTGTGTGTGTGTGTATGAATGACAAAGAGAGGAGGCTTAGGAATCCAAAGCCTTTATTCAAGCCTTTTCAAAGTTGGGAGAAGGGGAAATGCAAAGAGAAGGACTGTTACACACTGAACACTTACCAGCCAACATATCCTGGCAGAAAATGTGGAAGTGGGTAAAAGGAAACCATGATAACAAAGGGATAGAGATCTGTTTACAAAAGGGATATTTGGTGCTTGAATTCATGTCCTTTAGGGGACAGAGTAAGCCAGCAAGTTTATTAAAGGTTTGTGGCAGCCATGAACTCTTAATATTCAAAGAAATGTGGTTGGGGTGGAAAACAGGATGGAAGGGTGAGTCAACCTTGAGCTTGTGAGGATCGAACTGCCAGCAGTTGGCAGAATTAGCCTGTAATGCTATATTCTAACCACTGTACCATCATGGCTCCTAATATAGCCATAAAGCTGGCACCCATATGTGTGTCTGTGTGCACCCTAGATAGATAACATACATCCACGTGGAAGATAGATAAACAAAAAAAACTCAGAAAACTGGCAACTCTTGCAAGATGTTTATATATTTGAAATTTCATGAGATTTTGACACTTTTGTCTAACGTTTGTCAAGACTTCAGGTGAGAATGCCAAAATGAGATTTATAAATCGCAGGAGATTTCTTAGTCTCCTGAAATGTTAGCATTTAACTTCATTTTATTTATTCCATTGTCCATAGAATTGAGCTCTAGCAAATACCATTAGAGCAGCTGTCCCCAGCCTTTTGGGCACCAGGGACCGGTTCTAGGAAGAGAGGTTTTCTGTAGACTAGAGGGGACGTGGTTTTATGTGGTACCTGCATCCCAGAGATGGGGCTTCCTTTGTTTGCATGGCCCGGTGTTGTGGCCTGTCGGCTGCTGGACCCTCCAGCAGCTGAATCAGAAGAGGAGGAGGAAGCATGGGAGTCAGGATCAGCATCAGGGCAACCTGGGAGCTCCGATGGGGAAGAAGGAATGGAGCTGGGGGGAGGAGAGAGAGAGAGAGGCGGAGCCTGGGCCATGCATCAGCTCTCAGATGGAGAGTCAACAGCCCCCAGGTCTGGAGGTGGCTGATGAAGAAGAGGAGGAACAGCCAGATCCAGTGCCTGACGCGTGGCTGCACAGAAGGCAGAGAAGGGGAGAGCAGCGGAAAGCTGTGGGCCAATCATAGGGAAAGAAGAGCCACCACTGCTAGCGAGGCCCACCCTAGCTCTGGGGATAAAAGGCAGGAGGCAGAGTTGAATAGGTGTGGCAGACAACTATTCATCTCCTGGATGGACGGACTTGTTAGCTTGCGAGATAAACTTTTTGTTGGGGCTGCCGGCATTCCTAATAAAGGAATCTTTTGAGTTCACATTGGAGAGTTTGTTGTGTTTGGGGTGCTGGGTCAGAACACCCGGTTTCTGGCATGCCGTGGGCTGGTGCTACTCCACAGCACAGGGTTTGGGGACCCCTGCATTATAGGAGCTTGTATGTGCCATGGGCCATTGATTGATGTGCTGGTCCTCCAAAGCTTTTAAGGATGACATTGTGAACCATAAGAAAGAAACATATGCAAAGTGGTACTTTTTTGAGTCTTCAAGCTTTCTAGTTAGTTGGATTGCAGAGAAAGACATGCTGTCTCTGCCAGTTCAGACACACTTCTATTCTCAGTTCTTCTCTTCCAAGTAGAGTTCACCTGTTGCCAGGATTGATCCCTGGTGCAAATTACAACCTGAGTGTGACAAGCAGATCTGAACATGAGGGGTGCAGTGGTGTCCCACAGATGTGGGTGGAAAGAAACCAGCTGATACTCACCCTCCTTCTCTTCCATAGGCCAATCTCTGTCTTTGTTTGAGTTAATGTTGAAAAAATGAGATCCGGTCACATCTCAGGGATATTTCCCAGCATAAATGTTTCCCCAGAGCTCTAAGTTCAGCGGTATCTCCAAAGACAAGCAATTATTACTAACTTATCAACTGTTTTATCACTGGTCTATCTTTCCCAACAGCACAATTATCCACACAGAACGGCAATCCCAGCCTGTTAGGCTTGTATTGTAAAAAAAAAAAAATCAGCAATGTAACCTCTGTCACCTTGCTTTATTTAGAGGCCTAAGAGGAGCAGCACATATTCCATTCCAATCCAATCTATTCTTCGACATTTTCCAGAATATGGATGACAGGGCTGGATCAGCTGTTTCCTCACTTGCTATGTGCTATTCAGTATGTGTCAGAAGCTATAGAGAGAAGATCCTCTTCCCACCTGGCCCTCACTATCTTTATGCCTAATTTATCCTCTTGGGAATCCTTCCAGTTGAATTCAGTCACTTGTTTAGCTTCTAAAAAGTTTGGCAAACTAAAGTATTGGTTAAGAAGGACGTCAAAACTAATGTGGCATGAATCACAAGAGTCTCAGTTGACAATTCCTACCAGTCCAGATTTTGGCATTGCTTCATATATTTATTTATTTTTTATGTAACCTCCTTTCAACAAAGTCATTGAAGAGACTTGTGTATTGGTTAAAAAGCCAGGTTGCTGATAAGCCAGCTGAAAGGTTCCAGCTGTTTGCTTTCTCAAAGTCCCCTGTTTTCCAGATTGAAAGTGCCTATATCTTTTTAAACTAGACCAGATGTTGTGGTCTGACCAGAAGAAAAAAAAAGTAGCTTGTTAACCACATATAATTTGTTCTGCTAAGATTTGAATATTGATAGGCTTCCCAAAGTGAATTTGGGCTAATTCTGTAAATACATTTGTGGGGGTGGGGGGAATGAGATTTTGTCAAACAATTTTTTTAACTAATTCTCAGATTTCAGTAATAGTATGAGCCCTCTAAGTCCATTCAGTGCTAAGTAAGCAGAAAATTGAGGTTAATGATTTTCATTATTGTTAAATAATATTGATTGAATTTGGCCTGGATCTTTAAACCTATATCTATTTCACAGTCATTCAATAAACTGCAATGCCAAGTTGTGTCAGATCAAAACAGATTTATTTGATAGAGCAGAACAATCAATAAATATATTATTCTTAAATATCTAAAGAGTCTTTTCTTCTTTCGTTCCTCTTAAACAGTCCTTCAAGGAACTAGAAGTTTCTATGAGAGATTCACAGTTCTTCCTCTCATAACCTCTTCTTAGATATAGCTAACCTCTTTAGAAAGTCCCTTTCTCTTTAGGTTATAGATCTTCTCTCAGATTCCTATGCTATAGCTTCTCATGCACAGACCTCAGTCTGTCAGATCCTAATATCTCCTCAGAGTCTTGGATCTTCTCAGTATCTCTGATCTCCTCAGACAAAATGAGTCTCCTCAGAATCTCCTCTGAATCTCCTCATTTTTGAAAATGACAGTTGACAGCCCCTTTTATACTCAGGGTGTGTCCTACAGTATCACAGTGGGGTGCTCAATGCCACCCTGTCATTGGTGGGTTTGTTTGACCACCCCATCAAACTCCACTCATTTGTAAACTGAATAGTAACTCCAGAAAGTTCTACTTTCTGACAATTATGATAGTTTAAGAAAATGTACTTTAAAATCAGCAGAAACAGAAAGTAGAAATAACTTCCATTGGCTGGGTAATCATATCATCCTTCTTTCTTAACCACATTAAATGTGCATAATTGCATTCTAGCACGAATTGTAGACAGTGATAGACAATTATTCTTGACTTTATCAAAGTTCTTTGCATACTTCACAATTTTAACTGGTACATACAACAGTAGAAAAATGTCTGTACATTTTTAATGTACATATGTGTAAACATGTCTTCTGGCTACTTTCAAAAGTACAGAGGAGGATTCGGTGATCAATTAAAACAAAGTGATTGCTTAGTCTTTTTTTTTTCTTTACTTTTTTATTGGACAACTTTCTTAACAGATTGCCAGAACACTGTAGATATATTTCTGGTTTCTAGCAAAGTATTTGAAATGCCTTGTGATTGATTGCAGGGTAATTTTCCCAGGGGTATATTTGAGTTGGAGACAAGAACACATTGATTTAAAGCACAAATTGCTTATCAGACAGATTTAAAGAGGAGATTTAAGTCCTTCTGTATACAGTTTTCTGCATACATGTGAGTAGATAACGCAGATAATTGAGTATAAACAGTAGCAAGCATTTGATCGCATATATACCACATCATGTGCTTAGTCAGTTCAGGGAGTATAATTATGTGGTAATGGGACAGGACTACAAAGACAAAGACAGGACTACAAAGACAATGTTTTCAAAAACAAAACAGCAGCTATTCCAGGAATAGTTATTTCTAAAGAATTTCCTTTTTCTGCTTTTCCCATGCTTTGCTTGCTTCCCAGGATCCTTCTCAATCTATCAGAATTTCATGGCCTTCTAAATGTGTTATAGCTGAACTGACAGTTTTAGTTTCCTTGAGAAAGAACATTTGAATTAGGGGCTTTTAGCTTGACACCCCATCCTAAAAAAAGTTTTAAGAAACTGGTTACCAAACTAGTTTAAACATGGGTCATACTGTATAACTATGAGGTACATCTACAATGGGTTTAAAAGTATTAAGAGAGGGCTTACCAATGATATCTCTTTAAAGTGAATAAAAGCCAGTTTGATCTATTATTATTATTATTATTTTATTAGACTTGTATGCCGCCCTTCTCCCGAAGGACTCAGGGCGGCAAACATATAAAAAAGTATACAGTAAAAAGATATTAAATAAAAACAAGTCTAAATTACAAAGAACAGCTAAAATGATTAAAATTACAATAATTAACAAAACTATTAAAACTACCCACCCCCATGGTCAATCCAGGCCGGCCTGCTGAAACAGCCAAGTCTTCAGGTCTCGACGAAAGGAGCGGAGATCAGGGGCCAAACAAAGATCCGCAGGAAGCTGATTCCATAGGGTGGGCGCTCCCACAGAAAAGGCCCTAGCCCTGGGAGCCGCCAGCCGACAATGCCTGACCGACGGTATTCCCAGGAGGCCCCTCCTATGGGAGCGAACGGTGGTTAATCTAGTGGTTAAGGCTCCAGGTTAGAAAACAGGAGACTGTGAGTTTTAGTCCTGCCTTAGCCGTGAAAGTCTGCTGGGTGCTTTGGGTCAGCCCAATCCACCTCTCAGGGTTGTTGTTATGGGGAAAATAGGAGGAGGAAGTGTTGGATGTGTTTTCCACCTTGAGTTATTTGTAAAAATAATAAAGATGGGATTGAAATAAATAAAAATAAAATAATGCAGTATCAACTGCATTCCTATTCATATAACATTCATTCTGTGGCTAACAACCCATCACCATTGTTGTAAATGGACTAGATGAAATGCTAGAGGAAGGCCTTGGTGGTTCAGGCTGTTAAACACCTAGCACTTAGCTCCAGCTGCCTGCAATTAGTGCAGGCTGGAATCCCACCAGGCTCAAGGTTGACTCAGCCTTCCATCCTCTCAGAGTAGGTAAATTGAGGACCCAAGATTGTTGGGGGCAATAAGCTGACTTTGTAAAAATGCCGCTTAGTAATAAGCAGGCATATACAATGGAATGAAGGCTATTGCTGAGTGCATTGGGTTGTGCTCCAAAGATTGTAAGCCGCCCTGAGTCTCCGGAGAAGGGTGGCATATAAATGTGAATTTAAAAAAAATTAATCAAATTGGCAGATAGTACAGAACTGAATGGAATGGCTAATACTGTAAAAGACCAGAACAAATTCACTACAATCTTGATCCTTGGATACATGCTTTGAAAAATAACATAATATATTAACAGAGGCCATGCAAAGTCTTCATATAGGGAAAATAAATCAAATTCAACATCATGGGATGGGATAGCTGGCTGTATACTAGTATTATAAAAAGAGTATTAGAATTGTGGTTGGTCAACATAACTCGATAGTGTGATACAGCATCTAAAAAGGCAATTAGCCTTACCTTGTTCAGCAAAAACATAGATTCCAACTCAAGGAAGAAATAGTGAGCTTCCATGACTGAGGATGGATTTGGGCCTGTATCTTTCTTGACGATATTGGCTCTCAGTCATTAAAATGGCTTGAAATCCAAACAAAATCTAAAATGGAAGAAAAGCTAGCAGTTGCATGAAGTACAAATTGCACTTGTTAAACAAACTGTGGAGCTTTATGCAAATTGCCTCAACTTTCCAGACTAAAGGAAAACTGGATGAAAGAGGAGGAATAACTTTAACTGGATCTCTGAAAATCCCAGAGATTCTTTGATCTAGTTAATTAAAGCTAAAGTATTCCTCCTCTTCCATTCAGCTTTCATTTAAGAATAAAATGAAGGAAATATACTCATTCCTCCATTGTTCTGGCTTCAGGAAGGTTTTTCTGGAAAGTTCACTTTGTCCTGCTGTGAATGCTGATTCAGGTAAGAACATTTCTAAAGTTAATTCTGGAACTACATGTCCGGCTGACCTTTCAGTATGATTTAAGTTTGCAGAAGATGTAGGCCTTGCCTATATTATTCCAAGACCCAGAAGGATTACAAATTGTTCTTGCATAGTATGATATACCATGCATTCTATATAATCCTTTGTAGCCTTGAGAAACTTTGCATTCTTCCATTTGTAGAAAGTTAACACCCACCCCACTCCTAGTAAAGTGAAATATTCTAGGAAATATTAAAAAGACAAAATATTATATTTCCCTAGATGAGAAAAGGAGAAACATGTTTTTAAAGACAAAACAGCTCCCTCCAGCTCCCTGCCCCTGTCTTCAGCCCCAGAGTGATGGGATTAAGACATGGCCCTCAGGACATGATAGGATTAGCCCTCTCCCCATCTCACCACATGGCACCTAGAAAGATTGCATCCCCTAGCAAGATTCAACCAAGCCTAGTACTCAAGACAACCTACAAAGTTACCCCTGCATGGCTCATGGGAGTCTGACAACCAGTCAGAATACACTTCTTTCACAGGAACAGGAAGCAAGTTCAAAGCCCAAGAGAGGGTATAAATCTCTTTCTCACCCATGTGCTCAAACCATGTGGTCCTGTCCACCATTAAACCATCTTTCCAAACAGCCTCCATGTTTCCAGTGTCTTTCTCCCCACTTGGAACTGAACCCAGACGGACATTTCTTCCAACACATTCTTCCTCTTACTTAGTTACACGAACCTTGGGTTGAAGAATAAATATTATCAAGCAGTACAAATAATTTTGCATCTTGAAAGACATCCATTTTCTTCAGTCAGGAACTTTCCTTCTTATATGTTAGATTGCAATGCTGAATTCTTACCTATGTGCTACAATGGTGCCGGACTGAGAAAGATTTCAGTTGATTTTAGGGGAAACAAAGATAAACTTGGATGTAAAATTTAGCAGAGATGATTTATTCAATCTGGAGACTGAGGCATTTATATACAGGGATATTGTGGTTGATTTTACAGAGTTTTGCATTGCAAATACAACATCAGCTCTACTGCATGTAAGTTAGTAGTTTGAGCCACTTTTGTTTGTTTATTTAAAAAAAGGCTTTACAACTCCCTGTTGCAATCTTTATCACTGAAGGAGGCTTCTGTCTAATCTCTTATATACTGGTAGTGTGTGAGAGGGAGAGGGAGAGAATATTGCAAAATATACTCTTTACACATGCTGCTCCTGCTCAGTGATATCTCCAATATGCTAATTGCTCCTTAAACTAAAGTCCTTTTGTGTGGATAAACTTTGATCATTCCATTTATTACACTGATAATTACCATTGTTTGAAGAAATTCAATAAGTAACACTTCTATAAAATATCTTAAAATAGATCACATGGCTGGGTAAAAATCAGTTTGTGAGCTTCAAGGGATGACCCATATGTGAGTCTTCACAATCATAAAAGGCTGTCATTGTACCAACCTTCCCTAGTCTGATATCCTTCAGATGGATGTGGAACACATGGAAGTTATAGACCCACCATTCTGGTAACACCAGGCTAGGAAAGCTGCCTTCATTCATAATCTTCAACTCATCTTTGGAACTATGGAAGAAAAGGACCTTTGTAAAGGCCTCCTTCCCATTTTTCCTATATTTCATCTGGTTTTATTCTTAGATATGTTTAAAATTAAAACAAAGGAAGATAAAAGTAGATATTTGAGGGGGAAGAGGATTTGCAATGAAATGTGGCAATGTGGAATGCTTTCCAGCAGGATTCCACCTTGGCAACTCTTTTGTTAAGATTATCCATTCAGCATCCTGCATTCCAACAGGCAGGAAGCCTCATAATAGCTACTGAATATTCACATTTGGCTCTCATTGACTATTAAGTTTTCCTCATTAAGATTATTTAAGAGGGATGTGCTGCAAATCCTGGGATTTTTCAAGCCTTCTTGTTAGTTCACTCTTCTGAGTAGTTGGAGATTGTTTTTCCACATAGTTCCTCAGACCCAAAGTTCGGAAACGGGATGAAAACCTACCCTCCTGCATATGTCCCTTCCCAATCTCCTGTTCTACGCATCTCTGAACTTGCCTTATCATCTACTTAGAAGGATGCAAGTTCTGAGGTCTCTGATGTCATAAAGCCTTTAGCTGGAAGAGAGTCAAGACAAGAGCAGCCATTGATGCCAAGAGACAACTAACTGCCTCCTTGGATGGCAGGTGTTTCTGCTGCATGCATTTTTCAGGTATGATTGTTCTCTTTGATAAATCATGGCTGAAGTAGAACAATTCAACAGAGGCCACGTGGAATGTAAGATGGAACAGTGATTCTGTGTTATTGAGTCACTTCTACAGGTGAAGGGTAGGGACTCCTAGGTACAGGGAGGAGCTCTCTTGTGGCATCCTATCATCACTGTGCAGTTTGGAAATAATTGTACTTGGCTTTAGAGTAGGTGCCTCACATGCATCTACAAATGGTTTTAGTTTGTTATTCGCCCCCCCCCCCACAAAGTATGGGTATAAAACTACGCCAGCTTTTCTCTCCCTGGCACCCTCAATTATATAAGGATTGCAAATATTTGAATATTAGCCAGCTGGAAGATGGTAGAGACAAAGGAAGGCAGCCTCTCTTTCCTGTGATACAACTAGGGAATTATTCCTGATGAAAAGGAATTTTGGTGTAGTAGTTAAAGTGCTGGCTTAGAAACCAGGAGTTCTAGTTGCACCTTAGGCCACCTGGCTGCTTTTGAACTATTACTCTCTTTCAGCCCAACTCAATTCATAGGGCTGCTGTTGTCAGGAAAATAGAAAAAAAACATTGGGTATATTGCTGCCTTGAGCTCACTGTAAAAAATAATAAAGGCAGGACAAAGAAATATCTAGAAAAAAAAGAAGATATATTAGATAAGGAAATATTTTCTACTGTGTTTGGGGGATATTTTTCTCTCATTTCTTGATTCAATTATTGTTCTATTCGTCTATGCAAGTTGCAGGCGCAGGCAGAACTACATTCCTTCCTACAAGGAAACATAAAGTTCCCAGTGGTATCCAGATGTTCAGAAAGAGGCCCCAGGGAAGTCAGGAGAGACACCACCTGTTAGCAATAAAGGAAACCTACAAAGATGGAACATTAATTGGATTAAGCTCAAAGCTTTGTTTCCTTGAGGCAGCCTCTCTTATCCTATTAGCCTCCAGATATGTTGCAGTATAACTTCCACCAGCCATAGCCGCCAAAGGTATTTCTATATGATATAACAGAATAACAGAGTTGGAAGGGACCTTGGAGATCTTCTAGCCCAACCCTCTGCTCAGGCAGGGAGCCCTATACCATTTCAAACAAGTGGCTGTCCAGTATCTTCTTTAAAACTTCCATTGTTGAAGCAATCACAACTTCTGGAGGGAAGTTTTTCTACTGATTATTTATTCTAACTGTCAGGAAATTTCTCCTTATTTCTAGGCTGATTCTCCTCTTGATTAGTTTCCACCCATTGCTTCCTGTCCTGCCCTCAGGTGCTTTGCAGAATAGATTGACTCCCTCTTCTCTGTGGCAACCCCTGAGATATTGGAGCACTATCACGTCACCCGTAGTCCTTCTTTTTGTTAAACTAGACATACCCAATTCCTGCAACCGTTCTTCATGTATTTTTAGCCTCCAGTCCCCTATTCATCTTTGTTGCTCTTCTCTGCATCCTTTCTAGAGTCTCAACGTATTTTTTTTTACATTGTGGTGACCAAAGCTGGATGCAGTATTCTAAGTGTGGAATACCGCATCCAGCTTTGGTCGCCACAATTCAGGGGTGGGATGCTACCAGTTCAGTCTGGTTCTATAGAACCGGTAGCTTCGTAGAGCAGCTGACACTGAACCGGTTTGCTGCAACGACCTTCTGGTTGTCTGTTGGGCCCCCCCTGCCTGCCCGCCCGGGCTCTTGGCTATCCTTTATTTCCTGCTTTTTCAACCTTAGCTGCTTTGCGCGGCACAGCTGAGGTTGAAAAAGCAGGAAAGAAGAGGAATTTCAAACGCTGTGCACCCACGCGCAGCGCTTGTCAGCTGTCCGGGTGGCACAGCTGGTGATGTTTTGCAAATGCTCCACACGTGTGCAGCACGCGCAAAATGCACTCTCACCAAACCGGTTGTAACACCGGTTGAATCCCACCCCTGCCACAATGTAATATTTCTTCTAACTCTCTCTAGTGTTCTTAGCCAATACCTGCTGATTTATTTTACCATTTATCAGTATTCAGGTCCACATCTGAACATTCTGAAATTAAGCATTGCAAGCAAAAAAACAAAAAAAAATCCCTTCCTTGGGTTTTCCCATTAGATTCACTGATGCCCATTAATAGCAAAAGTTTGCAAGCTTGTTCCAGCATGAAAGCAAATACAAAATCAGTTAAAGATAGATTGAGTGGGTCTGAGTAGTATTTCCAGAGCTTAGCGAAAGGTCTGGACATGCTTTTAAATGCAAGAAGTTATATTCAGCAAGCATGATCGTTGTGTATAATTATTTATTTATTTATTTATTTTATTGGACTTATATGCCGCCCCATCTCCGAAGACTCGGGGCGGCTCACAATTAAAACATACAATACAATAATTATTTAAAAAAGAATTAAACAATTTTAAGCCCAATAAAACCAAATTAAAATACTTAAAATTATCCCATGGCCCTGGTGAGGTAATCACAGCCCGATTTGGTCGAACAACCAGGTCTTTAAATCGCGGCGGAAGGTGCGGAGGTCAGGGGCCAGACGGAGGTCCAGAGGCAGTTCATTCCATAAGTCGGGGACCGCTACAGATTGGTGGTTTCCCAGTGAGATTTGAAACTGCCCTAGCTTTTCTAGGGTTACAAAAGCATTCTCAAATTTCCTATGCGAGCAGCATTTTTTTTTTAGCAAAGAGATTTTTATTTCTCTACTTTTCTCAAACACAATGAAAATAAGTGCTCTGCCTCATTTTAAAGCATTTTGCTTGCATTTCCTTGCTTGTCAACCAGAAATCTAGGTTGATTAAAGCAGGAGAAAGTAAAAATATTATTCATCAGCTGATTGTGGATTGGCAGTCTTCTGATTATCATGAGATGAATCAATCATTTGTGGTTATACCATCAAATAAAGGCAGAGCCCTGTTAGAATGACAAAACAATTGACTAGGAAGAGGCCTCTAAATCTGTTGAGTCCAACCATTTGTCAGAAATGGTGTAGGATCTTCTGCTTGGGCAGGGGGTTTGACTAGATGACCTACAAGGTCCCTTCCAACTCTGATCTAATCTAATCTAATTTAAACCACTTTGTGAAGTATAGGAATGCAAATTAAAACATCCATGACCAATGATTGTCCTGGTAAAGTTCACCACCAATGGCATCTGCATTAAACTGCAGTGATGGCAAGACAACATGCTTGCAGTGATATAATTTCACAAATATTACATCAGACACAAATCAACTAAGTCCAGGGATTAATATGATTGCAGCATCACACACATATTGTCACCCATATATGTCCACCCATCTCTCTAGGTAGAAGTTTCCACTCTTAAACTGCTCTTAATGATATACATTGTGATATTTTCCCAGTATTCAGTGGGAATTTGCCCTCCATATCTTAGGTTCTGGGTTCTGCGTTCTAGTTTGATAAGGAAAAGATAACTTTTCTGTTGTTGGAGAGAAAATCCGTCTAGTTCCAAGCCAGGAGAAAGACGCTGGAAATAAAATGGAGGCAGGCTGCAGGACTGCCTCCATTTATACTTATTTGGTAGCCAGAAACTAGAGACAGAAGCATGTTTTGGGGTGGCTAACAAAATTGGGTTGAAAGTAAGTGGGCTTTTATACATTCTTAGGGGCATTGTGATTGAGATGCCTGTTCCTATGCAATAATATATTCTTTAATATTTTAATGGCTGTTGCCACATTCCTATGGGGTCATGTAGGGATGGCTGGCTCTACAGGCAAAAGGGGAAACGCAAATCCTAGGTGTTTGTCTGAGCTAATCTTGTCAGCTTCCGCTCCTTGCCTATTGTATTGCTTATTTGGAGTTTCTAGTTGATCTTTGCTTATGAATAGATTGGTGCAGTCTTTCTGAATGAATACAGAATCTCCATTCCTAAAGACTAGTCTCTTCATGCCTCTGCTTGAGGCTGTTTTCCTACAGCAGGAAGACTGGGGCTGCATTCTGTCTTTAAGAACATATTTCTCCATTTCTCCTTCAGGGAAATATTTTATTCTGCCTGTTTTTAATATTAAGAATAAAGAATATTTTATCCTGGGGAAGGGAGAGGGCTTCCTTCACTGTGATATTCCCACAGCTATTTAATAAGTGTTATCATATCCCCACAGGTGATATAATACTTGGCTGTTGGCACTTGGCAGTAGTCTTAGAATCATATTCGACGTTTCAGCACTCCTTCGACCTTGACAACATGTTACCGAGTCTGTCTAATGAACACCTTTTTCCCCCTCTATATCCTTGCTAGAAATAGAGCATATGTCAGAACAGCTCATTTAAGACCGAGGACAGGTAGAGAATGGCTGATGGAAATGTTCACTTTTAGGAGTGAAATTGAAGAGAGTGATTTAAAGGTCTCACCAAGCTAAGAAAGAGCACATCTTTCTTTTGCCTTCCTGCTATATCAGTACCATAGGGCTAACATTTAAATGTTCCTTTCCTATCAGTCTTTTAAAAAAAAGCTTATGAAAAATGAGCACTAGTTAAGGAGTTGGGTGGGTTCCTTCAGTGGTGAGATTCAAAAAAGTTTACTACCGCTTCTGTGGGTGTGGCTTGGTGAGCATGGCAGGGAAAGGATACTGCAAAATCCCCATTCCCTCCCCACCCCACTAACCTGCTTTCCAGCTCTGTTCTCCTGTGCAGAGCAACAAAAGAAGACCTGGCAGATCAGCTGGGACTTGGGAGGCAGAGAATAGATGGGGAAGGGCCAGTCAGAGGTGGTATTTGCCGATTCTCCAAACTACTCTAAATTTCCGCTACCAGTTCTCCAGAACTGGTCAGAACCTGCTGAATACCACCTCTGGGTTCCTTCAAGCTGATAGCACATGTCAAGCAAGGCAGCTTGCAAGCCAGTAGGATCAGTTTGTGGTCCACTTCATTTTCATAGTCAATAATTTCCTAGTTTATTAGGGATTTTTAAAAAGCAGAGTTATAAGAAATTGGTGGGTAGCCCAAATTTTAAACGCTTGTTCCACTACCAAGCAAATGTTGGTTCCAGTATGCAATTAATTATTGCCAATAATTTTCTGAATTTTCTATAGCCCATGTTATCTGAACTTTATCACTTGCACCTTCTTCACATTTTAAAGAGAGATGCACCTAAAGTCTAAATGAATTGTATTTACCCTGTACTAAAGGCCATCAGGTCAAAATGGCCCATATTCTTCAGACAAGATAAGAGATTATCTTTCTCTCTCTTGCAGTTTATATTGGCGTCAGCACATGATGGCATTCCTGACGTTCTCCTTCCATCATGCCAGTTTGGCCTTCTTCCCTCCCAGCCTATGTTTAAACAATCTCGGGTTGCATTCTGGAAATGCTCCTGCTTAATCTTGACACTGAGCCATGATGTGTAAACTTTATCTTCCTCCTTGCCATCATCCTTATAAAGGAGGTGTATTTATGTGACCCGACCAGTTTGCCCAGTCATTGGTAAATTTCAGGGGTGGAGTGAGAAGGGAGGAAAAAGCTTGTAATTTAGACAAGCCATTGGCTGTTTGTCAACCAATCACCATCCTCAAAATATTTCTCACCAACATTAATAGGACAATATCTCTCCATAGGTGGCTGTAATAGCAACAATAGCCTGTCAAAGAATGCCGTTTGCCCAGGAAACTATATCCCTACGGTAACGAATTTTATGCTAAAGATCCCCCGTTCCTTAAGAATACACGCTGCTTTACAAACAAACTCAAGAAGTTTACAGAGCAATATTCTAGCTTAGTTTTCCTCCACTATATCTGCTACATCATACATCCCAGCCAGGAGGCATTCATAAACCGGTTGGCTGGGAATGATGGGAACTGTTAACCAGCACGTCTGCTGTTGCCTCAGTCCGTAAAACTAAATTAAAGCGTGCCTTTATTTTCCCTAACCGCAACTCAGAAGAAGGGGGTATTTATTTGGACAGTCGCTTGTCTGAGATGGTATGGGTTCTCTTGTTTGAGAAGGGGGCTGGACTGGAAGACCTCCAAGGTCCCTTCCAGCTCTATTCTATTCTGACTCAGGAGAAGGGAAGGGGCAGGGGATCACAATGGATCATGTGTCCATCCGCTCAGCGTGGACATCCTCTCGCCGGTTTAGTAACCACGTTCGACTCTGAGGCTTTCCCGGAACGAAGGAGCGCGTTACGCAAGATTAAAGAGTAAAAGATACGCCGCGCCCTTCGCCCCCGGTTCTGCTGCCAGCTCTCTGCCTCTCCGGCCGGTGGCCGGCTTCCACCTGCCTCTGCGAAGTGCAGCGACCGCGATCCCAGGCGGGAGAGATCTCTCTCGCAGGCGCCTGACTCGTTGGGGTCCACGGAGGAAATGGGCTCGCCAAGAACCGAGAGAGTTCGCCGGCGCCAAGATGACCCGGCTCCGGGAGGAACGCAGCCAGATGGCCGCAAGCCTCGTGTCTTCGCGGGGAAAGCTTCCGTCGGGCAGCAGGGAGGAGGGGAGGCCTGCGCCCTTCGCCCTGAGCGTTGACTCGATCCGGACCGCGAGCTCTGAGTCGGAGGCTTCCCCGGGGGCCGCCGTCACCGGCCCCACCCAGCGCTCTGCTCTCCTCCCCTGCCTTCCAATTGGCAAGCCCAGCAGACTGCCCCAGACGCTATATATGCCTCGTTCTGCCGCGCTATGGGACCTGAGCGGAGAGAGCGCAGCATCCTCATCCCGCCGCGCTCCAGACCTTCCCTGCCGTTGCGCCTGGGAGACAGATCCCCATCTGACGCCACCGACTCGAGAAAGAGTTTCTTTCGAGTCGCCACGAATCCCGACTGTCCGCGCCTTCCCGGGGCTAGATCGCGGCCGTTTTAGGTTCCCTTCGTAGCTCTTCTCCACCTTCCTCCCGCGCCTGACTTTTCAGGGTATAGCCCTCCCGCAGCTGGAGGTTCGCCGGCGTTTGAACCACCCACCTTCCATCCTTTCATCCAGTACCAGAATCATGAGTTCCCCTCTGAAGCGAGCCCCCCTGCTCAGCTCGCTCCTAAAGCTGCGAGGTCCTGGGAGCGCACCTGCTTTGCAGCAGCAGCAACAGCTGCCCACTTCATCCGTGTGCGCCTTGGAGCCCAAGGCTCAGGTGCCTTCTTGCCCCATGCACGCTCCCCACTCACTTTCTGCCCTGCCCGGTCCTGTCAAATGGCCTCTGATGGGCAGCCTCTTAGACATCCTCTGGAAAGGGGGGCTCAAGAAACAGCACCAGACACTGGTGAGTAATCTGTGTTCCCCCACCCAACCCTTCCCAATAGATCCTTTGCCCAAAGCTAGCATTTGGCTGACTGTTGAGGGTCACGTATGGTAGAACAGGTAGTTCTTTGAATGGCAAAAGCAGTTGCTAGCCCTCTCTGACCTTAAGGTTTTAATGGCAGGATTGAGAAAGGTCTCTTAAGAGCTTGGAAAGTTTTTGCAAGATAATCTAGTTCAGCATCCCCTATGGTTGTGGTGGACCGACTGATTGCCAAATTCCCAGACAGCATCATTCCCTACAGATTGGATCAGGTTAATCCAGTCTTCAACCAATGCAGGGAATTAGTTGCTGGCGCATCCTCAAACATGTTCCTGCATCTTTCTTTAAAAACTCCTGAAGGAAGAAGAAGCAAGCACTTTTTGGGACAACATATTCTTATATTGCCACACTATGAAGTCCTTAATCAAATGCTTAATATAAGCCTCCCCATCACCGCCCCCATTTGAACAGATTTATTCTGGTCCATCTTTTGTCTGCAAGAGACGTGTCTTATAGAATGCTAGATAAGTCAATGTGTGAACTGAAAATTGTGTGCACTGTACAGTATGTTTATTTGCCTCTCCTTGCAAGGAGTTCTGTGAGAGGGTGAGCCTTCGTGATGGAGTCCTTAGCTGCCCGATTTAACCTCCCCTCTTCCTTTCTTTTTCTTTCTCCTAAAGGCTGAGTACCACCAGAGGTTTGGCAAAATCTTCCGCATGAAACTTGGGAGTTTTGACTCGGTTCATATAGGTTCACCCTGTCTGCTAGAGTCTCTCTATAGGAAAGAGAGTGCGTATCCACAGCGCCTGGAGATTAAGCCCTGGAAAGCCTATCGAGACTATCGTAAAGAGGGCTATGGGCTACTTATCCTGTGAGTAAAGACCTAGAAGGACACACACCGCTTTGTGCTGAGAATGCACTGTACTTATGTTGGGTTGAGGTGTAAAGGCAAGGGATGCTAAGAGCAAATAGTTCAGATTGCTGTTTCATAAATACATTTGAGTCTTTGATAGTAGTTTCATTATTTATAAATATTAAATGGGGGAACGTCAAAGTGTCATTTATAGGTGGTGGATACTTTGCAATCACATTAAACCTATCTTTAAGGGTTTCTTTAAGGTTCTTTGTCTTTTGGGACCACATTCTCCTGTTTTATTCTGAAAGCAAGCAAGGTTATCAAGGCGAACCAGTGTAGAGAAGCAATTTGCATCATTGTCTCTGGTTAACTTGGACCTAACCCTCCTGGCAACATTAGAATGGAAAAATTGCAGCAGGAAAAAAAGGCTGTTTTAGATCAATTGCACATAAGATAACATTCAAGCTAGAAGGGAAATGCAGAATGTGAAGAATGCTGTATAATGGTAATTTAATATCTCAGTAAAAGTGAAACATCACTGACCACTTTCAGTGATTCCCTCCAAAGATCAGTGACAACAGAAGCATCTAGTACATCTTCCCAAAAGCTAAACAGGACTCTCAAAGTTTTAGGTGAAATTAAGTAAGAAGCATTCCAGAAAAAAAGCAACATAAACCCACATGCATAAGGTATATTTCCATGTGTTCCCAGGGAAATTTTATCTTTATTTTATTTAAAGAAAGTAACATATTGGGATGCAAAGTCATTTTTCCATGCTATCATACTGATTAGTTTGCTTGTTATCTTCCTTAAAATACATTAGCAATCACTTAGGAAAACTGCCCAGATTTAATATTGTTTTAACATTTCCTTATACACCTTCCATTTTAACCAGGAGATATTAAATTTCTTTTAATCCCTTTAATATTTGTTTTTCACAGAGAAGGGAAGGACTGGCAGAGAGTAAGAAGTGCATTTCAGAAGAAATTAATGAAACCCATGGAAATTGTAAAGTTGGACACTAAAATCAATGAGGTACTGCATAAGAATAGGTGTTCAAAATTATCTCTAAAAGTCTGATCCAGGCACAGGTGTAATTTCAAATTTTGAACACTCTTGTTATTATGTGGATTGCTTTAAAAGAGGGAGGGGAGAAATTAGAAAACTCTCTCTCCAAAAATCACATGAAATCTTTCTTAACTTATACCAGTTGGAAATCTAGTTGAAACAACAATTTTGAATGTATCTCACTGATTTCCCTGGCATGTAGAAATGCACCAATCAGAGAAAAGTGAAGGCTACAATTTCCTTCTTAGCATGCCAAATTTCTATATGCAGGAAGAGGAAGTATTAAAGCGAAGAGCAAATATTCATATCTTAGCCTTCAATTGCAAATGGTTTAAAAACATATTACTTAATTTCTATTTCACTTTACTATTTCACTAGTATCCATCAGGTACTAATTATATATTTTTCACGTCTGACTTAGTTAAAGTTACCAAAAGAAAAGTGCTTTTCCAGCCCTATGATAATTTTGATCACTCCTTTTCTGTATCTTTTCCACAGCATCTGTTTTATAATGCACTGATCAGAACTTACATGATAATTCCAAGTGTAGAATTGGCACATCATAGAATTGAAAGCCTTATGATTATTAATATTTTAAAATTTGATTCACTTCCTAATGACTTTTCATTTTCCTGATGAAGAACACTTAAGAGGTCTTTTCAATCTCTTCCACAGGTCCTAGCTGATTTTATGCAGCAGATGGACACACTCCGTAACAAGAACGGAGAAATAGAAGATTTATATTCTGTACTGAATAAGTGGTCATTTGAAAGTAAGCTTTTCATTCATTCTGGGATCAATGCTGCTTTTTCTCTATACTAAAATGTATATATGTAGGTTACTTTTCCCAATCTGGAGTTCTCAGAATGCCTTAACCAGGATGGCCATGTTGGCTAACAATTCCGGGATGTTCCCTCCTAATAGAACTGAAAGGCACCAAGTAAAGATCAGCTAAAGAACAAGTTTGGTGTAGTGCTTAAATTGCTAGCCTAAATACTAGGAGACCATGAGTTTGAGCCCTACCATAGGAATGAAAGCTAGCTGGATGGCTTTGGGCCAATCATTCTCTTTTAGTCCAACCCATCTCATAGGTTTAATATTGTTGGGAAAATAACTGAGGAAGGACTTTTAGGTATGTTAGCTACCTTGATTTAGTTATAAAATAATAGAGATGGGATAAGAATTTTATAAATAAATAAACTTTGTCCATGTAGAGAGGAACTCTGGCCAATTGCTTATTACTAAATGCATTGTCCTTGGGGGTCTCACAAGCAGTATTACTGGATATTGTATATTAATTGCATCAAAAGGGGGTGATTGGGTATCATTTAAAGTTCTCAGAGAGATATGTCAAGGAAAACATAGTCAAGATTCTGGGAAATGCTTTTGCCATCAATTCTTTTTTTTTTACGGTAGGTATTTGCCTGGTGCTGTATGGGAAAAGGTTTGGACTTCAGCAAGACATAGAGGAGGAAAGTTTGAACTTTATCAAGGCTGTTAAAACGGTATGAACATGCCACATGCATGATAGCTAATTGATTTTCTGTAAGATATTAGCAAGTCAGAAGTATCTGGTTCTGTAGGAATTGCAGTTCAAGGTTCCATCTACTCTGCTATTGCACATCCTAGCCTTCCATGCAGTTTTCAATTATTCTGGGATGTATCATCTATAAACCTTATTTATTTAGGTCAAGGATCTCAATCAATGGGAACTACTGAGAAGACCCAACTGGAACACCTCTGTGTAATTCATACACAAAGGTGCTCCAGCTGGGTCTTCTCAACAGTTTCCATTGATTGAGATCCTTGACCTAAATAAATAGAAAAAGCCCTTGATGCTCAATAAGAAAATAAGCTGCAAGGAATAATTCCAGCAATATAGAATAATACCTTATAGTAGGCTGGGTCACTGGTTAATTGTTAGTTGCTCTACAGGTGACAGGGATTTTTTTTCCACCCTTTTATGAAGATTTCTGGAGACTATCCCTGGGTCCTTGCAAAGCAGGCATTCCATTTCCAATTTCCAGAAATACTTCAGATAGTTGCCCTCCAAATGGTGGACTCAGACTATGTTCATGCAAAATCCTTAATCAGATAAAAGAAAGTTCCTAGTGTAACAATCAAAGCTTGGTGCATTTTAATCTCGTTAATTTGGGGGACAAGGCTTAATATGTTGTGCAAATCCCACTTGTTGCATAAATCTGAGAATTCTGAGACTGAGATAATTCAGGATTCAGGTTAGGATTTTGTGCAGTACACTGAAATGTGTAAGGATTACTATGATCCCTGGTCCACATGGAACAGCTTCTACTTGGTATTCTAGTTTAAGGATAGCTCAGTTTATTGAATCTAAGTCAATCCTTTCTCTAACAGTAAAATATATGTTCTTTTGAACTTTTCCCAGTACTTTAATAATGGTGTTTGTCCTTTTCACTACATACTACAGATGATGAGTACTTTTGGGAAGATGATGGTGACGCCAGTTGAACTCCATAGAAGTCTAAATACTAAAGTTTGGCAAGCTCATACAAATGCATGGGATCATATATTTAAGACAGGTAACTGAAGAACACTGAAAATATTTTGTGAAATATGCATTTGCATCTTAGGTTGGGCAGTGGATTTTGCATCTTGCATCAACAAACCAGTCTGACTATCTGGAATTCTTTTGAACCACTCTGTGGAATAGGTTAGATCAGTGTTTTTTTTAACACTTGGCAGTCTTAAGATACAAGGACTTCAATTCCCCAGTCAGAATTCTGGGATTTCAAGTCCACATGTCTTAAAGTTGCCAAGTTTGAAAAAGACTGGATTGGGTGAAGTAAGAATGCAGGCTTTTATCAAATCATTAAATTCTATGGCTGAACAAACATTTAATCTTGGCTCTCCTTAAGCAAAGTTCAAGAGACGTACCTATATTGTAAAATATGTACTTAGCTGTTTTTTGCTATTTGTTACAGTTTGTATGAATACCTGATAATACAATTTAAGTTCACCATGGAATGAGTAAAAATGCTAGAATAGACTGCTCACTAAGGCAACGTTTTAGTTCTCTCCCATATAGATTTGAACATTATGCTTTAATGAGTCTCAGAGAAATAACCAAGGATTATTAAAATAAATTAGGGATCTGAATCTTATTTTTGCATACTAACAATCTTCATCCTTAAATGAAACAGGAAGGAGCTTCCCTTTTTGTAGTCCAACCTCTTAAAATCTGTGGCTCGCCAGTCATGTTGGAACTGATTCTCCCAGAATTCCCTGTTTTCAGACAGGCTGTCCAGCAGTCCTGGGAGATTCAGTCCAAATATATTCAGAAGATGATAGACTGGGAAAGATTAATTTAATTTGAAATGTTTCCTGATGTTCTTGAATGTTTTACTTATTTTATTTATTTTATTGGTCTTATATGCCGCCCTATCTCCCTAGGGACTCAGGGCGGCTCACATAAAAAACACCCAATACAAAAGTTAAGAAGAATTAAAAGATTATTAAACCTAATTAGACCAAATAAAGTATTTAAAACTCCATCACATGACATTTAAAACTAAACCCGCCCCCTCAGTCCAGGCCGGTTTGTTCGAATAACCAAGTCTTTAGACCATGGCGGAAGGAGCGGAGGTCAGGGGCCAATCGTAGCTCCAGGGGAAGCTGGTTCCATAAAGTGGCCGTCCCCACAGAGAAGGCTCTCCCCCTAGGGACCACCAGCCGACATTGTTTGGTCAACGGTACCCCAAGGAGGACCTGTCTGTGGGCGCACACCGGGCGATGGGTATTCGATGCTGGCAGGAGACGTTTTAATGTCTCGTGTATATGAAAAAGTAGACCTTTTAGTTTTCCACACCATAATATTATTATCATTTTCTCTTTTCTCCTGCAGTGAAATGCTCTATTGACAGCAGGCTGAAAAAACACTCTGCAAATCCCTCTGAAGACTTCCTCTGTGACATTTATTTTGGGAGCCAGCTTTCAAAAAAAGAACTATATGCTGCTATTGCAGAGCTTCAGATTGCTGGGGTTGAAACGGTAAATACTGTGGGTTTTTTTTCATTTGTAAATGAAGAGTGATTTCAGATTTCTGATAACCTGCCACACAAAGGCTTTTTCCTTCTTCATTCAATCTTGTTCTTTCAGGTAGCGTTTGCATAGTTAGCATTAAATAAGGGATTTTAACACAGTGATGACATTGGTTTGTACATTCCATTTTGCTGTAAGTTGCAACGCTGCTGTAGATTTCCTTTTTTCTAGGATGATGATTTCAGGCCATTCACCACAATGGTGCATTCCAGAAGTATCTCCTATAACTCAGTTCACACACAAGTTTTAGTCATGATGGGAATTATTGTGGAAAACTATGGATAACCCCAGATTGAAGGAGCCTAGTGAACTATCTTGAACTTAACTATGCATTCTTTGGTACAATTCCATGGGAATGATAAGCTGCAATTGATACCATTGGTAGTTGGCTCACAAAGCTAGTTGGTGCAAGCAACCAGATCCGCATGTGTAGGGTTCAAGCTAACTACTTCATTGTATTTTGCCTATACTATAGGAATCTCTCTAGAATACTTGTCTTCTCTTGGGGACAAACAGATAAGGTCTCATGGAATTTGTGGGGGGGAGTGTCAGCCCTAGATCTCGTGCAATTGAGCAACGACTCAAGGCTAATTCCTCTCTTGATGTTGTCTTCTTGCCTGTCTGGCAGTTTCTCAACACAAAGTCACATAAATAAACTGATAATCATCTGATAAACTAGGTGACTGTTTGGACAATTTCACGAAGTCATCTGGAGTTAAGGAGATTATTTCCTTTCAGACAGACATGGGTGGGAAAAACACAAGGACATAAATGCTTGCTTGGCAGTTGCCATCTAGCACTAAATAATTGTGAGATCGCTGACTTCTGCAGCAATCTACCCACACGCCATTGTGTCATTCAGTATATATATGGATGTACTGCATTTCACATTCAGTCTCTGAATAATACATAATAATATGTTTACATTACTGAAAATACAGCACCTTGTTTTAAACACCTTTAAAACAGCTGCATCCTTTCCCAAGTTTGTGCAGTAATGGTAGATGGTAGCCATCCAGGAAAAGAGGTTGCTGCTTTGAGATATTGCATTTGGTCTCCACATGCTCCTTTTTCTGTCTCTAGACAGAATCCGAAATTCTGTACAGCTGGAGTTTATCCTTTTCATTCCCAAATGTGATGGAATGTACACCTTTGAAGGGAGAGGTGGTGAAATGGACTAATGGTGAAGCAGCAGTTTCCTAGAAAGGAAAAACCACATTCAAATGAAGGGAGTGAGACAAGAGGCCACACAACCCATAACTGGATAGGAGACAGAGATTTAAGATGCCACTCCCTAGAATCTCCCAGGTATATCCATTAGGGTATAGATTTAGTCTGGCAAGATTCTGTCTACGTGTTAATGAGCAAATAAAGAACTGAACTTTGGCTAGGTCAAATTTCTATGTCATTCTTGGGTTGGGCCTGATATATCTGCTGGGCTGTATTGCAAACAAACATCCATCTGCAGTAGAATCTTCTGGGACAGGAAAGTTCTGGATTTGCTGAATCCTTGAAGAGGATGTAAAACATAGTAGAATCCTACCAGATATAGTCAGTTGCAAATATAATTAATCAGAAATTACACAACTACATGAATGTAGACTTATGCAGATATTCTGCCCGTATACGTGAGAAGTAACATGAAGAGTCTGAACTGGTGCCTCAAGCCATTCAAAATATTGTTGCCAAGTTCTAATTTTCAAAGCGGCGTAAAGAGCGCATTTAATTTCATTTTGATTATATCAAATTTAATCCATTCGAACCTTCATTTATTATTAAATTTTGGAAGAGTGTTTTTAGCATGACATTTAAGAGCTGTGGAAGGGAGTCTTTGACCCTCCCAAAGGTTGCCACATTCTGATAGAGTTGATGGGACCAAGTCATCCACCCAAGTCTGAAGAACTGAATCAGAGCTTCTTTCACTTTCTTGTTTCCTATTGGGAGGAGGGTGGATTTCTGTTGAATTCTAGAGAAATCTTATGAAAGTTCTACCTGCACAGAACCATTCCTAGAATAAGAGCAAGTTCAGGCAGGAAAATTAGAAGTGTGTAGAGGAATTCTGGCGTTGAAAATGGATGGGAAAGAAGAGATGGTTGCTTGTATAAAAGTTGAAAGCAGAAAAAAGACACTTTGAATGGTTCTACTGTGACCTTGTTGTCCTTCAGAAAGGGCAGTAAAGGTTTTGGAAAGAAGTGCAAAACTCTGTAATATACCTTACAACATAGAGGTACAGGTAGACCTTGAACTGAGGCCAGAATTATGGTTGTAAGCTGTTACACTTGTAAGTCAAGGCATCATTTTTTGACAATTTTTGAAGCAGTCATTAAGGAAATGCTGTGGTTGTTAGGCAAGTATATTTTATCCAGTGGATTTTTTTTTTGCTGGAAACTACAAATAAATGCTGGAAACTAGCAATAAACATCAAAAATCACAGTCATATGAATGTGAGATTCTGCAAACAGCCATAAAGGTGAGTCAGTGGCCAAGCACCCAAAATGCAATCGGGTGACCGTGTGTGTATATGCACATTGTGTGCAAGCATTGTAACTTCTAAATCAAGTCTTAAGTAGCTTTTGCTGGCCTGTTGTAACTTCGAACTGTTGTTAAGCAACAACTTGTAAATCGAGGGCTACCCGTGGCATTACAGGTAGTCTTCAACTTATGATCACAATTGAGCCCAAATGTATGTTGCTAAGTGAGGAATTGGTTAAGTGAGTTTCATCCCATTTTATGACCTTTCTTGCCACATTTGTTAAATGAACAACTGCAGTTGTTAAGTTAGGAACATGGTTGTTAAGGGAACCTGGCTTCCCTATTAATTTTGCTGGTCAGAAAGTCACAAAAGGGGATCATATGACCCCGGGACACTGCAACCGTCATAAATGTGGGTCATTTGCCAAATTTCAATTATGTGACCATGGGGATGCTGCAAAGGTCATAAGTGTAAAAAACTATCATAAGCCATTTTTTCAATACTGTTGTAACTTTGAACAGTCATTAAATGAACTGTCGTAAGTCGAGGACTTGCCTGTATTGGAATCATTCTAATATATAGGCCTACGTCAGACCTGACAGGGAAGCAGCTTATCTAGTTCATTGGAGATGGGGCAACTGTACATATATTTTTATCCGTATTTCACTTTTTGTCTTCTTGCTTGGAGGCCAACTTCTTGCTACTGATGCTCTGAACTTGCACTAGGGAGACCAGATTTTACTCATCCACATTTGAGACTAGATGTGTAGGGCACAATCTTATCATACTAATATTTTCTGCATTTCATTAATGATATACTTACATTAGACATAGAATAGAATAGAATAGAATAGAATAGAATAGAATAGAATAGAATAGAATAGAATAGAATTCTTTATTGGCCAAGTGTGATTGAACACACAAGGAATTTGTCTTGGTGCAAATGCTCTCAATGTACATAAAAGAAAAGATACATTAATCAAGAGTCAAGAATCATAAGATACAACACAGTAATAGTCATAGGGTACAATAAGCAATCAAATCATACCAGGAAACAGTCAATAAAAATATCATAAGGATACAAGCAACAAAGTTACAGTCATACAATCACAAGTGGGAGGGGAGGGGTGATAAGGAGGGATGAGAAGGTAATAGTAGTGCAGACTTTGTAAATAATTGGACACTGTTGAGGGAATTATTTGTTTAGCAGAGTGATGGCATTCAGGAAAAAACTCCTTGTGTCTAGTTGTTCTGGTGTGCAGTGCTCTATAGCATCGTTTTGAGGGTAGGAGTTGAAACAGCTTATGTCCACATACACAAAGGATATAAGGGTATATTTGAGGATATAAAATTGCAGTGAGTACTTTGCCAAGAACCATATCAGAAGCAATAATGCGTGGGTCCAGGACAAAAAATATGCAATTTTATTTTCTTTCTTAATTAAAATTAAATAGCTAATGTGGACACCCTCCAGTTATACATTTAATAATATTTCCTTCTGTTTCATTACAAGTTTATAATTTGATAATTGAGGCTTTTAGAAGCTCATTTGGCCTCAGGACTTCAGATTATCCATCTTGGTTTCCATCAACTGCTAAATCTCCAAATTGTAGGGTCATAGACATTTATTTATTTATTTATTTATTTTATTGGACTTATATGCCACCCCATCTCCGAAGACTCAAGTGCTCACAATTAAAGCATTACAATACAATAAATATTTAAAAAAGGATTAAACAATTATAAAGCCCAATAAAACCAAATTAAAATACTTAAAATTATCCCATACCCCTGGTGAGGTAGTCACAGCCTGATTTGGTCAAACAACCAGGTCTTTAAATCGCAGCGGAAGGTGCGGAGGTCAGGGGCCAGACGGAGGTCCAGAGGCAGTTCATTCCATAAGTCGGGGACCGCTACAGAATAGGCTTGTCGCCGGGGGACCGCCAGCCGACACTGACTTGCCGACGGGACCCCGAGGAGTCCTTGCCTGTGTGCCCGCACAGGGCGGGTGGCACTCGATATCGGCAGGAGACGCTCCCTTAAATATTTCTCCAAATTGTGAAGCCTAATGTTTTTAAATGTCTTCACATTTTTTTTACAGAACCATTCCTAGGATAAGAGCAAGTTCAGGCTTTTATCTACCAAAGTTGCCTATAGAACAAAACATTTTTTTGGTATTATGTGTTTAGGTTTCCTCTGTTACTATAATAATCCAGAGTGATTTCTGTTGACTTTGTTTTTAGACTGCCAACAGTTTACTTTGGGCTCTATACAATATCTCCTGCAAGCCAGATGTCCAGGCAAAACTGTTTGAGGAGATACAGAATGTGGTTTCACCTGGAGAAGACCCAAATTGTGAACACCTGAAAAAAATGCCCTATTTGAAGGCATGCCTGAAAGAGTCAATGAGGTAAACTGATTCACAAACCTAAGAATAAAATTATTATTTCTCCTTGAATTGGCAGCTGTAGAGCAAAAAATTCAAGTAAATATTGATAGCTCAAAGGACGACCAATGTAACATGAATACATAAATAGAACAGGCTGAAATTCCACCCGGGCCACCTTTTTCCCCTTGTTTGAGAACAAAGAACATGATGTAATGGTATGTGAAGATGACCTTGGGAGACAAGGGAAAGAGATGCTACCTAGAGAATGGTCAGATAAGAGATAGCATAGCCCACAGATGGATAATGGGCAACACAAAAGGTTAAAAGGGACCCTTCCTAGGGTTGCCACAACCCAGTCTCTAAAAAATATAACCATTTTGTTGGAAGAGTCTTCTCTGCTGTGAAGAGTGAAGAATTTTGAAATGGCCACACCAAACCTTTCTAAGATAAGGATGTTAACACATTCATGGTGCTCTGAGCAACAGATTTGGAAAGTCACTTTGGTTACATCTGGATGTTTTGTATAGTGGTGGTGCAGTGGTTAGAATGCAGTACTGCAGGCTACTTCTAGTGACTGCCGACTGCCAGCAGTTTGGCAGTTTGAATCTCACCGGCTCAAGGTTGACTCAACCTTCTATCCTTCCAAGGTTGGTAAAATGAGGACCCAGATTGTTGGGGGCAATATGCTGACTCTGTAAACCGCTTAGAGAGGGCTGTAAAGCACTGTGAAGTGGCATATAAGTCTAAGTACTAGTGCTAGTGCTATAGTCCAGCCGATAATGTATGTCTCCCTTGATAGATATGTTTGACATCCCAAAATAAAGCGCATTTATCCCATTTTACTGTAGGTTAACACCTTCTGTGCCATTTACCACTCGAACACTTGATAAAGAAACAGTCCTTGGGGATTATGCTCTTCCAAAAGGGGTAAGTGACTTCCACCACGTACTGTAAGTGCTCCATTTATTTTGATTAAATGGTTGAATGCATAACCTGTTTTTCAACCAACAATAGCACTTTTATAAAATGTGATTGGCCTTATATCTTATCACACATACTGGCATGTCAATGTTTGGGAGCGGTGCTGCATGGTATTTAGCATGGCCAAATCTCATAAATAAATGTTCTTGTTTATGTCTTGAAAAATGCCAAGCACAGTGTTGCAATTGCTTTTAAATCTTAAACACCTCTTAGATATAGAGATAGTGACTCAAAGCTGTAGGCCTTAAATACTCTCAAACATCATTTTTACATCTCCTGGTAGCACTTTCTCACATGATTTCTTTCCATTATGAGCTAGGAATACATACACAAGCTGCAATGTAAAATCTACACTGAGTTTGACATAGATTAAGCAAAAGTAGAAAAAACCCTTCCTTATCACTCCCCAAAATGCAGAAAAAATTATCCTTATTCTATCCATATGTATGACACCCAGTTTTATTCATTTCAGCCTTCACTCACACCCACAAAATATTGTGTGTGGTCTTTTGCTATATAAAAAATATAATATCCAGCTTTTCTTGATCAGATAACAGCAATTTTCTCTGGCATGGGTTTATTTATTAGATTTATTAGGCCACCCTATCTCAAGTACATGACTCTGGGTGGCTAACAATATGAAAAATAAAAAATTACATGTTTTAAAAAATAGGAAAGATGAAATAAAACAACAAAGAGAAAATTACAAAAACATTACTCAGCAATCCCAAAATGAGCTCCATCACACAGTTGTGGCCTCAAACTCAAAGACTTTACTAAGATGCCACTGAGCAAACTGTGAGATATCCTTCAGTATATTTTATTTATTTTAAATTCTGTTGAGCCAGCATTCATTGTATTATTGTGGAAGTTATTTGAGAAAATTGAATAATGACAGCTGCCTTCATATCCATGTTGCTTTATAGTAGCCATGTTAATACAGCATCCTTAACCAGCTTATTCAAGAGCTTATCAACAACATTCTACCTCAGGGGTGTCAAACTCAAAGCCTGGGGACCAGATCCAGCCCACAGAGTACTTAGATTTGGCCTGCAGGGCTAACCTGGAAACAGTGAAGGACTGATCTGTGGTGCTTCTGCCAGTGAAAATGGGTTCCTGAGCTCTGTTTTCACTGGCAGAGGGTTGCGGGAGGCCGTGACAGCTGAAAATGGAGCTAAGGAGCCTGTTTTCTCTGACAGAGCACTTGGGCCACCACAAGTGCCCCGACAGGAGTGGCGTTGAGTTGCCCCCCCACCCTGGCCACACCCACCCCAGCCCTCCAAGGTCAAACACAACCCTGATGCGGCCCTTAATGAAATCAAGTTTGACATCCCTGTTCTACCTGATTAGAGCTAACTTGGTGAAAATATTGATTTTTGCCTTATGCAAGCTACGTTTGTTTGATTAGATTCAATGTATTGAGTGCATTCAGAAAATGAGTTAATTCAGTAAGCAGATTGCCATGTGTGACCATGATCAGTATATATAAGGAGACATTTAACCAATGCCATTCTTCCCTGAACCCCAATGTAGTAAAGTTATTGAGAAGAAAATCATTTGTTGATTATTCAGTGATCTGCCCAGTAAAATAATAAAACATATTTTCACATCACTGGTCTTCCTAAAAAATTTATTTTAAATTATAGGGCCTAATCCTAATCTCTTAGAGGTGAGGAAAGTTTTTGTTTCTGTAGCATTACTGAACATGCTTGAAGTCTGATCCTGATCCTGAAAATGGCTCCTAATGAGATTTAACTTGCCTTCAAAAAGAGGAAACAACCCTGTATTTTTCTCCCTAGGAAAGCCATTTCTCCAAAGAACTATAATCCTGCCTTTTTTTTTAATTCACTGGAAATAAATCTTAATTGCAAGAAGTTTTGAAAATTCTTGTCATAGTTTTATCTCTTGTTGTTGACTATGATATTTTCTTTGGATTGTGATACGTGTCTACTTTAGGTTCAGCATCAGTGTTTTGATATCGGCGACTTTGAGTCTTTCCCCCCTCCCCCGAAGCAAAATATGTCCATGTTCCATGTTCCACTCATTTGACGTTTTTCTCATTGCTTTGTAAACACACCTTGTGTATTTGTGTTTGTATTTACAGACTGTCTTGATGCTTAACACTTACGCTCTGGGATGCAATGAAGAATATTTCAGTAACTGGAGTGAATTTCAGCCAGAGCGTTGGTTGCAAAAAACTATCCATCCATTTTCTCATGCTCCATTTGGCATTGGAAAAAGAATGTGTGTTGGGCGCCGACTGGCAGAGCTGCAACTTCAGCTAGCTCTCTGTTGGGTAAGTGTTCAGTTATTTTAGATACAAATCTCTCCTCCATTAATCTGTACAAAAGAGAAACCATTCTGTGGCAGCGGAAATGTATGGATGATCTTGGGGAAGGAGGAAAAGAGACACTACCTAGAGAATGGTCAGACAAAAGAGGGTAGAACCCATAGTCATTTAATGGTCAAAGAGAAAAAAAAACTTAAGAAAGACCTGCCAAAATGGATCAGACAGTTAAAAGTGATGGTGGGAAGTTTGTACTTTCAGAGTCTGTTAAAGTAGCCTTACAGTAATGTGGAATTAACTCTTCTAGTTTGTTTCTTATCTGGTTTACCTGGAAGAGCTGACATCCATATAAGTGATCTATACGTACATATCTTCTTCACTGCAATTTTATTAATCTCTGATGGTATTTTTCAGGAGAGAGAGAGAGCAGGGAATATAGCAGCTTTGCATGTATCATAGCAATGGCTTGACCTTAAAGTTCTTCTCAAGCATGGCCACAAGGAAAGATTTATGTATGTTCCTGCTTTGGCTTTGCATTCATCACAGTTCACCACATCAATTAAATCCAATAAGTGTGATGGATCTTAATGAGGATTAGAAGAAACAAGCCACTTTCCAAGCACAGGTTACAAAACTGGCTAGTTTTCACAGCTCAGGATTTAAAGGTAGAAAACTTAGCTGTGATTACTTTCCAGTGGATGAAGAAATGCTCAGTTTTCCTCCTTGTCATTTCCCTGGAGCATGGAAGAGCAGAGAATGCAAGCTTTTTGTTTCATTAAGCTAATGTATTAAAGTATTAGTGGAAGTTTATTACAATCTTTAATGCATCAACACTGATTTTTTTTTTTAAAAAAGTTATAGAACAGCTTATAGAACAGTTATAGAACAGTTCTTACATGAAGTATAGGGGCCAACATTTCTTGAGAAACAATCTGTTTAAGGTTTTTCTGGCCAAGCCCTACTGGAAGAACTGAAAGGGTACATTGGAGCAATTTTTGCCTTTGTACTGGAGGGCAAATGGTCTTTTTGACAAGATGAACTTCCAATTTTCATTAAATCCAGGAGGAGGGCTCTCTTTGCAAGAAATCTTCAAACAGAGGCTGCATGTTGTCTATCAGAGATGCTATAGTGATCCTGCACTCAGTGAAGGATTGAACCAGAAGATCCCTTCCAATTTTAGGGTTCTGTGATTTTGTGTTGGCCTTCCAAAGGAGAAGTGACCAAATGAAAGCATTGCTACAATTCTTCCTACCTAAAAGAAAAAAAAATGTTTATTTCTCTTACTGAAAGGGATGAACTTTTCAAAGCCTTATGAATTTGCTGTATCATATTTTCCTGCTATTACTGCCTGTGGGGTTATACTTTGAAAAAGAAACTGATAGGTTCCCCAGCTCAGAATAAATCTTGATTACAGCTTGGGGAGGCTCTAATGAACTTCATTTTCCCTCTTGTATTACAGTTCATACGGAAGTATCAGATTGTAGCTACTGACGATAAGCCGGTAGAAGCTCTTCACTTAGGAATCCTCATCCCCAACCGAGAACTTCCGATTGCATTCAAACAACGCTAAGGTAAAAATTAGTGTCCCATTATGGAGTTATATTACATGTTTAAGGTGATCTTTAAAGATCAAAAACAAAGACTCTTCAGAGATGAAATGAGGATGATTGGCAGCTCTTAAGAGTAATTCTACTTGCATGCTTTTGAAAAGGAAAATTTCTAGCCCTCATGATTGCAGAGGGATGGTGAAAGAAAATAAAGAAGGAAAACAATGCGATTTGTTAATAGCCTACATTTTTTAAAAAATTCATATTTATATGCCGCCCTTCTCTGGAGACTCAGGGCAGCTTACAATTTTTGGAGCACAACCCAATGCGCTCAGCAATAGCCTTCATTCCATTGTATATGGCTGCTTATTACTAGGGCTTTTTGCCACCCCCCCAGCGGCATTTTTACAAAGTCAGCTTATTGCCCCCAACAATCTTGGGTCCTCAATTTACCTACCCCGGGAGGATGGAAGGCTGAGTCAACCTTGAGCCTGGTGGGATTCAATTTTTGAAAACATATGCAAACACCGACAAAAATTTGGGCCATGATTGACCTCCATTTTGTCAAGTACAGAATCCATCTCCAAGTGCACTAATTGAATAATTAAAATATTTAAATTACTTAAAGGTGATATATGGACTGAAGGTTCCTGGTGCAAATACACATGTGCTAGGAATGAAATAAATAGGACATTTTAAAGTTCTATTTTGATCAGTTACTTTTTAAATTTGGTTACTAAGGCCTTTCATAAATATATCGGTAATCATAAATACTATACTAGCATAACTGTTTTTTTTCTTCCTGAACTGAAAAATTTATTAAGTTGTCTCTTTGTTTTCCCATAGATTCTACTGGAAGAACAGCTGACATTTTTGTTAGACAGCATTCTTGAATTTTGGTTTCCCAGATCCTGCTAGAGTCTAGTTATATTTTGAGCAATGTTTGTTAGCAGCAAGGACAGAACAGCAGGAATTCAAAGATAGCTTGAAGGCAAATCAGTCAAGCTATATTGAGCACACCTAAGCAGTCACTTCACATTATTGTAAAAGTTACACCAAAGGTTCCAAATGGAAGAATGGCAGACTTACAAACTTGGCAGTTCTTTTCACCTAATCTTGGGATGAAAGAAAGATCCATTCTTCTTCATCTGCTGCTGTGAAATGTACAGTTCTCGACCCCTGCTGTTAATGTTTGTAGGAAAACAATACTCGCAAAGTGATGAAATGATTGAGTCTCTAAGTTCACTCTTGACCTCAGGATGGAAAGACTGGAGGAGAAATTCTGTCTTGCCTGTCCCCAAGTCCTGGTGGATTTTTAAATGAGGACCTTTGTCTGCAAGTGGGTGAATGTTATTGCAAAGGGATGGAGAGTATTCTATGGACTGTGTTAGATGTCCATAAAGGGAAAGAATGGTGATGATAGAAGTACTATCCTTAGAGGAAGAAAGCTGTGTTAGTCTACAGTGGAAAGAAATCGGAATGTGAATGCAGGGTTTGTAGAAAGGCTGAAGGGCTGTATTTGAAAAACAGAGTAAGTCTCATTCTCTCTGATGTTGCATTTGTTGTAACTACTGGCCCCTTGAGTAAACTCAGCAACAATATATGGAGAAATATCATACATACAAACACACACTCACACAGAGACAGAACAGTGAGTCACATTACAGAATGCAGACCACCCAAATTGCTATGAACCCTTCAAGGTGATGCATACTTTGGAGACCAGAACAAATAATTTATGCTTAGACACAGTAAACTGTGCACTTGATGACTCCATCTGTGAGGTGAATAAGATCGTATAAGCAGACCAGTAGAATTTATTTCCACCAAATCAAATCCAGTTCCTAAATTATTTGTGGCAGTCCAACAAGGTCCTGTAACTTTTTCCTTTTGATAACTGAAGACTCGAGGCCATCATTAGGTAGACAGATGCCTTAAATGGCAGGTATCATGGGAACAGTGGCAGGTCTAGCTATTCCCTCCTCTCCAATATAGACACTCAAAATAACCTGCCATCCACCTTTTAAGCTGTTTATCAGCTTTCATGTGTGGATGGTAGCAGAGGGAGATGGGGTGCTGTTTTTTTTCTTTTGCCACAATCAACAGTATGTCTTGGATTCGTCAGGTGTGATGATCATGATCTTTTAACTGCCTCTAAAACAAGAGCAAACAAATTCTTTGATACAATGTTGTAAGAGTTGCACACAGGTTCATCATCTCTGAACTGAGAGCAACAAGATGTAATTCATTGTGCACTCGACTTTCAGGTCTGTGAGCTGCCACTGTTGGAAATAGGATGCTACCCTGTTTAGACAATCAGTCTGGTCCAGCAAGGTTCCACTTCAGTTTCCAAATTCACACTGATATATCACAATTTATGCAGAATGGAACATCAGCCTTACAGCATTCCATAGAATATAAGGATTATGGTTCTTAGGCATTTTCTTGTATTCCTTTTGATATAGTTTCCTTCTTATTTTGTTTTTATGTGTATTTGTTTATAAAAAAGTAAATGTGTTTTTTTAAGACCTCTATATTTTGAAGAGTTGTTCCTAGCTTATTTTTTCTTTTGTTTTTTAAAAACAAAATGTTAACATCCATTTGATCATTGATATTTAAACCCTCTGTTCTGAGAATTTTGTAATAAAAAGAATGTACATATGATTTTTTTTTATTTGCATTGAATGTAATCCATGTCAAGCATCTTTTTCAAGATTGGCACCCTTTATAAAGATTTTTAATGGAAATTGTTTGTAGTTGTGATACTATATAAAATGGCTTTGCCCCAAATGCAAGGTTTGTACAAAATTATGATGTTGAGATTTCTTTAAAAATAATTTCCCCTAAATCTAAACTGGAGCCAGACATCTTTCAAAATCCAAATCTCATTTCAGAAATCAATCAGCCCACATAACACAAATACAACTCCCCACCCAAAATTAAAACTGTTTCCCCAATTCATATAACTGAACTAATACATCATTCTACTGTATATTATATATCTCTGGAACATCTTGTCCCTCGATGTGAGGTTGGCCCCAACCCTCCTATCCTTTCGTAAGGGCCTAAAGACATGGCTCTGCCATTTGACTTGGAGTCCCATGGGGGAACAGCACAATGGAGGTGATTGATTGAGTAACAACAGATCCTACCTTCTCCCCACTCTGTTCTCACCCTCCCCATGTGTCTGGTTTTGATTTTTTATGTATTTTTTTTAATTACATTTGTATGCCGCCCTTCTCCGAAGACTCAGGGCGGCTTACAATTTTTTGGGATACAACCCAGTGCGCTCAGCAATAGCCTTCATTCCATTGTATATGCCTGCTTATTACTAAGCGGCATTTTTACAAAGTCAGCTTATTGCCCCCAACAATCTTGGGTCCTCAATTTGCCTACCCCGAGAGGATGTATTAACGTAGATATATGTTTTATGACTGGAAACCGCCCAGTTACCCTATGAGTGGCCACTAAATTTTATAAATCATCAGAAAAATACTCTTGTATGCTTGAGAAAGAAAATAACCACATTTGGAGTAAGGGATAGAAGTGGGAAAAAGTTGGGGGAAAGAAGAAGTCAAGCACTTCACCTCCATTCCTAAAATTCTTTGTTAGCACAACCCTATCAAAGATAACTTCTTTGAGTAGGAGCTAAAGTTCTCAATCACAAAATTGCATTCCACACTCTAATTTTCGTTTTATGGGCATTTGGAAAAATTAGGCTTTCTATGCTGTTCTGTCTTTTTGCGTCTTTATGCATCTCTGAAGTTTTGGAAGATCACAAGTTTGGTTTTGATCTGTTTCAAAAGAACCCCGCTTGAGTTAGCACATTCAAGAATTCTATCTAGATCTGTTCAATTGGTTTCGGATTTAGGATTAGCCTGAATCCAATATACATCTATTGTAAACTTTGTGGTGTTCCAAGCTATTTCTTTACCTCGCCTATAATTTGTGGATTATCACCACATTTCCATTCTGTGGTTTCCATCTACAGTTTGTTCAATGTTTCCACATCAGAATTGGAATGCTAGTTAATATTCTGGCTGAAAAGAAAGAGGAAGTATTTCTCGGATGTGTATTGATGTCACTGAAAATTGGACCTCAAGAGCAGTAACTCTATAACTTTATAACTTAGTCTAACTCATAAACATACCTGTGAAATATCATTTATTTATTTATTTATTTATTTGTTTGTTTGTTTGTTTATTTATTTATTTGATTTATATGCCACCCTATCTCCTGAGGGACTCAGGGCGGCTTACAATTGAAATAGATTCAATACAATTAAACAAATGATTGATGAAGTCAAGGTCTCAATGCTGGTTAGGATAATTTGAAATATGTTCAAAACCCTCTCCCGTTCTCCCTCAGTCCAGGTAGGCTAGTTGGAATAGCCAGGTTTTTAACTCACGGCGGAAGGAGCGGAGGTCAGGGGCCGTCTGGAGCCCTGGGGGAAGTTGATTCCAAAAGGTGGGTGCTCCCACCGAGAAGGCCCTACTCCTGGGGATGGCCAGTCAACATTGTTGTGTTGATGGCACCTGGAGAAGACCCTCTCTATGGGAGCGCACGGGACATTGGGAGGTTGTTATTGGCAGTAGGGTCTCCCGCAAGTATCCTGGTCCAATGCCATAAAGGGTTTTATAGGTCAGTGCCAGCAACTTGAATCTCACTCAGAGGGCAACTGGTAACCAGTGCAGCTCATGTAGGAGGGGTGCAATATGGGAGTATTGGGAGCCTCCCATCACAACCCACGCCACTGCATTCTGGACCAGTTGAAGCCTCCGAAGGGTCCTCAAGGGCAACCCCATGTAAAGAGCATTGCAGTAGTCTAGATGGGAGATAACGAGTGCATGAGTGACTGTACGCAGGGCATCTCGGTCCAGGTAGGGGCGCAGCTGGCACCAGATGGATCTGGGCGAATGCCCCCCTGGTCATGGTCCCCACCTGTTCTTCCAGGTTGAGTTGCATATCCAGAAGGACACCTAAGTTGCATGCTCTGTCTATGGGGGGTAACACCTCTCCCCCCACAGTTAGTGATGGAATCTCCTGGACTATTCAAGATGTCGGTATGTACAGCCACTCGGTCTTAGCCAGGTTCAGTCGAAGTCTGTTCCTCCCCATCCAGACCTGCATCGCCTCCAGACACCGAGACATCACATTGAGGGTGTCACTGGGTTGGTTAGGGGTGGAGTTGGGTATCATCAGCATATTGATGATATTTCACCCCAAAACCACGGATGATCTTGCCCACACATCATGTTGAAGTGATCCTCAACTTACAACCACAATTGGAACCAGAATTTCCATTGCTAAGCAAAGCAGTTGTTAAGGGAGTCATGCCCAATTTTAGGACCATTTTTGCCATGATTGCCTAATCATTGTGGTTTTTAAGTAATTCCCACAGACATTAAGTGAACTAGTTTTCCCCATTGACTTTGTCAGAAACTGTCTGGGAAAGTCACAAATGGTGATTTCATGACCTGCAACGTCTTAAATTCATGTAGTTACCAAGCATCCAAATTTTGATCACATGCTATGGGGATGCTGGGATGATCATAGGTGCAAGGTCTGGTTGTAAATGTACATTTTGCAGTGCTTCTTTGAATGGTGTAAGTCAAAGACTGCCTATATTGGCCAGTCTGGTTTGATATGCTTCTCTATGGCAAGCAGTTCATTTTTCAGATTCAGATTATAATTTTCCCATATATTTCACCCCTGAAATATTACACACTGAATATGGATCCTTACCAATAAATATATTATTCTTTCATCTACTAGCTAATTCATGCATAAGTCATAGTGTCTCAAGAGTACATAAACAAAACTTATTCACCCTATGATCCACTGGTGAGTTGGTAGGCAAACCTAGTCTCAGAAGTGTGTAACCATAAGTGGGATTTTTCATTAGAGAGGAATAAGTGTTTAATACAACATTAAAATGAGCTGAGGCTAGGGAAGACTTCAAAAATACCATAAAAACAGCTTATTCAGATATATTTACAATCAAAGCAAACTATTGTTGTTATTGTTGTTTTAACAATTTATTCTAGTTAACTATGAAGAGGTCATGACAAAACCATTCAAGGAGAAAAGCAACCTAGAGTTAAGGCACAAATTCCTAATGGTTAGAGCAATCAAACAATGGAATAGCTTGCCTTCAAAATTTGTGTGTGCCCCATCACTGGAGACTTTCAAAAAGAGACTGGACAACCACTTGTCTGAAATGGTATAGAATCTCCTGCTTGAGTGGGGATTTGGATTAGAAGACCTCGTAAGGTCCCCTCCAGTTCTATTATACTGTGTCCTATAAGGACATTTTTTTAAAATCATAACTTATTCAATTTTTGATTCAAATATCTGTGAGAGTATGCAAACCAAACAAAGAAATACCAGAAGAGAGCTATCTTAGCTGAAGTTTGATACTCATAAATTGCCTATTGACTTAGCTTTGATTAGATTCCACCTTGAGTACTCTGACCATTTCTGTACATCACATTTTGGAACACTTGGAAAAGGCAACAAGTATGATCAGGAACCAAAGATGAAGAGAAGTTGAAGAAGCAAGGGATGTAATACCAGTCTTCAATTTCCTGAAAGTGTGTTTCACAGAAAACAATTCTCTTTTATTCTGGGATATAGGGCAAGCAGCTTGGTGGCCTAGAGATGAAGATGCTCACCTCCCACTCAAAAGGTTAAGAGTTCAATCCTAGGGGGTGACAGATGTTTCTCTATCAAGGTGCAAAGAGAAAATATTTGCTGCAAACTCCCCATAGGAACTCATAAGGAAGGGCATCTGGCCAATAAACATTCAGCTTCATTCAGTTGCTCTGAATCCACCCCAGTAAAACAGATTACAGGGTTGTAAAAGAAAAAAACTAGGAGAATAAAATATGGAATAACAAATTTAAGTTACAGGAAAGCAGATTCCTGAATGTTGGGGTTTTTTAAAAAAAAGCTTTTTGAAAGTAAAAATAATTTGACAGAGGGACCAATTTCCCAGAGAGTTGATGAATTCCCCATACTGAGTGCATTCAATCAGATACTGGATAGCCATCTATCTAATATGTTTTCATTTGAATTCTTATATTGAGGGAGCTGCATGAGGTGGCTCTAATGGCTACTTCCAAGCTGGTGATTCTACGAAATGTTGCAGTAGATTCTTGCCTAATATTCAGGGTGCCAGTTAAGGTATGACTAGAGAAACACAAGCCACACATGAGTAACCTGTGGAATTTTTGTTTTGAAAAAGTTTTTATTTTTAAGACAAACATACAAACAAAACATAAAAACATAAAACCATCTTCCATTTTATATACATACATTGTGTCAGTTGGTGGCAAATGTTTTGTGCTATCCTTTTTGTCGTCGTTACTCACAATTTATATAAACTTTCACATTGTCAAGCAAACTTATGCTTATATATTTATCAGTTATTAATCATCTATGACTAGACTATTTATTCCATCATTTTATACGAGATATTCCAAATTTTACGTTAAAATTTATATTATACTTTCATCCAATTGTTATATATGTATATTATATTTTATATCAATCTATTAGACTTCTATTACAAAATTATCTACTCTATTACATTACCAATTCTTTTTCTCCAACCATTGATAAAACGAATCCCATATCATATAAAATTGTTTATCTTCTTGTTCTCTAATTTCAAATGTCAATTTACTCATTTCAGCACAGTCCATAATTTTCTTAATAACTTCCTCCTGCATAGGTATTTTATCATTTTTCCAATTCTTAGCAAATACAATTCTAGCTGCTGTTAAAACATTTACAACCAAATATTTCAACTCTTTATTGTATATTTCTGGTATAATTCCCAATAAAAAGATCTCTGGTTTAAAGTCTATATGTTGTTTTATCATTTTTTCCAACCATGTGTGGATTTTAGTCCAATATTTTTTTGCATCTGAATGTGTCCACCACATATGGTAATATGACATTTATCCGATTTGTTCTTAAACATTCTCGCAATTCTCGTTGCGAGAATTCTACAGGTAGATGCCACCTGTAAAACATCTTATACAAATTTTCTTTATATGCAGTTGACATTGTCGTTTTATAATTTTGAGACCACAATTTTTGCCACTTCTCTAAATCAATCGCATATTCAAAATTTCCCCCCCAAGCAATCATCATTTCTTTAACTTGTTCTTCCAATTTAAATTCTAATAAATGTCCATATAGTTTTTTAATTACCTTTTCATCAGTACCCATCAAAATTTTATCTAAATCAGTCAACTTATCGTAAATACCTTCTGTTTTAAAATCTTTATCAAATCTAGATTGTACTTGCAAATATGAAAACCAATTCATTTTTACACCTTGTTCTTCCAACGCTTGCATAGATTTAAGTTCACCCTTTTCATTCAATATCTCACCATATCTGACTGTTTGTTTCTTTTTATATATTACTGGATATGAAAAAGCTTCAATAGTAGATATCCATAATGGAATTTTTAAATAATATTGTCTTTTTGTCTTTTCCCAGTTCAAAAACAGTGCCTCTCGAACATAATGTCTTCTGAAATTCCCCTGTGTTTTAGTTCCCTTATACCAAAGGAAAGCATGCCATCCTAGCAGCAAGTCATGTCCTTCTAAAGTCAATAGTCTAGTATTTCTTAATGTTATCCATTCCTTTACTCACATCACACTCGTTGGTAATATAGCTCCCAATTGGGCAATGCAAACCCTCCTTTTATTCTTGTATCTTGTAACAGCTTAAGTTTTATTCTTATTTTCTTTCCCTGCCAAATATATTTCAACACAATTCTGTTTAAGTCTTCAAAAAACCCTTTCCCTAGCTGGACTGGAATTGTCTGGAATAAATACAGAATTCTAGGCAATACATTCATCTTAATTGTAGATATTCTCCCAATCAATGATACTTGTAAATTTTCCCATTTTGCCAAATCTGTCGCAATCTGCCGTTTAATATAATTATCCTCCTTCAGTGTGCTACATCTTGGTGTAATGTGTATCCCTAAATACTTAACCTTATTTATGACCTGTATTTCTAAAACTTCTTCCAACTCTTTCTTTCATCTTGCTAGCATATTTTTGCAACCTGTGGAATTTTGAGAGAATGTGATAGGTTGTATTCACAAAATGGCTTTTTGATTGACTCTATGAAATATGGCTACCATAGTGGTCATGACAGAAAGTGGGCCTTGTACTTGTGGGAATACAATAGGAAGAAGAAGAGGTCATGACCAGGCCCCAAAGATTTATCAGAACCCAATCTAGTGGCCAAGAATGTTTCTTTCATCCTAATGGGACCTCTGTGGATCCCAAAGCATTCCTGTAAAAATGCCTGACATTTACTTTTATTTAAAATAATGATTTAGGAAAAATTTTAAAAAGATAATAGTAGTCTATAAGATAGTAGGCTGTGGGCTACCTCTTCCACAAGCTTTTTTGAAAGGATTTAGTCTTTCTCCTTCCAGTAATAATAGATTTGTATGTTATTCCAGTCCATGTTGGGTGCAACATTTGTCTTCTAAATGGAAGAATTCATAGAAGAAAGTTCCTACCAAGCAACATAACTGAATACCGAATCTTGAATATCAAAATTTTTAAAGGCCACTTAGATTTTCACTGGAGTATCAATCTTTCCAACCATGTGTGCTTTCTCTGCCCCCCCACCACACACACTCATGTGTGTGCACACACAACAAACACACACTAAAGAGTTACGCTTGTTAACATAGAACTTATCTGGATGGAATTACAACCTGAAGCATTTTAAATATTCACCTTACTTTCTCACCTTTGATCCTCCTAGCAAGATTGAACCTCTGCCACAAAAACCACAGAGTTGAACCTTTTATAACTTTGGATCTATTTATAACTTTTTACTTACCAAGCAAGATGACCACTTCTGTTGCAATAGTTGGCACTTCCATTTGATCACTTGCAAAAATAGGCATGACTTGTTTTGAAAACCACCTTATAGCAGCTTAGCCAGTCTGGCCAAAGGACAATTAACAGGGCATTAAAGTACTATTTGAGCAATACAACTGGAGAATACAAGAAGTCAAACAGGGCATTCTTTATGAGTGGTAGTCAATATTCTATGATTAATTTGAGATTGTTGTGACCTGAAAGACCAAGTTAGGGACAGAACATCATGGAGAAATCTCCAGTATCTAACTATGGAATCACTAAAAGTCAATGCCAACATGATAGCATATAATCAGTAGAATACTTTGCCCTTAAAGCTTAGTGTCTAAAACAGCATTTTCCTGGTAACCCTAGATTATGTTTCCATTTCTGTCTTGCTTCTTATTGACTTGGCTTTATTTTTGTCAGTACTCCATACTTTTAACTGATTATTTAAGTGGGAAATATTTCTCAGTTCTATAGCTGTACAACATTAATTTTAAACTCCCAAATCTGGATGCACTATGTTTTTTTTTTAAATTACATTTATATGCTGCCCTTCTCCGAAGACTCAGGGAAGCTTACAATTTTTGGGATACAACCCAATGCGCTCAGCAATAGCCTTCATTCCATTGTATATGCCTGCTTATTACTAAGCGGCATTTTTACAAAGTCAGCTTATTGCCCCCAACAATCTTGGGTCCTCAATTTACCTACCCCCGAGAGGATGGAAGGCTGAGTCAACCTTGAGCCTGGTGGGATTCGAGCCTGCACTAATTGCAGGCAGCTAGAACTTAAGTGCTAGGCATTTAACAGTCTGCACCACCAAGGCTCTTTTTCATGTTCATGAAGTCATGGATACCAAATTTATTTATTTATTTATTTATTTATTTATTTATTTATTTATTGTTATTGGACTTATATGCTGCCCTTCTCCCTGAGGACTCAGGGTGGCTCACAACATTAAAATATGAATACAAATAAGTTAGATAAAATACTATTAAACATTAAGCCCAATAAATTTTAAAACCCACAAACTAATCTAAAAACAGTTAAAAAAACCCATCCCACTCCACTTCAGTCCAGGCTAGATTGCTGAAAAAACCAGGTCTTCAGGTCATGGCGGAAGGAATGGAGGTCCAGGGCCAATTGGAGCCCCAAAGGGAGCTGGTTCCACAGGGTGGGTGCTACCACAGAGAAGGCCCTACCCCTGGGGTTGCCAGCCGACACTGTCTGGTGGACGGCACCCCAAGGAGGCCCTGTCTGTGGGAGCGTACAGGGCAAAGGGATGTCGATGCTGGCAGGAGATGTTCCCCAAGTACCCTGGACCCAAGCCATGCAGGACTTTATTTGTTAACACAAGCAATAAAGGTTCCTATGCAGAGATGGTATTCAGCAGGTTCTGACCAGTTCTGGAGAACCGGTAGTGGAAATTTTGAGTAGTTTGGAGAACTGGCAGTAACCTTCCCTCAGGAATGTGGAGGGAATGGAGATTTTACAGTATCCTTCCCCTGCCATGCCCACCAAGCCATGCCCACCAAGCCATACGATGCCCACCAAGCCACACCCACAGAACCAGTAGTAAAAATTTTTGAATCCCACCACTCTTCCTATGGATGCATGTCCAACAGCATTTCTGAGAGATGCTACCCCAATGGGCAGGGAAAAGAGAGAAGAATAGGTTTTGGTGCTAAAAATAAAGGCATGTGAGTCGCTCAAAAAAACAAACAAATGGATCATTGAACAAATCAACCCAGAGTTCTAACCTGAGGTACAAACAACCAGGCACAAGTTGTCCTACTTCAGATGCATTATGTGAAGAACTAGTTCATTAGGGAAAGGTCTCATTCTGGGAAAAGTGGAAGGAAACAGAAGAAAAGGACAACATCAGCAATGTGGATTGACTCAGTTACAGTGGTGATGGGTGCACATTGGAAGATTTAAAAGATCAGGTTAGAGATAGAGTACCATGGAGCAAATCTAACTATGTGGTCATCAGCAATAACCTGATGGCATGTAAGCATCTCTTTCTCCTTCTCTGACTTCTGTTTTTCACCATAAACTTTGCCATAATTATTGCTAAAATGATTAAATTAAAAATCTCAGTGTAAGAAATACCTTACTTTGTTTTTGGGTTTGTTTATCTGCATTTAAAAATAAGATTTCCAATTATTCATTAAAATACAATACACTAATAATGTCCAGAAATGATAGGTCCCATGCACCTTCCCCCAGTGAACACAGCCAAAAATGAAGTGCAGAGGGAACAAGGGAAGAAGGCAATTTAGACATTAATTCTTCATGACTGGTTTAAGTGCTCCAGGAGAATCAATGTTGCACCCTCAGAGAAAGGATCCATGTCATTTTGCCACAGGCCAGTTGGTCCTGGGAGCCTCTGGCTAGCACAACCTCCATATCTCAAACTTTTGTGAACTCACTCCCCTTCCAGTAAACGGACTTCAACATCTTTCATACAAAGAAAAACCTTGACAATTTGTTCTGATTACAGGAGTTGGATTGAGAGATGGAAAGGCTAATGATCACAAAACTAACCCACTCATCATCAGAGTTAGACATCTTCAAATGATTCTTCCTTTCCTCTTCTTTCCTATAACAACGGTAGCCAAACAATGATGTAATAGGTTTACACCATTACCAGAGAGATCATATCTCAAAAAATTGGCCTGCAGCAGGATGGTTGGATGGAGACTGGGGGTGGGGTTTGACTTTGGAGTGTTCATTCGTGTCAAATATACATGAGTTTCCAATGAATTCCAGACAATGAGACTTGGAAGTCATCCTTTTCAAACACTGTTATGAAACTGAACTCAGATTCCTTTTGTGTCTTTCCTATGTTCCGACAGCTGCCTCCTGAGAAACAAAGGGGAAAAACTAACTACTCTCAAACTCTGTGTCAGTTGGCACAGATGATAATAAAACAAGTATCCCTCTCCTTCAAAAGCACCAAAGATTACAACAGGGTATTGAGTGCACAGAATCACATTCAGAGCTCTGATTCAGCAAAATCTGCCAACATTATAGTTAGCATGACTATAGTATTATAACAAATTGCAAAATCACATTCAACTTATTTGAATTCACTAAACTTAAATAGAAGATCAGATAAGTGGATGCATGGAGGCAGGGGAGCCAATTCATCAGTTGTCAATTGTGTTAGTTAGTTAGTCAGTCAGTCAGTTAGTTAGTTAGTTAGTTAGTTAGTTAGTTTTTTATCTTGCCTTCATTATTTTTATAAATAACCCAAGGCAGCAAACATATATAATACAGGCAGTCCTCAAATTATGACCAAAATGGAACCTACCCATTATAATTATAAAGCAGGTGAGTCGTGTGACCAACCTAATTTTTTTTGTAAGTTGAAAGCAATCAGTACTTTTTCTTCCTTCTGTTTTCCCCAAAAACAATCCTCTGGGATGGGGTGGGTTAAGAGAGAGTGACTGTCCAAAGTTACTCAGTCAGCTTTGATACATAAGCAGGACTAGAACTCCCAGTCTCCTGGTTTCTAGGCCAGTGTCTTCATCTCTATACAATACTGGCTCTCTCCAGAAATGAAATGTGCTTTACTACAGAAAAAAAAAACTGGTCCCGTACAGATGTTGGTGCTGTATGACTTCCTAAGCAAAATGTGTGGGTTGTTGTTGTTGTTTAAAAAAAGCTTGGTTTAATAGAATGCCTATGATACTTTGTATGCTCAATGTACTGAAGAGCTATTGAGCATTAATTTTGGTTACCTTAGGGGCACATTGTTATTTTATTCAAACACAAATACTCATTTCCACGGTTGAGCTAGAACTTACAAGTAGAAAGCCAATACTTAGGGATGCTGGGAGTTTTTAAGCAGGTCATATGCTAACCAGAGGCCATTAGGACCTACTTCCCTGTGACAAAAACAAGATGATATCTTCTCTAAGAGGGCATAATTTGATTCTCCTGGAGCACCTAAATCAGTCGTGAAGAATTAATATCTAAATTATCTTTTTTTTTTTGGTTCGTCCTATTTATTTTTTATTTATTTATTTGATTAGTCAATTGCTTACAAGATAATAGGTATAAGTATAAACATAGTTATAAATACATGGATACATATAGGAAAATAAAAGAAACAATAGGACAGGGGCGGTAGGCACTTTGGTGCGCTTATGCATGCCTTTTTTTCTTGTTCTGTAACCAGGACTACAGGTTCTTTTGTAAACGAAAACGACAGTCTCTTTCAAGACAACCGTAGTTCTTGTTGAATTCATGGATAGGTGCTGGTTATTTTCTTGGCAGCAACACAAAAGCAATATCTGTTTCTCTTTCTGGAATTTATGTTTTGAGTTCTCAGTCTTGTCCACTGAGAACCAGGAAATCTTGTATTTCTTGGTAGTTTATTTATTTATTTATTGGATTTCTAACCCGCCCCATCTCCCAAAGGACTCGTGGCGTACAGTCATAAAAACAATACAAAATGTACAATTAAAAGAGATTAAATAAGAAACCCAATTAGAAGCTAAAAACAGTAAAACAATCATTTAAAACTCCCATCCCCACCCTCAGCCCAGGTCAGCAAGTTGGAACAACCCGGCTTTTAGGCCCCCGTGGAAAGAGCGGAGATCAGGAGCCACCCGAAGCTCCAGGGGGAGTTGGTTCCATAGGGTGGGTGCTCCCACAGAGAAGGCCCTATCCCTAGGGGTCGCCAGCCAACATTGTCTGGCTGACAGAACCCCAAGGAGGCCCAGTCTGTGAGAGCGCGCAGGACGATGGGAAGCAGTTGCTGGCAGCAGGGTCTCCCGTAAATATACCGGTCCTAAGCCATGACCTACAATGTCCTGTCCAACTCTGTTAATTTGTATTTGTATCAGTGCTGAGTAGCTAGTTTCCCACCCAAATATTAACCAAGATTATTCAGGGCTTTGTTTAGAGTTTCTACAAGATTGGTTAGATGCTACCTCTGTTTTATTAGATTCCGCCATAAAAAATATGAGCAGGCTTCTCCAGTTCTTCATCAAATAAAATACTCCAAGCAATAAAAAGCAAAAACAGAACCTTGTCCCTGTAAGTATGTTTCAAATATGCAAGAGGAAAGAAGTCATTGTTGTTTTAACACTTTCTAACAGCCCTGAGTACTAATATAACCAGGAGGAGGGAGAGATAGTTTAAAGAATATTAATAGGTAACTAATCTGTGTCAACTTGTTTTGATTATGCATGCACTCTCCTTATTTAATTTCCCTGTCCTGAGAATTGGAAGAATGCTTCAGTCCTCAGAAATTAAATAGACCCAGAATTCACTAGGATTCTGTCCAAGAACTTGTTATCTGAAAATCTGAATGTGAAGCATCTTCCTTTGAGCATATGAAGCGTGCATTTACCTCAGTCAACCAATGGAACAGCTTGCCTTCAGAAGTTTCATCACAGGAAGCTTTCAATAAGAGATTGGACTGCCATTTGTCAGAAATGGTATAGGGTCTCCTGCTTGGGCAGGGGGTTGGACTAGATGACCCACAATGTCCCTTCCAACTCTGTTAATCTGTATTTGTATCAGTGCTGAGTAGCTAGAGCCAACCTCTACATGAGGAGAAACCAGCTAATAAAATGGATATCTCCTTAGGTTATTAGCAGATAATACTAATATTATTAAATCATTTCAACTTTCTACATTGAGAACAATGTTTTAAAGTCTACTTAAAGAATAATAAATAAAACAAGCCTCCATTTTGCTCAATCTTTCAGAATGGTCAAAGAACAAGAAAAGGATGCCCTTTCCTTTTGATTTCTCTAACAGTATTTGAAATAGGGATTTTTTTTTCATTCAAAAAGATCAGACATAGGGCTGTTTCCTGCCTCCCTTACCCACAGCCCGGTCGAGGCCCTGGTGGACACCTGGCAAAGGGCTGCCTCAGAGGCTCTCGACTGCTTTGTCCCTTTGCAGCCCCTGACCCAGTGCAGATCTCGGTTGGCTCCCTGGTTTTCTGCAGAGCTCCGGGAGATGACGCACTGGAGGAGAGGCCTAGAGAGCAGTTGGAGGTCCAGTCGGTCCGAATCTGACTGATCGCAGTTCAGAACCTTTACAAGGTCTTTTCTTCCTGCGATGGGAGCGGTGAAGTATGCTTACTTCTCTGCTCTCACTGTGTCTGCAGATAATTGCCCGGCCACCCTGTTTAGGGTCACCCGTTCCCTCCTTAACCAGGGGACAAGGGAGGACCCTTTGTGGGGGCGGGCCGAGGAGTTTAGTCAGCATCTGTTGGACAAGATCGCTCAGATCCGGGCCTGTGTGGACTCCGACTGGCTAGAGTCTGATGGGGGAGGAACGACAGGTCTTGTGAATATCATCTAGGAAGAATTTGAACCTGTGACTCTGGATGAAGTGGATCATGTGGAAGCTGAGTACCACCATGTGTTTATTGGACCCGTGTCCCTCCTGGCTGGTTTATGCCGCCCAGGAGGTTACACGAGGCTGGCTCCAGGCGGTGGTCAATGCTTCTTTGAGTGAGGGATCCTTCCCCTCCACCTTGAAGGAGGCAGTGGTGAGGCCCCTCCTCAAGAAGCCTGTCCTGGACCCGGCCATTTTGAACAACTTTCATCCTGTCTCCAACCTTCGCTTTGTTGCGAAGGTTGTTGAGAGCGTGGTGGCCCGACAGCTTCCAGTGTTCCTGGAGGAATCTGATTATCTGTATCAATCAGGCTTCAGGCCCAGATACAGCATGGAGACAGCATTGGTCACGCTGGTGGATGATCTCTGAAGGCCTCGGGACAGGGGTTATTCCTCTGTCTTGGTCCTATTAGATCTCTCAGTGGCTTTTGATACCATCGGTGCGGATCTGGATGGGGAGGAACAGGCTTTGACTCAACCCGGCCAAGACCGAGTGGCTGTATGTACCGGCATCTAGGGTGATCCAAGATGTACCACTCGGAGGCTTCAACTGGTGCAGAATGCGGCCGCGTGGGTTGTGATGGGAGTATCCCTATACTCCCATATTACACCCCTCCTGCATGAATTCCATTGGTTGCCAGTTGCCCTCCGAGTGAGATTCAAGGTGCTGGTAATTACCTATAAAGCCCTGCATGGCTTAAGGCCGGGGTATTTGCAGGAACATCTACTGCCAGCAATGACTGCCCAACGTCCTGTGCGCTCCCACAGACAGGGACTCCTTGGGGTGCCATCGGCCAGACAGTGTTGTCTGGTGACCCCCAGGGGGAGAGCCTTCTCTGTGCGTACACCCACCCTGTGGAATCAGCTGCCCTTGGAGCTGCAGATGGCCCCTGACCTTTGTTCCTTCCATCGCGACCTGAAGGCATGGTTTTTCCAACAGGCCGGCCTGGACTGAGGGGGGCGGGTTTTTATTGGTTTTTTACAGTATATTGGTCTTTGTGGGTTTTAGATGATTGTTTGGGATCTTTATTTAATAATTTTTTAATAATTTTATATTTTTGTACTGTATGTTTTTTACTGTTGTGAGCTGCCCTGAGTCCTTCGGGAGATAGGGTGGCATATAAATCCAAACAAACAAACAAACAAACAAACAAACAAATAAATAAATACTCTCAGGCTCTTGAATGGTATGATTAGAGCCGTGTTCCAAAAACTAGGCAGGGCAGTGCAAAGAAGCAGCAAGGATTCAACTGCATTAATTTATATTTAGAGATCTTGTAGCCCGTCTTTCATTCAGAAAGGAAAAGTAGTATATACAGTATTTCCACATCTCATTTTTCCCTCATAACAACCCTGTAGGTTGAGTTGAGCGAGACTGGCTCAAAGACAACCCAGTGAATGTCTGTTTCTGAGTTGATATCTATCTATCTATCTATCTATCTATCTATCTATCTATCTATCTATCTTGTTCACATTTAAAATTGCAATTTGATTATTTTAAGCCACGTAGAATAGCATCATGGAGAGATAGGCAGCAAATAAATTTAAGAAATCAGTGAATAAACGCATACCCGAAGCTTTTATTAGAGTGCATATAGTCCTGGGATCTCTATGTGCTGTTGGTGTAAATGTGAAGTCTTCGGGTTAAAAAGAACAAGCAGCCACCCATTCATTCTTCATACCATAAGTGTTTGAAATATGATTGTGTTAGAATAGAATAACAGAGTTGGAAGGGATCTTGGAGGTCTTCCAATCCAACTCCCTACTTAGGCAGGAAACCCTATATCAAATATCATGTTAAAATAACATGATTTGTTGCATCATTGCACAATGAGAAGATGATATAATGGCACATGCATTGACTTCCTACTTCCCTCCCCCATTCAACTCCTGATAAATACATAAATATATGCTAAATATATTTGGCCTGTAGGTCCTTCCTGGGTAGATTTGGAGAGTTAAACATCTGTGATCAACTTCAGGAATCCAACTCGTTTCTCAGCTCTAGTGATCACAGCATTTCTACCAAAGACAGTTTTCCTTGTTAAATCTAAAATTATTGCTTGAAGACATAGTCAGAACATTAAAAGAAAGGAATGTGGATTTATATATAATATAAATATATTTTAAAAAGGAGCCTGGAAATGCCAATCAGACAAAACAGTGAAAATAAGTGTTTTACTATAGTTTAAATTGGAACTGTGGTTGTGGTAGTATATTATGAGTTATATACTTGTACATAGATGCAAATTATAAGTACAAAGACATGAAGATATATAAATCAAAAGTATAAAGACACGAACTTTTAGAATCTATCCACATCCTTTTTTGAGTCACTAGTTGGTCAGAATTTCCAGACAAGTGTGCTATGTAATATCTAAGCCACCTAGCAATCATTTGTATGAAATGTCTCTATGCAGGAAGCATATGTGTCATACATTACTCTCCTCTCAGTTTCAGGGTTGATTACAAGGGTGAGCTGCTGGGCGTTCACAGGGGTTTGGGAGAGCCCCCTAGCTAAGACTCTGTGCAGTTCAGAGAACCCCCAAATCCAACTTCTGGCTGGCGCCACCCACCCCACCCCTCCAAGGAGTCCCCACATGGCCCGTTTTGGATGCAGGTAGGGGCAGGGCGTGCACAGAGGCTTAGGGAGGGTGAAAAACGGGCCTACCAGAAGTTTGGGAAGGTCCGTTTCTGACTTCCACAGACCCTCTGGAGCCCTCCTAAAGGCTCGAGGAAAGCCTCCAGAGCCCGGGGAGGGCAAAAACACCCCCCACCACCGTGATGCAGGAGGCTGACTAGGCCACACCCACCATGGCTATGCCCACCCAGCAACCAAGCAGAGAACCCTTTGCTAAAATATTTGAAGCCCACCCCTGAGGCAGCCTATACATTTAATAAAACAAAATAAAATCCTCAAGGCTTTTAGTCTCCAAATCCATTCTTCCTGTTCCTGGATGTTGTAAATATTTGCATGTTCCTTGAAATTAATTGCCAATCACATAAACCTGAGTGCAGCAGTTATTTCTTAAAAAATATTTTCCTCTCCTCCTTGTCAGATTTGACAATGGAACCAAAAGACAGAATATAATCAACTAGACGTCTGTAAGAGCAGTGAGGCAGAGGTCCCTCTCAAGCAGCTGATCTGTCACACATTCTTATCTGAGCTGTCTTCTTTAAAAACCTGGGATTAGATATTTATAATGACCTTTCCATGTATTATTCAATAGTATTCAAACTTTATAGCCAAGGGTAATAAAGGACCTAAATACACCAGCTTAAAGCCAATGCAAAAGATTTCAGTCCACCACCAATCAAAATAGGCAATACAGGTAATCCTCACTTACTGACTGTAACTTTATCTCTAAGTGCCCAAGTGCATTTGTTAAGTGAAACATCAAGTGACCATACTGACTTACAGCATCTATTGCTGCTACTGTGATTAAGTAAATCATCCATGTTGTTAAGCATGATGTCACATGACTGCAGCTTGCTGGCTTTCCCTTTGACTTTGCTTGTTAGAAGCCAGAGGTGAAGGTTGCAGATGACTGTAGGATGTTGCACTTGTTGTAAATGAGCACCAATTGCCAAGCACCCAAATCATGATTATGCAACTATGAAGACACTAAGATGGATGCAACTTCAGGAACTGGGCGTAAGTCCATTTTCAATAATGTAACTTTGAACAGAAAGCTGAATATGTGTTTTGTAAGCAAGGACTACTGTAAATAGATGGATAGGTTCAGTGTGAAGGCCAATATTCAGAACTGGAATCACTAAGCTTATGCCAAGAGTGTATTTGGTATGGGATCCCTGTTGGCCTTAGAAACTTCTTTCTGCTTACTACTTCACATATGATGAGTGAGTAAGGTAGAGAATCTTTGCTGTCTACTTATCCTTTGTTTCTTGAGAATGATACATGTGGACCCAGAGGCTGAGGGGAATATGTGTGGTGTGTGTGTGTGTGTGTTTAGCAGTGGTGGGATTCAAATATTGTTGCCACCGGTTCAGTGGGCGTGGCTTGGTTGGTGCGCTTTGCATGCTTGCACACACTTTGCGCAGGCGCAGAGGTGTTTGCGCAGGTGCAGAGGCATTTGCGCAGGTGCAGAGGTGTTCTAACTTGCCTCCTGCAAGCCTGCCTGATCCCGGTCGCTTCAGCAGCTGCCGCGCAGCACTCTTCTGTGCTGCGCAAAGCAGCTGCACTTCAAATTCAGCAGATAAAAGTGAGTATGGGAGCCCAGGCGGGCAGGTGGGCCCAACAGCAGAGCGGCAGAGAAAACCGGTTTGGTCTCCACTGCTCATCATTCCTACTGGCTCGCCAGAACCGGGACGAACCGGTCGAATACTACCACTGGCCTCAAGATCACCAGAGAAGGCCTGACCAGTAATCTTATTCAGAACAAAATATTTGTTCTTATTCTTAATGAATGATGTACGAGGTTGGTTTTCCTATGTTGTGTTCCATGATTGTAACCAACACAAAATGATGAACTTTTGTTCAGCTTCCACAGTTCTCCAGTTCTTGCAATCCATCCTCTTTCTCCTCTACAGTCCCTCTTCTCTTTGGATGCCCTGCAGAAGCATTAAATAGTACCTTTTTATATGAATCCATTCTCTTAATTTGAAAGAACAGGGTAAACCTTCAAAAGGGCACTCCAAAAAGCCAAGAGCTTTACATGAGCTATCTTGCAGTTCATTGCAAAAGCATGCTTTTATTTCTCTCCTCTAATTGGCCACTTTAAGCCTGTTATTAAACAATTGTTGGCAGACAAAAGCAACCTCACCCATAATGAATGTACAAGAAGTTGGCATAACACAAAGAACATTTTTAATCATTAAGGTTTACATCAAGGAGCATGTTAGATTTTCTACCCAATAAGAAATGTTGCACAACTGGCAAACATTATATAATTCCCTGGATAGCTTGAAAAACAACAAGACCCATTTATATTTTTATTCACAAGATCATTGGGAACTATCAATGGAATCTAATTTTCCAAATGTATAAGATCAACTATATTTAGATATTTCACCATATTCCATTTCTACCAGGGAAAATTACCATTGAGAGTGAAGAATGATCAGCAAAGCAGTTGGGTAGACACAGTTACAGTGATGATCAGTTCACCATGGAAGATTTGACAGATAGGCTGGGAAACAGATCATTTTGGAGAAAGTGTATTAATGTGGTCACTGCTATCAGCACTGTCTTGATATCAAGTTATCAGTCTAGGCTACCATTGCACACAAGTACAATATGCTGACCAATCAGGACTCATACCTATTTGTATTCTGACCACTACTAAACACTTAATCTTCAGAATTACCCTGGAGAGCTAACACCCTGTACATGTGTATTAAATAAAATGTTTTATAATATTTTTATGATCATATCCCTGGGCATCAAAAATAGGTTTCTCTCCATTTGTAATTTCAAAAAGATTGATTCAATCATTCTTCTTATCGTTTCAAGGATGGGCTGATCAATTCTACAAAGTGAAATGCATTGATGAGTGATGGTTTTTTTTTTTAAAAGAGTGCACAATCAGATTCTCAAAACAATCCAACGATAAATTAATCTACATTCAGTAGATAACTCTTGTTTATTTGAGTAAGAAGTGCCTTGTATTTTTAGTCTATGACCTGCTTACTGTTAAGATTGTTTGCAAGTATTGCAGCTTCTGCAAGTCCTAGATGAGGCTTCTTAGGCTTGCCATCTCCCAGATGTCTTCAGAATTTCTGGCTTGTGTGGTCAATGATTGGACCATCTGAGACATTAAATTCACACTTGGAGGACACCAGCTTGGGGATAGCTTCACCAAATGGTCTACCAGAAATTGGAAATTGCATTGGAATTAGCAGAACTCAAACAATTGACCACTAATCACTCCTTGTGAAAAACTGGCTATATGAAAAAGTCCTTTACCGAAGGGTCATCAGAGTTCTTATAGAAAAATTCAGAAGATTAGGATAGATTCTGACAAGTGAGCAATCTTTTAATGTGTGTTCATGAAATATTTCACTTTCTTATTCGGGTGAAGCTGTTGGTAAGATGAAAGCAGATGAATAGCTAATAAAATTAGAAATCCATCAAGCGGTTTATGAGAAATTGCTAACATTTCTGTGGAAATGTGAACTATGTATACAAGTATTCTGTGGGAAATTGAGAATTAAAGATTTGATTGAATGAATGTGTCTATTTCCATTGATTCAAAGGGAATGTCAATATACTCAGAGTGCAATAGAGAACAATGAGAAAGAAACAGAACGTTGAAATTTTTACAGTTGAAGTATTTAATTGAAACACTACAAAGTCACTGGGTTCATTCTGGGAAAAAAAAGTGAAATTGGGATTCTTTTACTTGCTTTCATGCTGTGATTCATTCCTGAGTCAAGGAAGAATGTGATTTACTGCAATATGTTAAATTATTTGTTTGCTTTCTGGTGAGTAAAAAGCACAGGAATGTGTGGCTTTTGGTCATTAAAGTACAAGAACAGAATAAAACAAATACCATTTTTTTAATAAGCTTGGATTACATCGGGGCTTGGCTACAAATGGGCAGTTCCAAAATTTATTTAACTTAGAACAAAGTCTCCATCCAACAGAAATTAGTATATTCTCTGCTTGGAAGTAAACCCACTGAATTCAATATTCTTGATTTCAACCTAACTTTAGTTTTAAAGGGAATAAGAAAGGGATTCTATACTAAAGGAAGGAGTGAACTTTCATTCTGCATTCTGCTTATTTACAAACTTTTCTTCTTTCTATGGCATTAATTGAATGCAAAATCAGTATTTTGTCCCTGAAGGTTGTTGTTGTTTGCTCACTGGTTAGCATCCAATGTTGGAGCATCCACAACTTCTGGAGGCAAGTTGTTCCGCTGATTAATTATTCTAACTGTCAGGAAATTTCTCCTTAGTTCTAGGTTGCTTCTCTCCTTGATTAGTTTCCACCCATTGCTTATTGTCCTGCCCTCAGGTGCTTTGGAGAATAGGTTGACTCCCTCTTCTTTGTGGCAGCCCCTGAGATATTGGAACACTGCTATCATGTCTCCCCTAGTCCTTCTTTTCATCAGACTAGACATACCCAATTCCAGCAACTGTTTTTATGTGTTTTAGCCTCCAGTCCCCTAATCATCTTTGTTGCTCTTCTTTGTACTCATTAGATCAAATGGATCTAAAATTTGAATCTACCCTGGCTTAGTCCACTTTTTGGAATATGATTCCTAACACATCATCCCAGTGTGATCAACAGGCAAGAAAGAAATGGGTAATTTTAATTTGTGTAATTAATTGATTACAAGAAATTCACTGAAGTCAGCTGATGACTACAGAACAAGGTATGGTTGAAACATGTGTGATATTAATTTGTCAATTATTTGCTTGAAATTTCTCCCTATTTCATCTCTTAGGCGCCTTGTTGATTATAATGTAAGCAAATATTACAGCCAAACAATAATAGTGTTTAAAGTATAACATTGGTTGTCTTCAACCCTGCCAAAGGCTGTTTCAATGCAATTCTGGTCTGCACTGAGAGTCATGCCAAAGTGAGGAGAGAATGATTCATAATTAGAACTATTTTTTTAAATATTGTGACTGCTGCTGTTGTGTCAGTCTGATGGCAGGAGATATTTATTGTCAACCTTCATCCACTTGGAAAATAGAGCATGATATCAACAAGAAACCAATATTTGACAAATGAAGTGTGCTATTTAATTCAAGAAAGGGTTCTGTTGGCATGTAATATAGCAGGAGTTTCAAGAGCAGAGATGTTTACTATGCTACAGTGCTGCTATTTTAGTTGCCAACCAAAACAATCATACTTAAAAGATCATCTCCCATGTTTATGACATAATTCACACATCCTGCCTGCCATATGTGGCCAATTCCCTCTTAACCACTTGAAGCAGGTCGTATTACAAAGTCAATGCAAGTCACTCTGGGATCAATAACTTCCCAAGAACAGCAATCCCCATGTTATACTTCCTCATTAGAGTTAATCACTGTCATTTTTACCCGCTTGCTGAGGGATAAACTACTTCCAATGCCTGCATGATTCATACTATAATTGCTGGGAGCATGAGAAATATCGTAACAGATGCTCTGTTACTAAAAGCACTTGGGGATTTTGAAGGATTTCACAGTCCTGTTACAAAAACAAACTCTAAGGTTGCCTCTTAGGTTGTTTAATACCTTCGCCAGCTAAGTTTTAACTGACCCAATTCATTCCCAGCTGTCCCGGGCTTCTATTAACAGCTAATCAAGTGGAATGTTCTCTGAATTGTGATTGAGACAGCCTTATAATTCAATGAAATAAATAATCAAAAAGTTGGTTCTATCCTCATTCCCAGCCATGTCTTTTGCACCATGGGAACATTTGACAGAATAATCACCCTTCGTTTATTCCCCACCAGATTATAAGCATAGCAACTTCTAACCCTTCAAAGTAACAATGTATAGAATGGAACAGCAGTCAGCTCAAGAGTTTTTGTAAAAGACATTAATCTGAATAGTTCTTTGGAAGATTTCACTTCTGTCCACCAGGAACATTGTAATCTCTACTCATTCATTTCTGTTTTTCAACAATTATCAATCCATAAACAATCTGGCCTCTTATCCCATGATCACTAAGTTTACTCAAGAGGCTTTGATGAGGAACCTGAATGAGGAACCTGAATGAGGAACTTTTCAAAAATACAAAAATGTAATCTCCATAAGGTCATGTCCATCTATGTCAGTATTCAATTTTTTGGAAAAGTTGGGGTTTCTTTTCAGTCATACTCCCTTCAGCAGGAATTCTCCTGGTTTATGTTCTTTAAAAAGTTTTTAGTCTCAACGTATCTGAACAGTTGAACAGGCCTATTGAACAGGCCATGCCAGGTATAATGGTAAGCGGGAATGTCCTTTGATGGCAGTACAAAAACTCACAGACTAGGGAATGGTCAGATCAGAGGCAGCTTAGCATGCAGAAGTATTATAAAGGTAAGGGCTGGGGGAGAGATGCAATTTCAGGTTTGCAATATTCTGCTAGTGTAACCTTATATTAGGGAGTGCAATGGCACAGTGATTAAAGATGCTGAGCTTGTCAGTTGCAAAACTGACGCCTGGGTTCAAGACCTCAGCACTGCACAATGGGGTGAGCTCTTATTACTTACCCCAGCTCTTCCAAACCTAGCAATTTGAAAGCATGCAAATGCAAGTAGATAAATAGTTACCACTTCAATGGGAAGGTAACAGCATTCTATGAGCCTTGGCATATGACGCAGAATAGTCCTCGGACAACACTGGCTCTCTCGACTAAGAAACAGAAAGGAGCACCGTCCCCTAGAGTTGAACATGGGGAAACTTTAACCTTTACTTTAATCTTGTATTAAAGTTAGAACTAGTACTTCTGGATGAGCTTCTTGTCTGCTATATTTGTAGAATATCTACTGTATCCACTGTACTCTCAACCATTTCAGCATATCCCAAAGGTGCTTTTGGGACAGCCATGACCTGGATGACTGAGAATCTCCATAGACATTTCAACATGTGACAACCATCCATAGAATCCTGTAATGAATCTAGCCACACAGAAGACATTAGAAAAAGCTTTTGTGGGAACAGTCCTTTTGTTCTGACCCAAGCCTTGTTCAAATCAAACAAACATAAAGTATGTATAAAAGCAAACCTTTTTAATGTGGCGCTGTGAATTCTGTGCATTCACAGCCAAGAGTAATTCAAAACTAATTGAAGAACAAAAGACTAATTGCAGATAAATATCCAAAGCCAGAAGTTTCAAAAAAACAAACCGGAGTAAGCAGGGCTTCAATGAGAACTGAGTAGAAAGAACTTCTTCCTGCAAAGAAGCCAACCCCGAAGGGTGGCTTTTATCCCTTATGGGAGGAGCCATCACCTTCCAGCCTTACTCCCAAGTTGCCCATGCTGCTTCAGCTGCTCTTTCCTTTGAGCAGCCCTGTGCGCACGAGCACTGAGCATGGGCTCCCCGGGGCCCTCTTCATCACTGCTGCCAGACTCCACAACCTCCGAAGACAGCACCCCACTCTCCGATAGTCCTGGCCCCATCCCTGCATCACATGCAGGCCCCTCATCCAAGTCCTCACTGTCAGAGACCTCAGCCATCCACACCTGCTGCCAGCGAACAACAACACCTTTAGTCCGCCTACCATAGCATTGTCAACATTCAGGAGCAGCAACTCTGGATCTTCTAAAGAATTTTTTCCCCTGCATAGCACAGAGAGATGCCAAGGAATGAATCAGAGAATTTTAAATGCAACACAAGTGCAATATCTTGGAAATAACTGTCAAGACATGGCATAATGGGCAGTGGTGGGATTCAAAATTTTTTACTACTGGTTCTGTGGGCATGGCTTGGTGGGCATGGTGTGGCTTGGTGGGCATGGCTTGGTGGGTGTGGCTTGGTGGGCATGGCAGGGGAAGGATACTGTAAAATCCCCATTCCCTCCCCACCCCACTAACCTGCTTTCCAGCTCCATTCTCCTGTGCAGGGCAACAAAAGAAGACCCAGCCAATCAGCTGGGACTTGGGAGGTAGAGAATAGATGGGAGGGGGCAGACAGAGGTGGTATTTTCTGGTTTTCTGAACTACTCAAAATTTCTGCTACCAGTTCTCCAGAACTGGTCAGAACCTGCTGAATACTACCTCTAATGGTGGGCATTTATTTATTATATTCTGTCTTTATTATTTTTACAAATAGCTCAAAGCGATGAACATACCAGCACCTCCTATTTTCTCCACAACAACCCTGTGAGGTGAGGTGAGCTGAGAGAGAGTAACTAATAAGATCATCCAGCTGGGTTTCATGGCTAAGGCAGGACTTGAACTTATGGTCTTTTGTTTTCTAGACTGGTACCTTAACTACTAAATCAAACTGGCTCTCTATAATGAGAGAGAAATATATAAAAATATAATGGGATGAAGCCTTTCCTAGCATAAATGATCTCCTGCCTGATCATGTTTCCCTTTCTTGTACATAGAAGACATTTTATGCATTCTTTCTCAAGGACATGTCCTGCACTGTGCAGCCCCATTGTTCTCCTTACTCAGGCAAAGAGATACTATGTTTTCTCTCAAGCTGTTTTACATCATCTCACAGTCATGGCCCTGTATTTGGGAGGAAATATTTTCTGTGCATTTACCTTATATGTACAGATATCCAGAAGCATTAGATCAAACTGTTGTGCACCAAAGAACAAAGTAATGTGGCCTTAGTTCTAGAACAGGGGTGTCAAACTTGATTTCATTGAGGGCTGCATCAGGGTTGTGTTTGATCTCAAGGCACTGGATGGGTATGGCTGGGGTGGGTGTGGCCAGGGTGGGCATGGCCAGCTTGACATCACTCATGTCAGGGGGCACCTGTAGTGGCCTGGGCGGGGCTGGGAGGATCCTCCTGCAGCCCTCTGACAAGGAAAATGGAGTCCGTGAGGGGTGCATGCAACCCTCAGAAGTCCATTTTTGCTGGTGGAGTCACTGTGGGCTGGTTTTTCATTATTTCCAGGGTGGCCCCATGTGCCAGATCTAAGCACTCCACAGGCTGGATTCGGTCCACGAGCCTTGAGTTTGACACCGCTGTTCTAGAAGCAACCTAGGACTAAGGAGAAATTTCTTGACAGTTAGAACAATTAATCAGTGGGTTGACTTGCCTCCAGAAGTTGTGGGTGCTCCAACCCTGGAGATTTTAAAAAAGAGATTGGACTACCATTTGTCTGAAATGTCAGTATAGTCCTCTTTGACTCTGTTATTCTGTTACTTTTCTCTTTTAGAAATGGAGGGGGGGCTTAATTATTTTCTAGCTTTGTAATGAGGTGATTTGATTAAAATAAAGTCTTCATAATCCAACCAATTCTTCAGTCATATATGGTGGGTATGTGGATCCTACTAAGGGGAATGATGCGTTCTGTGCCTTTTAGCAGAAGTTAGAATTTGCATTTCAACTCACATAACCATGATACAGCATCAGTGTTGGGACACTAGTAATTTCACATTATTCCCTTCTGCTTTTTACTGATCATGCTTGGCTGAATCTGCTTTTTTACATCATTTATGTGGATTATGGGCCTAAATTGTTTTTTTTTTAAATATTGCTGTTTCAGTTGTAAGCCTTCTTATAAAACATTAAACACAATTTTCACAACTTTGCTGGGAGTCGCCCTGAGAACTGAAAAAATATTATAAACTAAGGAAATGCATGTATAGTGAAAAACCTTGCTGTGCAATTCAGCTTCAGCCAGAGAATTACAATTATAGCAATTGAAGCTTGAATTTGATGGCCATATTAGCAATTGTTGGCTGCACATGAAGAAATATCTTTATGTCTGATTCTTCATGGCTACATTTCATGTAATCAATTACTCTGCCTGTCAATAATTCATTAGGCAATGTGACAATCTCTGCAGAAACCTAAGATTGTAGCATGTATATGTTTTTTTTCCTCAAAGTCTGTAATGATTTTTGAGATAGTTTTTTTTAGCATTGAACTAATGTAAGGTTCTTCTGACTTGCTGAAACAACACTTGTGTATGAAGGTTGATTCTCCAATCTCTGATGTTTTTACATTTACATTTTTAAAAACATGCCCTGGGGACTATGTGCAATCCACTGGGATGGAATTGCTCCACATTTTAAAAATGCTGACATTAGAATACTGATCAAAATCTAAGTAGTAGGGCTGTGCATGGTTCAAACATGATTCAAAAGTGCTCTGGAGTTCACACAAACACAGAACCTCTTAGCTCTTTATTCAAGTAGCTTAAGCTTCTGCAAAAAGCTTGAGGGGGAGCAGCAGTTGCTTTAAGCCAGGGGTCCCCAAACTTGGCAACTTTAAGACTTGTGGACTTCAACTCCCAGAATGCTCCAGCCAGCTGGCTGGAGCATTCTGGGAGTTGAACTCCACAAGTCTTAAAGTTGCCAAGTTTGAAGACTTCTGCTTTAAGCAGTCAGTTTAGTAAATTTGTCTATTTGATTTGACTGTTAAAACAGGACTCCTTTATCCTCACATGAAAGCCTGGGAAAAGTCAGCTGAGAGGTTTGACACTTTCATGGAACCCAATGTATAGTGTGGTCATGAGCAGTGGTGGGATTCAAATAATTTAACAACAAGTTCTCTGCCCTAATGATTTGTTCCAACAACCAGTTCACCAAACTGCTCAGAAAGTTAACAACCGGTTCTCCCGAACTGGTGTGAACTGACTGAATCCCACCACTGGTCGTACGTCCTTAACTTATGACTAGAAGGAAGCCTGCTCATTACGGTCTTAGTCGTGATGGTTCTAAAACATGACTGACTTGACCTTTTTTTGCAGCCCTTCTTAATCAAATGCTGCTGTCAAAAAGCAACCACTGCAGTTAAGCAAATGCCTTGAACGTTAAGGAAACCCATTGTTCATTTGTTGCAAAAAAAATGTGGAAAAACATGATCATGAGACACTGCAAATGTCCACAAATGAAGGCTGTGTCAAGTCATCTTGTATGGGCTGGTTGCCAAGGGCCCAAAATGCAGTCACATGATCATGGGGCCATCAGAACTTCAGAACTGTACAGTACAGTAACTGTACAGTAAGTATTGTACACTTTGGAGAGGTGTCAAAATTTCAAGTAGTCTCCAGCTGGCTTGCCATAAGTCAAGAGGTAGCTGTATTTCTTCCAAATCATTTTAAGCATCCATAGTTTCAGTAACATGCTTGTATTTTTTCCCACCATGACCTAGGTTGGAGTGAGAGAGAAGAACTAATTTCCTGTAAGTTAGAACAATTAATCAGTGGAATGGCTTGCCTTCAGAAGTTGTGGGTACTCCAACACTGGGCATTTTTAAGTAGAGACCACACATCCATTTGTTTGAAATGGTACAGGATTTCCTGCTTGAGCTTCACTAGAAGACTTCCAAAATCCCCTCCAACTTTGTTATTCTGTTCCATTATTCTGTTAACTGGCCCAAAGACATAAGCAGCATCTGTGGCTGAGGGTAGACTATAATTTGTGTCTCCCCACTCCTTGTGCACTATTATTCCTTTAAAACTCTTAAAATATAAGTGTCCTCTGTTAACTCTTTATTTGGACCGTGATGTTTCTACCATGCTCCCCATGTTTCTATTAAATCCCAAGAGAAGAACTCAGTAAGGATCTCCTTCCATGGAGCTTTTTCACTCAGCAGAGTTATGTCATGGCTAAGCCCAACACAGGGGTGGGATTCTACCAGTTTGGACCGGTTTGGGTGAACCGGATGGTAAAGTTACACCTGGTTTGCCGAACCGGTATTTCAAAAAAGAGCCTTGGTGGTGCAGGCTGGTGGTGCAGGCCTGCACTTAAGTTCCAGCTGCCTGCAATTAGCGCAGGCTTGAATCCCACCAGGCTCAAGGTTGACTCAGCCTTCCATCCTCTCGGGGTAGGTAAATTGAGGACCCAAGATTGTTGGGGGCAATAAGCTGACTTTGTAAAAATGCTGCTTGGTAATAAGCAGGCATATACAATGGAATGAAGGCTATTGCTGAGTGCATTGGGTTGTATCCCAAAAATTGTAAGCTGCCCTGAGTTTTTGGAGAAGGGTGGCATATAAATGTAATTTAAAAAAAAATCAACCGTCTGGCCCCACCCACCCCACCATGCCCCTCCCAGGAGTCTCCACACAACCCATGTTTGATAGAGGTAAGTGCAGGATTTGCATGGGGGCTCTGGGAGGGGGGAAAATGGGCCTTCCAGAAGTCCAGAAATGGGCTTGTTTCTGGCTTCTGGAGGACCTCCAGAGCCCCGGGGAGGCCATTTTTACCTTCCCAGGGGCCCGGGGAAAGCCTCTGGACCCTTGGAAAGGCAAAAAACCAGAAAAACCGGAGGTCACGAAACAGGCCTGTTTCCAGCTTCCAGTGAGCCTCCAGAGCCCTGGGGAGGCCATTTTCTCCCTCCCAGAGGCCCAGGGGAAGCTGGAAACAGGAAGTTCTGGTAGGCCATGCCCACCATGGCCATGCCCACCCAGCAACAAGGCAGCGAACCAGTTGCTGGGATTTTTGAATCCCACCCTTGGGCCTAGAGCACATGAGAAACTGGGACTGTCATGGAGGGCTCACCAACAAGGCTATGAAGATGTATATGCATTAATGCACACACATACATAAATTGGAGCAGGGGGAGCAGTTGCCTTCAAAATAAAAGCAACCCACACAGGCCTGACAGGGATAGCCAAAGGGTCAGATGTGGCCTGGGGATTGTAAACTGCTCAGCTCTCCCCTAGACACTATCTCCTGAAAAAATTAAGAGAAAAAAAATGCATCCAGTATTTCTACCTACCAATTTAGGAGGACAGTCACATGACGGATTTTGGGATCCCGAGAGGTGGCATGTTGCGACTAATGGGCCAAATTTTAAATTTGGAAGGAAGGGGAAACTTTTGAAATTTTTAATTGATTGTCTTAAGGGGTTAGGGAGGGGGGTAGATGGGTCTGTTCTCAGCCCGGTTCACGCGGGGGCAGGGTTGGGGGCGGCGGGCTCGGGTCGGAGGTGGGGTCCGCAATTCCCAGGGTGGTTGGGGTTGGCGGGAGGCCGAGGCATAGGGCCATATTCTGTGTTGGGAATGCGCACCCGCCAGTTACGTGCGGTTGCTTGCTCCGACCCTATGGCCTCCTCCCTAGGGGGCACAGGAACTGGGACCCCTGGGCTCAGGCTGGTGTATTTTAATGCCAGGTCTGTGGCTAACAAGTCCACCCTCCTCCGGGAGATCATTGAGGAGGAGGCTGCAGATCTGGCTTGTATTACCGAGACCTGGTTGGGCCCAGAGGGTGGTGTCCCTCTGGTGGAATTATGCCCTCCAGGTTTTCAGGTTGTGCACCGCCACGGGCCCAGGGAAGGGGTGGGGGTGGCTGTGGTTATTAGGTAGACCTTGTTTCCAAGGGAGGTCACTATGCCAGAGATAGGTGGGAGTGAGACCCTCCTCCTGAGGTGGGGGCCTAATGGTCAGGTGGGCTTGCTGCTCACATACCTTTCCCCAGCTGTGTGACAGCAGCCCTGCCTGGGCTTCTGGGCGTCCTCTCGGGGTGGCGGTGGAGTTCCCAGTCTTGTAGTTCTGGGGACTTCAACCTGCCTTCCTTGGGGGTGTCGGGATTGGCCCAGGAATTCATGGCGACTATGGAAACCATGGGCCTGACCCAATTAATTCAGGGCCCTACCCATGAGGGAAATACTCTTGACCTAGTTTTTGTCTCTGAGCAGTGGCGAGTGACAGAGGGCAGGCTATTTCTACAGCTCTGCCCGTTCCATGGTCTGATCACTATCTCCTACGGCTGGTCTTCCAACAGGCCGCCCCCACTGCTGGGAGGAGGAGCCACTTAGGTGGTTCCGCCCCAGGCGCCTTATGGACCCGGGCGGTTCCAGGCGGAACTGGGGTTTTCCCCTTCCCTTGCCCACAGCTCTGTCGAGGATCTGGTGGTTGCTGGGCAACAGGCTGCGTCGGATGCCCTCGACAGGGTTGTCCCCATGCGACCCCTGCGTCGTGGATCCCGGTTGGCTCCTTGGTATACGGAGGAGCTCCGGGAGATGGCGTCGTCGGAGGGGCTTAGAGAGCAGGTGGAGGTCCACCGCTCCCAGGCGTCGAGCCCAGCTAAGAGCCCATGTTAGGACTTACCTGGTTGCTATGAGAGTGGCGAGAAGGGCTTATCTCTCCACTCTCATAGCGTCCGATAACCGCCCAGCCGCCCTGTTTGGGTTACCCGCTCTCTCCTTCGTCCAGGGAGGGGCGGACCCGTGAGGAAGAGCTGAGGAGTTTGGTCAATATCTGTCGGATAAGATCGTTCAAATTCGGGCGGGTTGTCCTCTGATTTGCAGTGGTCTGAGGATTGGGATGCAAGTAGTCTGGCCAGTGTGATTTGGGATGAGTTCGATCCTGTTTCTGAGGATGAAGTGGGCGGGATTATCGCGGCCTGAGTTCCACCACATGTTTGTTGGACCCGTGCCCTTCCTGGTTAGCTTATGCCGCCAGAGGTCACCTGCGGCTGGCTCGGGCAGTTGTCAGCCGCTAAGGGAGGTGTCTTTCCCGCGCCTTGAAGGAGGCGGTGGTGAGACCCTCCTGAAGAAGCCTGCCCTGGACCCGGCGTGTTAGACAACTTTCGTCCAGTCTCCAACCTTCGCTTTTTAGCGAAGGTTGTTGAGAGTGTGGTGGCTCGGCAGTTTCCACTTTTCCTGGATGAAGCGGACTACCTGGATCCGTATCAATCGGGCTTCCGTCCTGGTTTCAGCACGGAGGCGGCATTGGTCGCACTGATGGATGATCTCTGGAGGGCCGGGACAGGGGTTTTCCTCCGTCCTGGTCCTATTAGACCTCTCAGCGGCTTTTGATACCATCGACCATGGTATCCTTCTGCGGCCTCGGGGGTTGGGTATAGGGGCACTGTACTCCAGTGGTTCACCTCCTACCTCTCGGGCGTCGCAGTCGGTACTGGCGGGGGACAGAGGTCCACCTCGAGGGTGCTCTCTTGTGGGGTCCCTCAGGGGTGGTCCTCTCCCCTGCTATTTAACATCTATATGAAGCAGCTGGGTGAGATCATCCGTGGTTTCGGGGTGAGTTTCCATCAATATGCAGATGATACTCAGCTGTATATCTCCACCCGAACCAGATCGGTGATGCCCTCTCCCTGATGACCCAGTGCTTGGATGCGGTGCGGATCTGGATGAATGGAAACATGCTTCGTCTCAACCCGGCCAAGACTGAGTGGCTGTGCATACCGGCATCGCGGCCCAGTCAGGATTATCCATCTTTAACCATAGGGGAGTGGTGTTGCCCCTGTGGATAGGGCGCGAATCTGGGGTCCTCCTGGATGCGGCTTGATTGGAGGAGCAGGTGGGGGCTGTCGCCAGGGGCTTTGCCCAGCTCCGTTTGGTTCGCCAATTCGCCCTTTTCTGGACCGCGATGCCCTGCGCACAGTTACTCATGCCCTTGTTATCTCCAGACTCGACTACTGCAACGCTCTCTATTTAGGACTACCCTTGCATACTATCCGGAGATTGCAGCTGGTGCAAAATGCGCGGCGTGGTGGTGATGGGAGTTTCCGGTTCTCCCATGTTACCCCCTCCTGCGCTGTCTGCATTGGCTGCGGTTGTGCTCGGGTGAGATTCAAGGTGTTAACACTAACATACAAAGTCCTCCATGACATGGGTCCGCATATTTAAGGGAGCGACTCCTGCCGACATCAAGCACTAACCGCCTGTGCGATCACATAGGCAAGGACTCCTTGGGGTCCGTCGGCTGGCCAATGCCGGTTGGCGGTCCCCGATGCGAGCCTATTCTATTGCGCCCCTGACCTCTGGAATCAGCTTCCCCGGGGCTCCGTCTGGCCCCTGACCTCCTCGCCTTCCACCGTGAATTGAAGACCTGGTTATTTAACCAAGCCGGGCTATGACCCTTTGGGGGGGTGGTGGTTTTTATTATGGTTTTATCGTGTATTTATGTAATTGTATCTTAATGGGGCTTGTTAGTTTAATTCTTTTTTAATTATTTATTGTTTTCTTGTTTTAGTTGTGAGCAGCCCGAGTCTTGGAGATGGGGCGGCATACAAGTCTCATTAATAAATAAATAAATAAATAAATCTACAGTGACAAAAAAATCATAGCCTGAGAACATCTTTTCTGACTAAGGCATTTTATTAAAAGGTGTAAGCTTTTGATTGATGTGGGATTTAAACTTGCGGGGGGGGGGGATACCTCATAACCAAGCTATCTTCCTCTCCCTTTCTTCCTCCACTTATTCCCAGTTTAATCCTACATCGGTCTCACCATTCTATGCAGCTGATGCTGTGGGTTGCAGTGCATGAAAGCTTATGCTTTTTAAATAACACTTGTTAATTGAAAAAGGCACTTGAAATTTGGGTAAATAATACCAAGAAGCCATCGGTGTTTATATCTAACCTGTGGTAAGTTATGAATTCACCATTATGGGACCAGCTGAACACCTCAAGGCTCATGGAAACAATCACTAAATAGTAGTTATTGTGGACCACAGGATGGCTTTAAGCTACAAGAAATTGATAAGTTAAGCTTCTAAATTCCTTTTTTATTTTTCTCAATGTCTAGCCAAGAGAGGCTCTGGAAATGAACTCTCTAGCATTCTTTGGAAGGATGGTCTAATCTGAACCAATGTTTGTTCAAACTTGGCAAATTTAAAATATGTGGAATTCTGAGAGTTGATAAATCTTAAAGCTGTCAAGTTTGAAAAACACTGATTTAAATGAACAAAAAATAAGGAAATGTGGTTGTCTTAAGGCTGGTGAACTTCCTTCAGGATTTGTGCTAGCTTGCGGGGGCGGGGAATTGTATTAGCTCTAATAAGCGGATTTCTTAAAGCAACATAATCTTTGTTTCAGGCTTGTGTGCAGGTCTAAAAAACATTAGGCTGCTTTTCTGAACAGTCACGAAGTGCCATGCTGTTCTGACATCAGAAGTACTTGCTCTGGGTCATTTTCAAAGTGTTCAACTCTGTAGATAGCCTAAACCTTTTGAATCACACAGTGTACAGATCTGCCTGTCTGCTGAGTTACACCTTTAATTCCCATACTAGCTGTTATATGTTGCACAAATGCATGACAGAATCTTGCACATCACTCTGGTTAACATACACTTGTTTTGGAATAGCAAGATGGGCAGCTGACAATAAAATAGAGTCAATTTTGACTGCTCCTATTCTCTTATTTCTCTTATTTTAAGTTTGGTTGAGCAGAGAAACAAGATAAGAATGTCATTTTAAAACAAATGGTCACAACAGTTGCACTGCACACAGAAGTCAAATATTGCAGATGTAGTGTCCAGAATTTCCAGTGAAAGACGTTAGTTGCAGATAATGGGAAAGATCCTGACAAAATACTGAGCTGGATCATGGGTGAGTAAAATATTATCAAATTAAGGTTCACCTCTAGGTCCCAAAGATGCTTTTTTCAAGAGGAAACTGGGCTTTCTGTTTTTTCTTTGAAGATGTTTTGCTTCTCACCCAAGAAGCTTCTTCAGCTTTGACTGGATGGTGGGGAATGGAAGGATCATCCAGTCAGAGATGAAGAAGCTTCTTGGATGAGGAGTGAAATGTCTTCAAAGAAAAACTAGAAAGTCCAGTTGCCTCTTGAAAAAATGTACATTTGAGACAACCATGACCTGGATGACTGTGTATCTCCATAGACATCCACCTCTAGGGGTGGGGTGTGGGTTTGAGATCTGGTGAGGAGGATGTTGGCAGAGTCAAAACTGAAGAAGTATGCACCTAAAGTAAAATCCTTATCTTCTGGTTAACATGATTTGATTCCACCACCATTCAGTGCCATCATAACTTCAAACTTGCTGAATGAATGCATGCAACTATTGTTAAGTTTGCATGAAGAGTCAGACGCGGAGTACTTCAGTGAAGAGTTTACTGGTGACTACAGCTCATAACAGACCCAGTTTGGCTGGGCTGCAGCTGCTACTTATAGCCAGCAGCCACAGTTGCCAGCCAATCAGAGTGCAGGGTTTTCCCGCACTTTTTAAACCAATCATTTCTTACATTTTACAAGAACAGTTCAAACTAAACCAATGACTTTAAACTTGCATACATAACAACTATAATAAAGTCTTAGTAGATTAAAAGCAACAATTGAAGTGTATCTTCAATATATATCCATTCTATCTTTTCAGCAGCTTCAGAAGACCCAGTGCATCAAGTCACATTTTTATCACTGTGCTTAGCTTTTGTTCCTTTCCTTGCAAGTATCCTGAAGACCAGATTGTTAGGGGTTATACTTATTCCACAGTTTTAACAACTGCAGAAGACCTAGTGACCCAAGTCATATTTTTATTGGCCTGCGAGGTACTTATTTTTATCTTATGCTGTACTTATTTTTATCTCACCAAATTAACGTTTGACCAAGTTAGAACTTTTGTCTATTTTTAACTTACTTTCATAGAAAACTACCCTGGGCAAACCTCTTATGGTTGACCCTCTGATCCTGGTGTACTATTAATAGAAGGAGACTTTGGCCCAAAACTCTGTGAGGTGGCAAAGTAGTCTTTAGGTGGTGCTCCTGCAAACTATAGCAGGAACCATCCTTGCAAAAATAATGTGACATTCTTACACACCCACAGAGAACAGTGTGATATGAAGAAGCTGGAAAGTAACCTTCCTTCTCTTCATTTTTATGTTTTCTAGATGTTGTCATTTTAGATGAACATGTGAGATTTCATACTCAGGAGGAACAGCCACATTAAGAAAAAATGAAATATTTGATGGATAATTAATCCCCTCACTTTCTTTTAGTTGTATACATTCCCTATTGCTTTAATCTGGATAAAAACAAGGGTGCTTGTTCTAAACATTGAATATGTATGTAGTAGTATTCGGCATTATTTTGATCAAAGCTGAATTCACTGATTCACAATCCCTTTCTTGTTTTTAACTTGCCCTCTAAAGACATTTTTTTTTGCACCAAGGGGTGATCAGAGCATAAATTAGCATAGACGTATCACATGCAACCGCTATGGGGATTCCCGCCCCCCAAAAAATCCATCTATAGCAATGCAAAGAGAAGTCACTGTTACCAAGGACTATAGCTTCCCTGTAGTTTTAATCTCATGGTGTATTCTTATTATGCACTCCCTTCAGTTGTACCTTTTCAATCCATGAAATCACAGTAGCAATGCAATGGGAACTTTCCCAACTGGAAGTAGCTAACTGCACTTTAACTCTGCCACTGCCAGTCCCAAGCCCAAATAAGAAAGGAGGAGGGGAGGCATCAGACACTGTGACAAGTTGGCCAAGTTTTCAACATTGCATCTTTATGCAGCAAACCCAGTACAAGCTCCAGATGCAGACATGAGAGATGCTGCAGACTGGACGAAGTGGTGAGTGAGATGCTGCACTGCGGCCTTACATTACGGTGGGAATGACGCAAAGAATAAGAATAGCTTCTTGCGTGAGAAGTGAAACGTCTTCAAAGAAAAACCAGAAAGTCCAGCTGCCTCTTGAAAAAAAGCACCTTTGGGAGAACTATGACCTGGATGAATGAGAATCTCCATAGACAACCAGAAGAGTAGCTAACTGCATAATTCTGAGGAGATCCTTAGAAAAACACATGGTGAAATGACCACAGTGGCTGCCTCTGTAAACAGCCACCATGGCCAATGACCACTCCATATGGAACCCACGATCAAATGTCAAGCTATTTTGGACAACCATGGTGGTAATAAGGAAGGGCTGTATAGGGAGGCCCGGGCCTCTTTACCACCTGTGTTAGTTTACCTGCCAAAGAGATTTCTTTATTTGGAGGTAATGCCAGTTCTGACCTGCCACTATTATTTCTCCTCTTCATTTTACATCTTAAAGTCTGTGTAGTACATTAGGATTTTACTGCCCTATCTTCCTATTCTTGTCTAGAATTCCTACTGCAAACATATACTTGGTGCCTTGACCACAGCTGTGGCTACTCACAATGGCAAGTAGGTTGATATACAAAGTAACTTTACAGCCATTCCTTATATTAGCAACCTTCAGAGATCTGTAAAGCAAAGGAAAGTTGAAGGTTGTAAGCACAGTACCAATTTTACTTAGTGATTGTTTTGCTTAACTACCAAAATTGCCAGTTGTGGCTGCTAGACAAGGACTATACCTGTACTTTGAGCTGAGTTTGCAAATGGATTAGTTACCCATGAAATGGAGTCTGAACAAGTTCATGCTATTGATTGATCTCAGTCAGTATTTCAGTCACTTTAACCCTCAGAGAATTTTGTAGAATGTTGAAAATCAGCTCTGTTCACACATCACACCTGACTCTTTTAGAGTTTGAGTTATAAAAACAGTTTAATATTAAAAAGCAAAATAAAAAACCCCTCCCCAACTCCATGTCGCTCCACTGCAAATTTGCCTCTGTTTCACAATGTGCACCTACAAATATCTACGACAAAATCTTTGGGGATTATTTGTGTTTTCCTTGCTCTCCAGCTGTTTTTCTAGAATCGTTCTGAAATTCACAATCAGTTGCTGTCATTTTTGCAAATGCTATTTCCCAAGCCAAGTATGATTAATCAAAGATTCAATTGAAGGTCAGTTCCTCTAAATATGAAACAGAACTCTGGGAAAATTGGCACTCGTTTCCAAAAACGCATTACAGGGTTACTAGCTAAGTCATAGTGTGCAAGCAAGCAGACGCTGTGTTTTATTTGCCTTAGCATGCAGTTCTTCAAAGCAGGAGGCCGGAAATAACTTGACAAAGTGTACCCAACTGTTCGACAATGAGTTCATGAACACTGTAGAATAACAGGCATAGATTACATGGTAGCTCTAAACCACAGGGCCCGTTTTAAAGAACATGGTTCCTTCTTCTTCCTGTGTGAAGTGTCCTTTCTATCATCTCTAATGTGCCTTTCAAATAATGTGCCTTGCTTGCTATGCATTTTACAAAAGGAGTTTGGGTGAGGAGGATAAGTTTTTATGTCCTTTAGTATTGTTCAGATTCAAAATTTGAAGAAGAAAAAAAATGCTTTAATTCTATACTTTATCTGACCAGGTCTTCTTTCTACTCACCTCCCTTGGGAATGGAAAGTCCAGTGACTGCTGTATTCATTTATTTTGCACGTTGATCAGCCTTGACTTAAAAACCAAGAGAATGTTTGCGCTTTGAGTTAAAGATATACTGGAAAAATATAGTTCTCCAATGTCTTTTCAAAGTTCAAAGTTTGGGGAAAGGCACAAGGCAGCCTTTTTGAATGGCAGCAGTGACACTCAGGCTGAAATTGAGGCCTAGGCCAGTTAAGGGAAATGCATGAGAAATAAGAGAGGCATTCAGGGTGGGCCTGGGCTTAGATCTCTTGTAGGCACACAGGCACTCATGACTTATGATGCATTTGACACCCCCCACCCCTTAGGCGCACCCTGTTCATCTACTATGTCAGATTTCCCATCACTGCTGTAATGTGTAAATTCCTAATGCTTCTCAATTGGGTCTCTGAAGATGACTTCAAGATCAAAGTACATATAGATGGAAAGATACATTGCTTCTCAGCCAATAGAGTGGTCTACAAAAAGATGTCAACTTAAAAATTATCCAAACAACAAAACAAAAGAAGATGTAGATATTGAATAGAATAGAAATAGAAATAGAATAGAATAGAATAGACTTCTATTTATTGGCCAAGTGTGATTGGACATACAAGGAATTTGTCTTGGTGCAAATGCTCTCAGTGTACATAAAAGAAAAGATACATACATCAAGAGTCAAGAATCATAAGGTACAACACTTAATAATAGTCATAGGGTACAATAAGCAATCAATTTAGATCATTGGTGAACATTTTAAAAACTACTGGCATATGTTAAATAAAAGTATATTTCTCATATTACATAGATAAAAGATCTGTATTGGTGCATATACAATAGTCACTTCAGAGCTGGATTGCTCTTTATGGAATGATCCTTGATGGTGGTCTAGTAATTGCAAACAACTGCGAATGTGGTCATATCTTGAAGATGTCAGTAGCACCCTATGTTGAAATAACTGTACTAGATGCCCAATTCAGATTGCTTTCTATGATGTAAAAAGTCGTATGCTTTATGGCTTAGGCCCCAGTTATCTACAAGACCTCCTATTGCCATACCATATGCCCACCTCCCCTGCTCCATGCCGTCAAGTCCAACTGGGCATCTTTTCCAGACCTCATCGCAAATATAGTGTAGAATTCTTAGAATATAATAGAATTCTTTATTGGCTAAGTGTGAATGGACCCACAAGGAATTTGTTACATTTAATAACAATACACTCTGTTCTGGGATCAGCAATTTGAAAATGAAAGAATACCAAACACAATTTGGGCTTTAAGTTCAGAACTATTCTATGATCAATAGCTTCAAAAATCAAGAAAAATAAGAATGATATTTCTTCTGTCTCTTTCTTGGTATAGGCTATTTTATAATATACCCCTCTATCTGGGCACCTTCCAGTTGTGTGAATTTTAATCTCAAATTAATTTCCCAGTCAATGTGGAATTGATGGAAATTCTGGGAATTGAAGTTTATTTATTGGGAAGACACCAAAATTGAAGAAGACTGTCATAGAATAGCCATGAAAGCCACCAAACCATAAATCAGACTATAAGCCAAATTGAAATTCTTTTTAATCTGGGGCTGGTCAGCAATCACCCACTTTAGCATCTGGTCCAAGAAGAGAGTCTCCTGAGTCCAAAGCAGGATTTTGTAAGAGTAATTTCTTACATAAGTGCATTTTTTCATAGCTTTAGGTTGCATGGAATATATTTACACCAGAAACAAACAAAGAAAGATCTTTCAGCAGAAAGTTATTTCATTGCTGAAGTTAGGAGGATCTCTAGGGAATAATTTAAACAGAATTATTTATCTTTCAGTGTCAAAAACAGGAACAGACTTTTACCAAAATCAGAAATAGGGGGTTGGCTTCCTATGTTCTGAACATTTGGAACATGAACCTCTGAAGGTCAAAAGTGTTACAGATACGAATTGCATATGTCCCAGAATTTTTTGCATAATTATTAGCCCTAATGGCTTTTCCCACATCTTGGAATTTTTGAAAACATATATCTAGTGGAATTTTAAGTGCAGTTACCCACACAATGGGTAATTTTAAGGAAAGATTCAGAATATAGTAAATCTCAAAAGCTTTTCCTTCCTATTCTCTGAATAAGTTCCTGTGTTGCAAGGAGAGAGATTAATATGTTTCCTAAGATAATCAACAAAGTTCTCCCAAAGGTGCTTTTTCAAAAGGTAATTGGACTTTGGTTTTTGCTTGAAGACATTTCACTTCTCATCCAAGAAGCTTCTTTCAGTTCTAAACAGTTCCCTTCTTGGATGTGAAGCGAAATGTCTTCAAGCAAAAAAAAAAAAGTCCAATTGTCTTTTGAAAAAGCACCTTTGGGACAACCATGACCTGGCTGGCTGAGAATCTCCATAGACCAGGGGTGTCAAACTGGCAGGCCACAGGCCAGATGCATAATATGCCTGTTTTGTCACTTCCGGATTACAGGAAGTGACGAAATGGGCCTATTCACCCTGAAAAGCCTTGCAGAGGCTTTTTCCAAGCCTCTGGGAGACCAAAAAGGTCTGAAACCAGCAGAAAAATCAGCTGTGAGGCATACACATGTGCAGTGAGGTAAGTTTGCCTGTGGCTCGTGTGGCAGCACAAATGGCTCTGCATGCCACTTGTGGCACGCATGCCATAGGTTCACCATCACGGCCATAGACAATCAACAGTGTTCATATGGCAGTAGGGTTGTGGATTAGTGTAATATGTGAACTACCCCTTTAAACTAGAGGTTTAAAGTAGGTTGGAGCTTAATTAATTGGCATCCTTCAGTCTCAAGAAACTATGGTATCATGATCTGAAAAGAGGTCCTAAAACAGCATCTGGTGTGGCTAAAAAGGCCAATTCGAGAGTAGCAATCTGTTCCACACTGAGGACGGATACAGTCTGTCTCCTGTCCAGCCCCTGGATTTTGCTGGTTCCAGGACTGCCTCTTTGCCTCAGCCTGCCAAACGAGTATCTCTTCAAATTGAAGAAGGCCATGCTGTATCTTTAGCCTCCAAGCTGAACGACCAGAGGTCAGGGTTTCCCAGCTGTTGATATCCATTCCCAAGGCCTTTAGATCCCAAGGCCTTTATATTGCAGCTGTGGTCTCCCTCTTGGGTGCTTTCCCTGCACTAATTCTCCATACAGGAGGTCTTTCAGAATCCAACCATCAGCCATCCTCACGACATGCCCAAGCCAGTGTAGACTTGGGTTGGAGAGTAGGATTGGAGCTTAGCATGATGTGTTAATCTAATTTATTTTTTAAAATAGATTTTTACTATATAAAGAAAGAGCAACAATTTCAATGTCTAAACAGTGTGCTGTCTGGTTACAGTTAATTTCGGCAATCATCATCATCATCATCATCATCATCATCATCATGTTCATTGATAATGATCATATAATGTTTTCTCCACATAATATTAATATTTAATTGTTATTACTAAATCATATTGATAAAAAACATATCATAATGAACCCTCATGATAAAATTAATCCTTCTCTTATAATTTTAAATGTTCTAACTTCTGTTTCTGTTACTTAACCATCAATAAAATGAATCCCATGTTTCAAAACATTCTGTATATTCCTTCTCTTTAATTTCAAGTGTTAATATATCCATTTCTGCACATTCTAGTATTTTTTTATTATTATCTTCTCTTCTGTAGGATCTCCACACTTTCCCAATGTTGTGCAAATACAATTCTACCTGCTGCTAACACATGTAATATTAAATACATAGTCCCTTCATTATATTATTCTGGTATGATACTCAACAGAAATATTTCTGGTTTTAAATTCCTTCAATCTATTTTTACATGGCACAATCATCTTTCCCCCCTGCCCCCGCAACAATTCCAATGTTTTCAGTATAGTCACCCAGATTCTTTCCTCTATCTAATGAAATTACCTATTCAGATATAAAGTTACTCTTTAATGACTAATACATTAGCAATTGCTCTGGCCTCTTTGAACTGTTCTCACTGTTATCAACAGGAAGCTGTAGAACAGGTTTAAATACTTTTCTGAGAAATATTGGTTTCCTTGAAATTTCTGCTCGTTAAATTGTAGTGGTGAAAAGATACAGGAAAGTTGAGAAAGATACTATGAAATGGTATTGTGCTGTTCTTATCCTTTTCTTTTGCCTTTTCCTTCACACCCTTTAGAATGAACTGATAAGATAATAAGGTGACTCATCTATTATAGAAAGTGAGGGTAAGAGTGCCTGGTGTAGTTTATACAGGTTTAATCCTTGCTGAGAACTCCGGTATGCACTTGGTGACCTCAGAATTAGAACACAAGCAGGGACAGCATGCAAATTATTCAAAGGACAAAGGCCGGTAGATTGGACTGGAACTGCCTAGGAAATTCTCATCCACTTCATCCCACTATTTCAATGTCAACAGTAAAACTGCAGGATCTTGGACTGGCTAGTCTAGAGGAAAGACAGACTAGGGGTGACATCAGGGGTGGGATTCTACCAGTTTGTACCTATTCACTAGAATTAACATTCTAAGCAGTTCGGAGAACCGGTTGTTAGAAGAAATTACTGACCTAATCCTGTAAGGAAGGCAGGAAGGAAACATTCTGGTGTTGCTTACAGAAACTGCCTCTCCGTTAACCCTTATTACATTCTTGGTAGGACTAGACTTCCTGTCTCTGGAGATTTTTCCCCCTCCTTTGCTGGTACTTTGCTTGTGTGGAGTGACCATTCAAAGTTACAATGACACTGAAAAAAGTGACTTATGGCCATTTTTCACACTTACGACTGTTGCAGCATCCCCACAGTCACGAGAGGCCAGGCGAGGAGATGCATGCCTCAATGTGAGTGATATTAGGGCCTTGGCGGTGCAGGCTGTTAATAGCCTAGCACTTAGTTCCAGCTGCCTGTAATTATTGCAGGCTCGAATCCCACCAGGCTCAAGGTTGACTCAGCCTTCCATCCTCTTGGGGTAGGTAAACTGAGGACCCAAGATTGTTGGGGGCAATAAGCTGACTTTGTAAAAATGCCACTTAGTAATAAGCAGGCATATACAATGGAAGGAAGGCTATTGCTGAGCACATTGGGTTGTATCCCAAAAATTGTAAGCTGCCCTGAGTCTCCAGAGAAGGGCGGGATATAAATATGAATAAAAATTTAAAAAAAAATATTGAGTTGGCCACACCCATCTAATAACATGACCACCGAGCCATGGCCACCCAGTCACATGACCACCAAGCCACGCCCACCACCTAAGCCACACCCACAGAACCGGTTGTTAAAAATTTGAATCCCACCTCTGGGCGACATGATAGCAGCATTCCAGTATTTGAGGGGCTGCCACAAAGAAGGAATCGACTTATTTCCAAAGCACCTGTAGGTAGGACAAGAAACTATGGATGGAAATTAATTAAGGAGAGAAGCAACCTGGAATTGAGGAGAAACTTCCTAACAGTGAGGACAATTAACCAGTGGAACAACTTGCCTTCAGAAGTTATGGGTGCTTCATCACTGGAGGTTTTTAAGAAGACACTGGACAGTCACTTGTCTGAGATAGTATAGGGTCTTCTGCTTGAGCAATGGGTTGGACTAGAAGACCTCCAAGGTCCCTTCCAGCTCTATTCTGATTCTGATTGATATTTCAAGTTTATTTTTGAGGGAGAAATAGAATGGCAGCGATAAAAGGTCCCTTGTGCATCGAGGTAGAAGGCATGGAATATCAATTCCTAATCTATTTCTCAAGGCCCCAAAACTATTCCAATAGTCCCAGGTGTCTGTTCATAACAATAGGTTTATTTTCTAAATTGAACTATTTTTAATAGATTTTCAGACGATGTTTGTTACACAAAAACTACCCTTTTCCTATGAGTTGCCAAGTGCTACTTACTTCTGTACTTCAATAACTAACTTATTACAAAAAGTAATATTGTAAGTTTAATTGCTATGGTGGTACCTATACATTGTGATCTATTTAATTATCACCTCTCTACTCCTATGTCAATTAAGTTTGGGAAATGTTCTTTCTTTTTTTGTGGTAAATCTAATTACCATAAGGGTTGTTCCAAGATAATTTAGCTGAGATATCAGAGGTCTGTACAGATGCTGCAATACTTTAACTTCTATTGATTCCCAACATGGCAGCTAAGCTTAGCAAAAATCCTCCATAAGTACCACATAGTAGAATGGTTCTTTGGAGATGGGAAACCTCTTTGTCTATTTTTAAAGGCATGGTGCCCTAATTTTGTAATTTACAAATGTTTACAAAACACAAATATTTATTTGTATTTGATGGTCTCTATCATGTTAGGATGACAACTGTTTTTTGATACCTTCCCATCTAAATACTAATGTCAGGGTTCCGACGATTTCCCTAATTAAATCATGAGCCAAGCTTCAAAAGAATCCAAACGTTTTTATTAGGAGCATGAATGAAGCCAACTCTGAGACATGTAATTTACTATCACCTACGACCCTGTTTCCCCCACTCCCCTGGTGTGTCATAAATCAGATTGTCCAACAAATTCACCGGCTGAGTGTCATCAATCACACTCTCCAATGAAGGATTTTTGAGGGCAGAAGATCCAGTAGCCTAAGCTACAATCTCCACAAGATAAGTGTGGAATGTGTTTCTGGCCTTTATCTGCCACACTGCTCCCTCTGGCCTCCCCCCTCCCTCCTTCTTATGGCAACTTGGAAAGAGGCATAGGAATGATTTACGAGTTGACAACTAACCATCTCTAACCTTCTTAAAGCATGGTCAGTCATATTTTACCCCCTTATATATGACAAGGTGACCAATAATTGAATAGCTGTAGGTCACTTTTCACAGATTGGGAAGGGGAGGAGGTATCCAGATCTTCCTGAAAGGCCAGCAAGATCAGAACCAATCTGACCTCAGAGGGAAAGATATCCCAAAGGTTATTACAGATCCAGATTTTACAAAAACAAAGCTGTTTGTGACAGATGGATATTGCTCATATAACATTGGATCTGAGCCTTAAAGCAACTCTACAAAGCTGATTAATATTACAACCAGTACCACCATGCTAACTCTGATCCTGAGGATATCTGTGAGCCAGTAGAAAAGAATTTAAAAGCCCTACACAAATGCTCAGGGATGGCATAATCTTGCGACTTCAATTCCATGGGTAGTGGGTACAGTAAAGCAAAATTGAATCAGATCTCTTTTCATTGAATCATAATTTTCACTTCCTGCTGCAAGCAGGAATTTTTACATTGCTACTTCTAATCCATTGCTGACTCCACCTGATTGAGGTTATTCTGGAAATTCCAGCTCTGATTATGAATTATGTTGCTTAACTCACTTCCAAAAATAAATACAGACAAATGCCACTGTTAAAGGAGACATTCCTTTGCAGTGTACTGGTCAGGTCTGGGTACCTACTTGTGCCCTAAATTAAATAAAAAGCACCTCTTTAGCCACATTGCTCATTCCTGGATTTATTTATTTTGCAAAAAGGATTCATTTGGGGAAATGAACAGTCCTCTGTAACCATGCAGCTGGGAGTAAACTGCACTGAATTCAAAGCAATCTCTGATAATATAATATGGCTTTGAAACTGTAATTTAAGCTTCCAACTTTTTCAGGCCACCCAACCTTTTAGTTTTTTTAAAAAAAGAACTCTTGATTAAGAGGAAAGGCTATAGGACTGAAAATTCAACGTTCAAATGAACATGGCGGGTGCTTTCTTTCTTTTCTTTTGATCTTTTGCAATAACCCATCACATTCTGAATATGGTTTCAGAAGGCCTGGGTTTTCTTTTTGTTATACCTTAACTATACCCTTTAGGGCAGGGGTGGGGAATAGTGGGCTTTGTATGACTTCAACTCCGAGAATTCCTGAGCCAGCCTCTGCTTTAGGGAGAGGCCAAGGGAAATGGAAGTTGCACAAAAGAAGGTACATGGTCCAGCTATGCTACATGCAATGGTCTTGCTAATAGTATTTAGCAGAATATAACAGAATAACATAATTGGAAGGGACTTGGAGGTCTTCTAGTCCAACCCCCTGCTCAAGCAGGTGACCCTTCTACCATGCCAGACAAATGGCTGTCTAATCTCTTCTTAAAAACCTCCAGTGATGGTGCACCTACATCTTCTGGAGTCAAGCCATTCCACTGCTTAATTGTTCTTACTCTCAGGAAATCTCTCCTTAGTTGGATCTCTCTTTGATAAGCTTCCATCAGTTGCTTCTTGTCTTAACTTGACTCCCTCTTTTTAGTGCATCAATGCATCTTAGAGACAGCAAACAATAGAGTATAGATACCCCTTTATTCTCTGCACCCTTTCCTAATCCTCTCTATAGATTAGGGAGTAAATCTCTGCCTAATTTTGCAAGGAATGTGTCTACCACTGAAACAATGGCTCTACTGTTATGTATGCAGAGTTCAAAATGTCTGGTTGTGTTGTAAAGTGTTTGAATTCATTGGTTGTAAAAGTGCGGGAAAACCCTGCACTCTGATTGGCTGACAGCCGCGGCAGCCGGCTAGAAAAGGCTGCCGCGCCTGAGCCATTTGGGTCTGTTCTGAGCTGAAGTCACAATAAACTTTGAGCTGTAGCACTCCGTGTCCTGCCTCTCAATGCAAACTTAACACCTACCACTAAATCTTGACAATTGAGAATTGACCAAGAAGAGAAAACATTTGGTTGGTATTGTTTAAAGGGCCTCGTCTGTACAGATTCACTGAAAGTAGCAGATCATGTTTCAAAAACTTTGCTGAAATTCTGAAGAGCTGCTGTCTATATAACAACTGATCTTTTTCTGTGTGCTAAAGAGAACCAGTGGACTCACTCAGTGTAAAGCAGTTTCCTATTTTCTTATTCATACCTAGATTTAATAATGCTTTGGTAATTTGATAATCCAAAAATTGGTGATATCTAGAATAGAATCCTTAATTGCCAACTTTGTATGACAACAAAATCTAGAGGTAATTTGGTATGTATTGATTACAGAATTTCTTTGCTAGTTGTTTTTATTTTTAAAAGTTGCATGATAAATCATATCTGCAAGATGGTAGGCACAGCATTACTATACTTCAGATTTACACACACACACACACACACACACACACACACGCCACTGAATCTGCTAATCTCAATATTCTTCTTTATAAATAATCTTAGAGTTCTAAATGGTTTGATTCCAAAAAGTTAAAAGTATGAAAGTAACCAGTTTAAAACAGATTTAAAACTGAAGCAGAAACAGAAAAATGTCTGGTATTTGGTGTTTTGAATATGCTACATATAATACTAATAAATGTCATCTTTCTTCAGATGAAGATGAAGTCTTGAGAATTATTTCCTGTACAAATGAATCCCACACACTCATCAAGGATTTTTTTTTTCTCTCTCTCTTTTTAATTGATAAAAAATACAAAGAAAAATGAAAACAACAAAGAAACACTGCAAAACTGAACAAGAATTAGTATAGTGAATCACTCCATTAGATTGATAAAGGCCCAATTCCAAGAAATACATCAATCCAGAATTCTAACTCCAGTAGAACAGTATCTTCTTAAAAAAAAGCAAATCATCTTTTTAGCTGAACAAACCTAAAGTTCTTTATAAATCAATACATTAGCAGTCTTTTACATAATTTAATACTATGCAAAATAATCTTAACTTGAATTATATTATTATTATTATTATTATTATTATTATTATTATTATTATTATTATGGTGACAATATCATGAACATTAAACTGAAATGGGATAAGCATAATACAGACACATGTCATAGCTATTGAAATCTGTTTAAATAAAGTTCAAAATAAGAATATTCATCCTGTGGAATTTTTGGAGAGGTCAAAGTCAAACATCAAGTTGATGGGCTTGACTGGGCAATCAACATCCTTTCATTTTCTGCCCCTGTGATGCACATTAAAAGGGGGCAGGGTTGTGATTGTGCTTTGACATCAATTGTCTTGTATTTTGAAATCCACCCCTCATGTTCCAGGTCCTTACCAGGGATAGAATTTAAGATTCCTTAGATTAGAATGGATATAATGTCAAACCCATGTATTCAGAAAAAAAATTCACACAGTGCAGTTCTTATGACTTGACAGGCATTCATGCAATGTGAAATGAGAGCATTGGAAAAAAGAAGTGCTATTCAGATCATTTTTTTTAGTTAAAACCACATTGGTCAACAGTACTAGAATCCTGCTATTACTGCTGGGAATATTTAAAAGAAATAGAAGAAGAAGAAGAAAACCACTGAGATTTCTTAGAGTTTACATAGTGGTTAGCTAAATTGAATGGGAAGAAAAATCAGATCTTCCATTTCCCATAATAGAAACCTCCAATAGCAACTTCTACAAACAGTTAACCCCAAAGGCTAAAAAAGGGTACAAAAGATGCTATTTTGGGATTGTGATGTGGTCCATAAAACAGGCCTTTTTTTAAAGGGTGCACCAAGAATGCAGAGTCCAGCTTTTTCTCTAACAACGTGAGATGCAAATTTACATGCCCATAAAAAAAGAAAAGTCACTTTCTGAATTCAAAATTGTTAAAATATGTTTCTGATTAAATCAAGAGTTGATGGATCGTAAAACTTCACCTATGTCTAAAGTTATCCAAATCTGCAATTGAGTCCAAATAGTTTTCAAAGTAAAGTATTTATTTACAATAAACAGTATATTCAATAAATACTTTTGAACAATATATACAAAGTCTTTTGCCTTGCTTTAGCCTGGGAATACCTTTGTCTTCCTTCAGCTTCAAGTCAGATATTGATGTAGTTGTCTAAGAGCAATGTTCGCCTATGCTGAACATTCTCATTCAAGTAATGTCCAAAAGGTTCTTTAAGTAAGCAGCAAACCACTGAAGAGATTTAAGTCCCCTTCTCTCATTTTCTCTCTTAGATCTATGATACAGGCCTCATGAAAACAATCCTCATGAGACAGACCTCCTTACACAAGACTCTTGTTGAATGACCAGCACTGGATGACAGTTGGGTAACCCCTTATATACCATGGGGGTGTGGCTTGCAATATCAAGATGGGGTACATGGCGTCACACTGTCATTGGTGGGTTTGAATTCCTTTCAAAACCCCACAAGATGTAATCTGCTTAGCAACACTAGAAAGTTCTACTTTCTGACAAAAATATCTGACTCTGTCTTTTAGATACAATTCAGGATGACTCAAACTGCACTAGGTGTCAACTCTCGGGAGCTTGACCTGCTCCCGAGTTGCCATAGGCAGGGGGATGGGAAATGGGCACTTCACAGCTGCACCAAGGAATTTACTCCTCAGTCATAACAAGACACAGTCTGGCCAAGCAAGTCAAGGCCATCTCCATGGATACCATCAATGGCTGGAGGGAGGGACTTCTACAACCCATGAAATTACTTTGTTGTCAGTGTTCTACCACATCCTAGTGCAAACTTGGCAAGTTTAAAACTTGTGGACTTCAACGCCCAGAATTCCTGAGCTAACATGACTGGAGGAGGAATTCTGGGAGTTGAAATCTACAAGTCTTAAAGCTGTCGGGTTTGAAGACCCCTGTTCTGGCGCCTCTCGTTAGGGAATGTGATGGGTGACATACTTTGTGGAGGGAGAAAACAGGGTCAGAGGCAAGGTGCAAAGGGGGTGAAGTCAGAGTTGGCTTCACCTAGGTAATGCTGACATGATGCTCCTAATAAAAGACTGGATTTTTATTGCCAGATGGCTTGAGACTCTTAATTGCATTAGGGCACTGGTTGGAACCCTGACACTAGGATTGTTTAAAAAGAGCAGTAATGGTTTTGATCAGAAAAATAAAAGCAAATGCCAGTCAGATATGTTGCTTCCTAGGTCACATAGACAAAACATATTTCTCGCAAGCCAAAAATATGACATGGAGTCCATTAATTATTTTGCTAGATTGCTTCAATTCTCTGATCAATCTTAACCACTTTACTCCCTGAGGACAGGGATGATGAAATCTAGTTAACTTGAACAAAACTGGCATAAATTTATTTTAAGGATAAATTCATATATTTTTGATTTATTAAACCAATTTATACAGCTGTCCATCTCACAAACAAGCAATTCTGGGAAGCCTGCAGCAAATTTTAAAATGTTGCTGCCATTTCCCTCATAGGTAGTCCTCAAGTTATGATGCAATTGGGTTCACTAAGTGATGCAGTTATAAACATGACATCACATGGCCATGTCCCTTAGCAACAGCAATTCTAGCAGTCCCTGTTGCTGTTATTAAGCAAGGACCATGTGAGTTGTTAAGCAAGGAAATCACATGATTATGATTTCTGACTTCCTGACAACTTCCCCATTGACTTTGCTTATGGGAAATCAGTTGGAAACATCAGAAATCACAATCACATTACTTCAGCCTGCAACAATGTTATAATGGCAAGCTTGATGCCAAATGCCTGGATCACCTCCAAGGACTGGTCATAAGTACCACTTATTCAGCACTGTCATAACTTTGAATGGTCATTGACCGAATAGTCATAACCTATTGTGTTGACTCTTTCTATCACAAAGTATCTCAACTATAGTGGAGAAGAATGATCTTCTGCATTTCATTTACTTGGAAGACTAGTTGATTATAAACAACTAGGAAGTTATTTTAGCACTAACAGATATTGTAAGATATAAATTTAGAATGCAGAAACAAAACTACAGAATGATTCTTTACTTTCTGAAAAGGTTACATTTAAAGTAAAATTTGCATGTGCTTTATGCTAATGACTTCTCACTAACTTCATAAGAAGCAGGTAGGGAATGTTTTAACAGGTGTGTAATTTGCTATTATAAGATAGTTTCCATTAATTGACATATGAGAACCTTAAGTTTCAGCTTTGATTGCATGGATATGCCCAGGAATGTGAAACTTCATTTTCTCATACAAAAAAACGGGCATAAATGTTTACTTAGCTTAAAGCTCAGTGCGCTTCTCAGCTGTGCTGATCTCTACTTTAAAATTATACTCATACTTAAAGTATGATGAGAAAGAAGAGAAAAATGCTGTAAGATTTAAATTACTATGTTTTAACAAGCCCCGTGTAATTTTTAAAAAGATCAGAAACAGAATTCTCTGTAGCGTAGGAACATCAACTCAAGTCAATGTCAGCTGGCGGTCCCCCGGCAACGAGCCTATTCTGTCACGGCCCCTGACCTCTGGAACCAACTACCCCTGGGGCTCCGCCTGGCCTCTGACCTCCGCACCTTCCACCATGATTTGAAGACCTGGCTATTTGACCGATCCGGGCTGTAACCCCTCCCTGGGGGGGGGGGATGGTTTTAAATTATTTTAAATTTTAGATTTGCTAATCTATTTTGGGCTTGTGATTGATTTAATTCCTTTTTAATTATTTATTGTGGTTGTTTTAGTTGTGAGCCGCCCCGAGTCTTCGGAGATGGGGCGGCATACAAGTCCAAATAATAAATAAAGAATAAAGAAACCCCGTGTAACCTTCTCTGAAGCAAAACTGTTCAAAACTCAGAAGACAGAGGCAAAATATATCAAGTGAGCCATCCAAAAATCTGTCTAGTCTAGCATTTTTTTATTCCCAGTTGCCAACCAACACAAATTAGATCCTTCCATTCATACAGAAGTACTGTATGCAATATGGTCCTGATGGAGATCTCCCTGAGAGACTTCCTTCTCTCTTCATTTATTTGTTCTTGAAAGGTTCTAGTGCTGGAAAAGGTGGAAAGAAGAGGAAGAAGAGGATGACAAGAAGCAAGGAGGATGGACTCAGGTACATAAGTGATGGATGGTCGATTGGAAGGTTGGAAGATCAGGTTAGGGACATATCAACATGGAAAAAATCTATCTACCGTGTTTCCCCGAAAATAAGACCTACCCCGAAAATAAGACCTACCCCGAAAATAAGACCTACCCTGAAAATAAGACCTAGTGTGTTTTTGGGAGCCAAAAAAAATATAAGACAGTGTCTTATGTTAGGGGAAACACGGTATGCGATTTGTTCGTGGTTTCGTACATGAATAAATGTACATTGTTCTACATGAATATGGTGTTTTTTTCATTTATTTATATATTTGTTTTCGTAGATTTTCACGGGTAAAGCTATGTAGGTCTTGGTGTATTCGGGTCTTGTCCGTGTAGGATTGAGAATACCTTAGCAGCGTTTGTGAAATCTCATCCGTCATCTTCAGGCTGGTGTCTTCAGCTTCGTTCTCCTGGGAGAAGTGTGTGATCGTGGCTGTTTTTCCCTTTTAAACTCTAGAGTTGGATGTGTTGTTACTTTTTGATTGGTTTGTGGAGTTGATGTATGCAGATTGGATGGCTTTTTCCTGAGACCCTGTGTGGCTGAGGTGCTGGCTGTGTGTCTCTCAGCCTTTTGTGTTGTAACAACCTGGGTAATGGGCTGTGTGATGACCTTCTGAGTTCTATTGTTGTGACGTCCTGGGTGTGGTGCTGTAATCTCCAGACAACGACCCAGGAGATTACAGCACCACACCCAGGACGTCACAACAATAGAACTCAGAAGGTCATCACACAGCCCATTACCCAGGTTGTTACAACACAAAAGGCTGAGAGACACACAGCCAGCACCTCAGCCACACAGGGTCTCAGGAAAAAGCCATCCAATCTGCATACATCAACTCCACAAACCAATCAAAAGTAACAACACATCCAACTCTAGAGTTTAAAAGGGAAAAACAGCCACGATCACACACTCTCCCAGGAGAAAAGCTGAAGACACCAGCCTGAAGATGACGGATGAGATTTCGTCGAAACGCTGCCAAGGTATTCTCAATCTACACGGGACAAGACCAATACACCAAGACCTACATATATATATATGTTTTCGAGATTTCACGGTGGTAGTATGTAGGTCTTGGTGTGGGTCTTGTCTGTAAGATTGAGAATACCTTGGCAACATTTAGAATCTCATCCGTCATCTTCAGGCTGGTGTCTTCAGCTTCTTCTCCCAGGAGAACGAGGCTGAAGACACCAGCCTGAAGATGACGGATGAGATTCGTCAGCCAAGGTATTCTCAATCTTACACAGGACAAGACCAATACACCAAGACCCATATATATATATATATATATATATATATATATATATATATATATATAAGACCTACCCGAAATAAGACCTAGTGTGTTTTGGGGCAAAAAAAAATAAGACAGTGTCTTATTTTCGGGGAAACATGGTATGTGGTTATTGTGAGTCCACACTGACTTGGTGCCAGATAATCAAACTCCTCCTCCTCCTCCTCCTCCTCCTCCTCCTCTTCCTCCTCCTCCTCCTCTTCCTCCTCCTTCTTCTTCTGTCATTTCAGCAACAGAGTGGTCAATGCCTGGAATGCACCACCTGACTCTGTTGTTATATCTGCAAACCCCCACTCCTTTAACCTTAAACTATCTACTATTGAGCTCACCCCATTCCTAAGAGGTCTGTAAGGGGTGTGCATAAGTGCACAATCATGCCTACTGTCCCTGTCCTATTGTCCCCTTTTATTTGTACCTATTTCCTGTATTCATACTCATGTTTATTCTTATACCTATTATCTTGTAAGTGATTGACAAATCAAATAATTAAATTAAATATCCATCATTAGATGTTGGCAATCATGTTGGCGATCCTATTGGCAATCAATTAATAGAATCTTTAAATTAATATACACAAATTATTAGAAAGGGACATACTGAATGGAGGAACTATGTTGACTCAAGCATATGTCTTGTTTACAAGAATGGTCCTGAACTACACAGACATCTTCAAAAATGAAAATGGAAGGCATCTACACTCAATGCTTTGTTTGGAAGTGGATCCATATCCCCAGAAAAACAGGCAAAAAATATAAGCTTAGCAGTAGCAATGAAGGTATTGGTCATAGAAAACACTCACTTTAAAACTGGGGTGGGAACAACCTCTCTGTTTTGGAAGGTTTGTATTCTAATTTGTATTCTCTGAAGATTGCCTGACTTAATTGACAAGGATTAATAGCCTTTGCTTAGCCCTCCCATTAGTTGCTTAATGATGTCTGGCTTCTCATACTACTAAATAGCTGATAGATGCTTTAATAGTTATGGAACATAAATCTGCAAGATTTCTTAAAATGAAAGGGAATATCCTCTTTTGCATTTGCAGATTTCCTAAGGCTAAAGATTAGCAAAAGAACTGGCAAGTTAAAAATAATATTTCCACTGAAGTAGCTTATTTCCCAGAAGTGAAAATAAAAGTGGGAATAGATCCCAGAATTGTCCTTGAAATTGTTACATTTAAATACTGGATAATTCATTGGGTCATTGCTTCAAAGACCTTTCCTCCACAAACAGAGGAGCAGAATGACCAAGCATGGACAAAAAGCAGTGGGAGTGAGAGCAACCTTCACATTCCTGCTGGCTTCTGCAATTCAGTTTCCTTGTGGGAAGCTGGCAGGAGCATCAGAAATCTTCCTTGCTGCTCTGTGATGCACCGGTTCACCCAGTAAAAGGTCATGACAATGAAAGTTTTAGTAGTACAGCATATAGATTTACTTGGCACTTTGATTTTAGATATCAGAAAACATTAAGCATTCCAGTGGAATAAATTTTTGGGAAGTAAATTGAGCACAGTTCAGGAAGAAAGACTCATGTAACAATAACATTCAAGCCAGATAAAGATGCTACTACATTTACATGATGGACATTTACCTGCATCCAGTTTTGGTCACCAGACTATAACAAAGATGTTGAGACTCCAGAAAAAGTGCAGAGAAGAGCAACCAGGATGATTAGGGGACTGGAGGCTAAAACATGAAGAACAGTTGCAGAAACTGAGCATAGGTAGTCTAGTGAAGAGAAGGACCAGGGGAGACAAGATAGCAGTGTTCCAATATTTGAGGGGTTGCCACAGAGAGGAAGGGTCAAGCTATATCCCAAGGCACCTGAAGGCCAGACAAGGAATAATGGATGGAAACTGACCAAGAAGAGATTCAACCTAGAAATAAGGAGAAATTTTCTGGCAGTGAGAACAATCAACCAATAGACCAGCTTGCCTCTGGAAGTTGTGAGAGCTTCATCACTGGAGACTTTCAGGAAAAGATTGGACTGCAATTTATCAGAAATGGTGTAGGGTCTCCTGCTTGGGCGGGTGGTTGGACTAGATGACCTACAAAGTCCCTTCCAACTCTGTTAATCTAATGTAATCTAAACATGTAGACCAATATTGTTGCTTAAAGCTAATACTAAAATTTTAATATCAACTTTAGATAGGTGATTACAAAAATATTTTCATCCATAATTTTCACTACTGCCTGAATTCTCTAAAAAATAGAATGTGACAATATTTACTTGGTGATTTATATTTGAATCTAGTGGCAGATACAGTATGTTAGCTGTTTTAATCTTGATAGAAGCTGAAAAGGCCTTTAATCTGATTCATATTTTTTTAGATATGCTTTACAAAGAGGTGGTTTTCACACCATCTTTTGTTGATTGGATTACATTTGTTGTCTCTACCCTGTTGCCAGGATTATTACAAATAAATGTAATTTATTTACATTCTGTACCTTTTTTGTACCTATTGACCTATATTTTGACACCCTACAGTGCCCCAGTATTGATGCTGCCACAGAAAAGAGGGTATCAATTTATTCTCCATGAGGATAGAAAAAAACACAGTGGGTGGAAGCTTGTCACAGGGAGAGACACCTGGAAATAAGGAGGAATTTCCTAACAGTGAGAACAATTAATCAGCTTGCTTTGCGAACAGCTTGCTTCCCAAAATTGTAGATGCCCCATCGCTTGGGATTTTCATGAAAAGATTGGACAACTATTTGCCTGAAATGGTACAAGGACTCCTCCCTTGTATAGTGTTGGAAGTTAAAATCCACCCCTCTCCTAGAAAAATGAAATATTTTAGGATATACTAAAAAAGGCAGAACATTTCCCCTAAAAGAGAGGTAGAAACTCAGAGAGGCAGAAACTCGGACCCCTCCCACCATCTTTGTTAATGGGCCATTAAGGCCTGGGCCAGTCTATTCTATATAACAAAGATCTACCTCCTTCAGGCAGAGTCATTTAGTTGCCCTTCATTGTACTACCCACCAAGTTTCAACCAAACTTAGCACACAGACAACCTACAAAGCTAGCTATGACCTCTGACAGCAACCAATCAGGATACTCTTCCTGTGCCCCAGGAAGTTCAAAGCCAGTGAGGGTATAAAACCCAGGGACTCTCAGCATCTCTTCCCTTTTCTTCACCCAAGAGCTCCAAGGGATGTGATCCTGTCCACCATCTTTCCAAACAGCCTTCATGTTTCCAGTGTCTTTCTCCCCACTTGGAACTGAACCCAGAAGGATATTTCTTCCAACAATAGGGGGTTGGAATAGAAGACCTCCAAAGACAGAATAGACAATGGACTGGGAGAGTAATGAAGATATTTTTCAATGGACTAGGAGAGTAATGAAGATGTTGACATGACACAGTTGGTAAACTGTCACTTCCTTTCCAAATCTCAAAAATCAATTGCAGAATTCTTTTATTCCCTGTGAAAGATGCCAAGATGCTAGAACTAAAAATTGTTTGCAAAGCCAGAATTCTAACAATGTTCTGAACATTACTGTAGAGCTGAGGAACAATCTAGAAGTTTGCTTTGTACAGAAATTTCTAATGCATGGGGGGAGATACAAGACATCTTGAAAAGGAGAAGACAGGTGTTATACATCACACACATGCTCCCCTAGTTATGATCCTCATGATACCATGAATGTAAACTCTGTCCTTTTTTAGTGTATTTCAATATCAAACACTAATGTATAAAGCACAGGGGTGTTGTAGTGTTGTAGAATGCAATATTTGCAGACTAATTCTGCCAATTGTTGGCAGTTCAATTCTCACCAGCTCAAGGTTGACTCAGACTTCTATCCTTCCAAGATCGGCAAAATGAGGACCCATATTGGGGGCAATATGCTGACTCTGTAAACTACTTATAGTGGGCTGCAAAGCACTGTGGAGCCACATATAAGTAAGTGCTGTTGCTATTCTTTTTTTAAATACCAGTACCAGAGAGCATCAAAATAAAAAAGGATCCTTGATCACAGAGGATATTCCACAATGGATGCATCTCTGTCAGAGATATCCCGTTCTAAACTGCCACCTGGAAGATCTGTAGTTGATGTGACACTGTCCTTTCATTTAAAAGTTCCTGGACAGCTTTAGATATGCATGAAAAGACACATCAATTCCCACAAGGAGGGAAGTTGGAGTTGGCAGAGGTGGCAAAATTGACTGTCTTCATTAAAGACATAAAGTTAAATAGTTTTGTTTCCACCCGAAAACAGCTTCTGGGCTTTTAATTCTTTAAATGTTTTATGAACTTCAAAATGCGGGGGGCAATGAAATTTTGATTTTAGATTTTGATGATTAGATTAACATTGCTGTTATAGAAAGGGTTTGAATGAACTAGAAGCAAAAGGTTTGAATTTGTAACTTTCCTTGTATTCGTCTGCACTGATTAAGTTGGAAGTTGCTAGTTTTTACTTTTTCTTTCTTTACCTTTGCATTTTTTCCGCTTTGTTCTTTCCTGATTTTTGTTTCCATTTGTATTTTATCTTATAACAAACTTTAATATTTTTTAATAGAATAAGGTGATAATGCTACCTTAATACTGATAAGGATAACCTGACCCCACCTCACTTATGGGCTTCATGTGGTCTACATGAAGGTAAGACTGTTATGTATGCAGGTTTAAAGTCATTGGTTTAGTTTGAACTGTTCTTGTAAAATGTAAGAAATGATTGGTTTAAAAAGTGCGGGAAAACCCTGCACTCTGATTGGCTGGCAACTGCGGCTGCTGGCTATAAGTAGCAGCCGCAGCCCAGCCAAAGTGGGTTCGTTCTGAGCTGTAGTCACTAATAAACAAAGAGCTTGAAGCACTCCGCGTCTGTCTCTTCATGCAAACTTAACACTGGCGCGAGGTGGGATCTCCCCTGAAGAAGAAGGCAACGCGGAACAGAAGGAGAGAGAGATGGCTGCGCTGAACACCCCCCAGCCCGCGATCTGACGGCAGAAGACTGGAGACGTATGCAGATCGTTCCAAATGTATCTGGAAGGAAAACATCTTGCCGACATTTCCAAGAGGCGGAAGAGGGCGGTCTTTCTCACGCACTGCGGTCCGGCAGTTTTCAAGATGGCGAAGGCATTGGCGGGAGCTGCAGACGTGAAGGTAATGGAATGGCCTGACTTAGAAAAGTTGAAGAGCCCATTACGCCCCACAAGTATCGTGCCTCATTAAGAGACACGAGTTTTACCGTCGGGATCAAGGGAAAGCAAAACGTAAATGACTTCGTGGCAAGTTTAAGAGACATTGGGGTGCATGTGAATTTAACAATTTAGAAGAGGCCATGCGCGATCGATTTGTTCTGGGCCTTAAAGACAAGGTGCTTCAGAGCAAGTTATTACTAAACCTAAGATCACGCTGAAGGAAGCAATAGAAGAGGCCTCTTCAGCAGAAGCTACCAAGTCCTCAGCAGCAGCCATGAAGAAAATTAACAAGGCCACAAGCCATCCTGATGTGGAAAAGTCCACAACAACTCATTGTGAGCAAATAGATTCTGAGTCAGACTGTAGTGAGGTGGAGGAAGGAATTTATAGACTCAGAATGGAGCGGAAAAAAGAAAGACCTGGGAAGAAAGAGGCAAGATTTCTACTGCAGAGGTTGTGGGGAAGCCACCCCACACTGAATGCAAGTTCCTAGATACCATCTGCCTCCGTTGTGAAAAAGAGGACACCTAGCAAGAGTCTGCAAATCATCCAGAACTCCACCCAACAGAAGGAAGTTTCCTGACAAAGAATTCAAGCCCAACAACCTCAGTGAGAAAAGGGGCGCAGCACAGAAGCAAAGGGGAAGAATGAAACTCATCAGACAGTAACTATTGGTCATTCTTCTTCTATCAATAACAGAAAAGTGCATGTCAAGGTACTAATTGAAGGAAGGCCTTGCCAAATGGAAGTGGACTCAGGCTCATATTTAGCTATGGTGTCATGGGACACTATTCACAGACTACTCCCAAACATTCAGAAGAAGCATTTCCAGAAGCAAGCACTGACTCTTAAAGACTACCAAGGGAACAAGATTCCAGTAGTTGGAACAAGAGAATTCAATGTGAAGTTCAAAGGCCACACCAAACGCTGCCCCTGACCATCGTGGACAAGGATCACCAAGCTTGCTGGGACTTGAGTGGTTCAATCCACTAGGCATCGAGGTGACTGGCATCAATCACGTGAGCAACACTGAATGGGAGGAGGCCTTGAAGTCTGAGTTTCCAGAGGTCTTCAGCGATGGATTGGGCAAGTATATGGGGACCCCTATCACTTTCAATCTAGATCCCAAGGTGCCCCAATTCGCTTAAAGCCCAGAAGGGTCCCATTTGCCTTAAAGGAAAAAAATTGATGCACAATTAGATAAACTAATAGCTCAAGGAGTTTTAGAGCCCACTGACCACTCCAGGTGGGAGACACCCATAGTCACACCAGTCAAGACTGATGGGTCAGTGAGAATCTGTGGAGACTATAAGGGGACATTGAACCATGCGCTTCAACAGAGCGCATATCCAGTTCCAGTGGTGCATCATTTACTACATTCACTTGGCAGGGGTACAGTCTTTGCCAAATTGGATCTGGCCCAGGCATATCAACAATTAACAGTTGATGATGCCACTGCAGAGGCCCAAACCATTGTGACTCATAGAGGTGCTTTCAAATATAAAAGGTTACAGTTTGGAGTAAGCGTGGCACCAGGCATCTTCCAAAGCCTTATGGAAAGGATGCTCCAAGGACGGCCAGGGGTAGTGCCTTACTTTGATGATGTGTTAATCTCTGCTGAAAATGACACTCGATTACAAGAGAGACTCAGAGAAGTCCTTACCAGGTTCCAAAAAGCGGGGTTAAAAGTCAAGGAAGAAAAATGCACTCTTAGAACTGACAAGGTTGAGTTCTTGGGCTATATGATTGACAAGCATGGTATCCACCCCACAGATGCCAAGGTTCAGGCAATCGAAGAAGCCCCTAGACCAAAATGTAAAACAGATTTGCAAGTCTTCCTTGGACTCATTAACTTTTATCACATGTTCCTACCTCAGAAGGCAACCATTGCAGAACCACTGCACAGATTATTGGACAAAAAATCTGCTTGGGTCTGGGGCAGGAAGGAACAATCAGCATTCAACAATATTAAAAGACTAATCACGTCTGATGCTGTACTGATACAGTTCTCTGAGAATTTGCCTGTTGTACTTACTTGTGATGCATCCCCTTTTGGAGTGGGGTTTTTTTTTGAGCCACAGGCTTCCCAGCGGGAGGGAAGCCCCTATTGCATTTTACTCTCGCACCTTGACCAAAGCAGAGAGAAACTACAGCCAACTGGACAAGGAAGCCTTGGCAATTGTTGCAGCTGTCAAGAAATTCCATGAGTATTTATATGGGAGAACATTTACCATTGTCACAGATCACAAACCTCTGTTAGGCATTGTGGCAGGAGACAAACCTACGTCCACTATCCTGTCACCAAGAATGCTGAGGTAGACTGAATTTCTTGCTGCTTATTCATACAAACTCATCCACAGGCCTGGCAAAGACATTGGGCATGCAGATGCTTTGAGTCGCTGCCCACTTCCTTCTCACACTGAGGACTTCGCTCCTGAGGCTTACACCTTTTTCCTAGAAACTGTTGCCGAGCTTCCAGTACACGCTGCTGAAATTGCCAGATAGACTGCCAAAGACACTTTATTGACTCCTGTTATAGGCTGGATTAAGAAAGGTTGGCCTCTTCAAGATCTACCTCAACTTGCCCAACCTTTTAAATCCAGGCAAACTGAATTATCTGTATTAAGAGGATGTATTTTGTGGGGTAACAGGGTGGTTACTCCTGCAAAACTGCAAAAAGAGGTTTTGGAAATGTTACACAAGGGTCATCCAGGTATTGTCAGAATGAAGGGATTGGCCAGGAGTTATGTATGGTGGCCAGGTATTGACAAAATGGTTGAAAACTGGGTTGCATCTTGTCCCAACTGTCAGGTAGTCAGGCCTGCCCCACCTCACGACCCCAAACAGGAATGGGAATGTCCTAGGGGCCCATGGTCCAGGATTCACATTGATTTTGCTGGCCCTACCAGAGGGCACACTTTCCTTATTATAGTTGATGCATATTCCAAATGGCTAGAGGTTATCCCTATGGCATCCATCACAACTGAAGCTGTCATCAAACAGCTTAAAAGCTTTTGTAACTCACGGGTTACCTGGTGTGCTTGTTTCTGACAATGGCCCTCAATTTACATCCAACCTTTCTGAATCATATCTAGCACAACAGGGTATCAGACATGCCCTGACAGCCCTGGGCATTCTTCGACTAATGGCGGGCTGAGCGTATGGTACGATTTACCAAGGAAAAACTTCAGCAATTGGGTCCAGGGGATATCACTGAGAGAGTTGAAAAACTTCTCAGTGTTCAGCATATCACTCCCAACCCCTCAACTAATTTGTCCCCAGCTGAATTGTTGATGGGTAGGAAACTCAGGTCTCCCCTTGATCGCCTTCATCCCACTTACGCACCCAACGCACCACTAGATTCCACTAGCAAAATTCGCACATTCACTGTGGGTGATTCTGTTTATGCTAAGAACCTTATGGGTGAACCATTATGGATTCCTGCTGAGATAACCCAAATCACAGGCCCCAGGTCTTACAGGGTACAAACGGAGGATGGTGTCCTCTGGAGCAGGCACATTGATCAGTTAAGATCCAGATTGCCTCAGGAGCATCGCTTTTGCTCCTCTCTGGTTCCCATACCTACTGCCTCTTCTAGGGGGTAAGGGGAGGATCATGAGTGTAATGAACAAGCAAGAATCAACTCCATGTGTAATGAGCTAACACGACAGGAACCATCCCAAAACCTGTCACAATACCAACAACCATTTTCACAAATGGAAGATGGCACATCATTACCTGATTTAGGTGCTGACATTGGGTTGGAGATGGATTGGGAGGAGAGACCAGGTTGTAGTAACCAAACAGGTTCTACCATTACTACAAGTCCTAGTAAGGAAATGTCAGCAGACACATTTCCTCCCTCACAAGGTGAGAACCTTAAAACATCTGAACCACGTAGGTCTCAACGTACACGTAAGAGCCCCACCTATTTAAAAGAATACAGTAGGTAGGCTGGGGTTTGAATATGGACTGAACCTAGTGGGGAGGGGTGTTATGTATGCAGGTTTAAAGTCATTGGTTTAGTTTAAACTGTTCTTGTAAAATGTAAGAAATGATTGGTTTAAAAAGTGCGGGAAAACCCTGCACTCTAATTGGCTGGCAACTGCGGCTGCTGGCTATAAGTAGCAGCCGCAGCCCAGCCAAAGTGGGTTCGTTCTGAGCTGTAGTCACTAATAAACAAAGAGCTTGAAGCACTCCGCGTCTGTCTCTTCATGCAAACTTAACAAAGACCATGGGCAAATAGTAGAAAAATATGTGTCCTGGGCATGTTTGTGCCATAGTTTAGTGCAAGACATATACACACACACTTACACAAACATCCAAAAAGCTGAAAGAATCTCCTTTTTCCAAGAATGAAATTTCTGAAGCAGCATTGGAGGATCCCAGAGCCTGACTGTAAAATAATTAAAGACTGCCACCTGCTGTTAATTATTGTAGTTGCACTTGCATGTGTTCTCCCACCTCTTTCTTCCTTAAAAAGACTTCTTAAAACTACATTTTATAACAAAACCAATTATTTATTAAAGAAAAATTTTACAATGTTAAAAGATAACAACAAAAAATATAAAATAAAATGAAGAAAGGAGGAAAGATAAAGGAACAAGGAAAATAACAAAAAGCAAGTTGGGGAGGAAAGAAAAGGAAAATTATTTAAAGAAGCAACTTTCAACTTTATTTATAGCTGTTTCAGACATACTTATTAGAATTTCCCCACTTCAAAACTACATAACATAGTTCCCATCTCTCCATTTACAGCCCTTTTAGATCAATAACTTCAGAAACGACCAGTTCATTTTTTATCTATCTTCAGCAAAAAGTCCATAAAGGATTTCCAGTGTTTTATAAAAATGATTGTTATTCCTTCCCAGATCAAACAAGTCAGTTTAGCCTTATCTACAAGTTCTACCATCTTCACAGTCCAGTTGTGTGTGTTTCTACATTCTTCCGTCTTTGTGACTTTGTGCCTTGCTGCTTATATTTATACAATATATAAAACCAACTGTCTGCAAGGTGTTTCTATCCATAAATCCTAGTAAGAAAAATTCTGGTTTCATCTGAATGTTGATTTTCAAAATTCTCTGCATCATCATACACATATGTAACCAAGTATTTATTTATCATTTGAGGCTTAGGTGTCTTTGGGCTACCTCTTTCTCAGCCCAACTTATGCTATAGTATTCCTCTTTTGAGAAAGAACCAGAGGTGGTATTCAACAGGTTCTGACCAGTTCTGGAGAACCAGTAGTGGAAATTTTGAGTAGTTCAGAGAACTGGCAAATATCACCTCCGACTGGCCCCACCCCCATCTATTCTCTGCCTCCTGAGTCCCAGCTGATTGGCTGGGTCTTCTTTTGTTGCCCTGCACAGGGGAACGGAGCTGGAAAGCAAGTTATTGGGGTGGGAAGGGAATGAAATTTTGCAGCAACCTTCCCCCAGGAGTGGGATAGGAATGGAGGTTTTATAGTATTCTTCCCCTGCCACACCCACCAAGCCACGCCCACAGAACCGGTAGTAAAAAAAATCTGAATCCCACCACTGGAAAGAACTAAAGGATATGTACACTGCCGTGAACTCTGGAAAGAATAGCATGATCCAACTCTAAATCTAATGAAAGATGAGATTAAATCTAACCTACTCTCTAAATCTAATGAAAGATTAGATTTATTCTAAAGATTAGATTTGTATAAAAATGAATCAAATTAGCTCACCATTACAGCTGGAGTTTTTAAAAAGTGTTCTGTTGATTGACCAGCCAAGGTGGAGAGCAGAATGCCTTTGGTTATCTGCCCATTACAGGGGGTGGTGGTGGTGAAGATCTCAGCTGACTCAACGCAAGATGAAAAAACATGGCAGGTTATATGTGTGGATGTATGTGAATGTCCAAAAATGTCATAGGAAACCACAACTGCTTGGATGGAGGGTATTGGCATCACCATTACTCCCAGTATAGGAACTTGGGCTCACTGGGTGAAATATTTGGCATAGTACTGCAATTGTAGGGGCCTATCTAGTGGGATAGCAAAAGAGCTGAGACAGTAGGACCATTGTGTTCCCAAAATGCCTGCCCCACCCACCACTCCTGCATTCTCACAGTGTGTTCCTGTTTCAGTTCGGGTTGGTGACATAGTATCCTTGACTCTTTGTGGAGCTCCCACATGAAGAAATAACTGTTCTCAGCTTGAACATTCTTTCAAAGCTAGCCCCCATCCCAAATACTTTAGAGGTTTCTTTCACACTGATCACTTTAGGCAAAATTTTCATTGGGCAGTCTTATCGTGAGCCTGAGAGAGGTGTCCTTCTCACAAGCGAATCAGAGGGGATGAGGTTTTGTTTGATGCTGATTGACCTGGGAATTAGCATAATTCAAGGATAAGGATCATAATATCCTTGGATACAAAAATGACCTGGTCAACTATCCTGGGCCGTCTGACTTTTATTTTAAGAAATAAAAATTAATAATAATTTTAAAATTCATCTTTTTCTTCTTCTTTGTCCTCCTCCTCCTCCTCCTCATATAAATTGTTATCATATGTCTATGAGGATTGTGTGACAGTCATAATTCTGAGGATGGGCTGTTAACCATTGTTTCCAAGGCCATTGTAACTTTGAACTAACATTAAATGAAAAGTCACAAGTTGAAGACTACCTGTACTTTATAGTAAACTGAACAAAGCCTCCTGCCACTTCGAAACCATTTGTTCCTTCACTATGCACAATTTAAATTTTCATATCCAGAATCTTAAAATTTGAGTTCTGCTTTAATTGTTCATAATTCACAATCAACAGTGATTCAGCAATTATCTGCACCGTTAGCAGTCTTCCTTCATTTCCGCTATCCAGGAGTATTAATATCATCTGTCAAAAGTAGCAGTCCCAAAACTCTTACAGCTATGCCAATAATTCAAAATTAAACATCACAGTTCACCTTGAGGGCAAATCCCTTTGTTCCTAGATATGTTCAAACTGAGGATTTTGTTCTTTAATCCTCCCTAAATAACATCTAATCTTGATCATGCTTATAAAGTATTGTTCAAGATGGAAAGGAAATGGGTGAGTTTTTGCAGATCTAAGGCTGTAATAATCCAGATAATCACAAGGTGGCAGCAAATTGTTAATAATTTTGGTATCTCTTTGCTCCCATTTTGTGGTGGTTGGGGGTTTTGCAGCTCAGAAATAATAACCCTATAGCAAATCAGAGAGAAAGAAAGCGGGAGGGAGGGAGGGAGGGAGAGGGAGAGAAGAGACAGAGCACAACAAAGAATATACAGAATACAAACACACACAATTCTGTTTCCTGAATCGTTTGCCTAGAAAGCAGCATTTCGTAATGAGTGGAAGCTCTTTTTTGTCCTTCAACTCCCAGTATTCAATGAGTTTTCCCTTTTGCATGCTGATGTTATCTTCAAGCAGGCAGAAATTAAGGAAGCATTTATAACTAAAATGTGGGAAATAGGCCAAAATCAAGGCACATCAGGTGACACAATGAAGCTGTGGTAGCACCAAACTCTAGAGGCAGTATAGGACAATAATCCTCTACACAAAGCAAATAAAGAGAATATTGTGTAGAACAAATACCCCAGGGCAGAGTCTGTCTGAAAACATCCTGATAATTGATGATAAATCAAAGATCGGTCCCTCCAAGGATCCAGTTAATTAGCATTAGTGCAGAGAACCCATTAGTTCTGACTGTAAAGCTAGGATCATGGCACATTATAAATCTCTCTGCAGCAACACTGTGATCTGTTTACAACAGTTTGATGGAAACAATCCACCAGCTCTTTCTCTGCTTTTAAAATACACAATTACAGAGTTGGATGGGACTTCGGTGGGGAGGTTCTAATCCAACTCCCTGCCCGATCAGGAAACTCTTTATTATTCCGGACAAATGGCTTTCCAATCTCTTCTTAAAAACCTCCAGTATTGGAGCACCCACAACTTCACTCAATCCATGCTACATAAAAGGAGCTTTGAAAATAAACACTTTTCCTTAAAGGTCTCAAGGTGGAGAGAGAAATGGGAGGCATATGCTGCGCCATCCTTAATTTCCTCTGTTTGGCTTCCCTACTCCGTCATTTTGTCTCAGTCAGTGGCAAAATCTGAAAGAAAGAAAAAAAAAACCTTGTTTGGGTTTATATCTGCTGCTGATTGCAGAAACCAGGAAAAGCATTCTGATGTCACAAGACTTCTAACTGTGCTCATGTGAGTGTTATAAAAACAACCGTGTTGGAACCTGAGATGGTGGGATGGGTGAAGATAAGAGAGGAAGGCGATGGAGCTTGCATTCCTACTATTCCCTTTTCCTTATTTTGATTATTCATGCGTTCTTGCTAGGTTGCAGTATGAACCTATCAGGAAATCACAAAATTGGAGCTTCCTGGAAGACGGCAATGGGAAAATATTTCAACATTGTTGCCAAGAAAACTATATGGATAGGACCATGAAATTAGCAGAAGTAAAACTCAAAATTGCTTTTTACAGTTCACAGAAGTCGTAGTTCAATATTTGCAGAAGAAATAAAAGAACACATTAATAACTCACTGATTGGATGAATTAAAGCAACTATCACTTGGCATGCATGAACAATGAAATACATTACAGCACAGAATGTACAATTTGTATCCTGAAGTTTTTCTGTTCTGCACAGTAACTTTGATCAAGTGAAATGTGCAGAGACCATAAATAGAAGTAATATTAAATGTTGCCATTGTTTTTAACTGTTTAATTGTGTCCGACTCTTGGTGACTTTAATAGGCAAGTGCTCTCCATGCTACCCTGTCAAGCACAGCTTCTTTTAATTGTTGTATGTTCAACTTTGCATCAGATTTGATGTTATCAAACCAGCATGTTCTTTGCCTCTTCTTCTTTGTCCACTAACCATTCCTAATATCACTGCCTTCTGCAATGAATTTGCACGCATAATATGACCAAAATAAGTCAGACATAATCTTATGATTTTAGCTTCCAGTGATGGGTCTGGATTTTTATGATTTAACACCTATCTATTATTTATTCTCAATGTCCAAGGTATGTGAGGTAATTTATGCCAATAACACAATTCAAAAGTGTAAATTCTTTGATCAGCCATTCTTAGTGTCCAACTCAAACATTAAAATAGTACAATGGAAAAAGAAGAGGGGGAAGGGGGTATATCCAGAAGATTTAAACTGACAGAAATTCTTTGGATGAAAAATACTGCATGGCTTTGTTATATTAATTAAATTGGATTAATACTGAATTATCCCTGAAAGAAGCTTTGAACAACAAAGTGTCAGCAATTATTCCAATTATAATATAATGTTAATGTACTTCACCTCTCTTTAGCATCCGATGCTTGTGAAAATATACTTAGAATTGTCAAGGTGGTCACTTCTTTATTACTGATTTATAGGATAATTAGTTCGATACCCGTGCTTCACTACGGGCTTAGTTTTTGAGGAGGAAAATAAGGGGGCGGGAATTCTGCCTCTGCCTACCAGCATCCATCGGTATTCATCTGGCGAGCATCCTGTCAGTGTGTGAGAGAGTTGAGGGCTGTTTGGAAACTGAAGTAGTATTTGCTGTGTGAGCAAGAAGGAGACAGCAAGGATCCTGGGCATGGCTTAGCTCAACTGTTCTGTACTAAAGCTGTTTGGTGCTGTGAAACTAAAACTAAAACTGCTCTCCTCTGCTTGTACTTTGCATTTGGAATAGATTTCTTTTCAGGTGAGGAGGGGGAGTAGAACTCCTTAGCATCAGAGTGTGTTAATAATAATATACAAATGGTCATTTCAAAAAATCCTTTATTAGTGAGCACCTAGAAGCCAAGAGGAACGTACATGCCAAATTTCAAGTTTGTAGGCTTTAAAATTCTGGAGATTTTGTGATAATGCATGAGTAGAATTTCATATATATATATATATATATATATATATATATATATATATATATATATATATATGTCATCTAGCTTGTTTTCATTACTGATATATCACCCCAGCATTGGGCAGATAATATCATTGAGCATTATAAATCACTATAGTTAGAAAGAGCTTGTGAAAGCACAGTCAGATCATGCCAGGATATTTCCAGTTCTTCAGTCACGGAGATCATTCTGTGATTCCTCTGTGGCAGGAAAGGTCAATCTTTAATGATGAAGGCTTGGATTCAACATTTTGTAAGAGGCCAATATGGATGGTGCTGTATTTCACATGTGTGCGTAGCTAATGTAAGATGTTTGGGAGGTTACTTTGTTTTTAACTGTGATGTGCTGGGGTAGAACGCATACTCAAATCTTATCTGTTCCCATTAAAAGATAGCAGGAAGCTGCTGTTTTTAGCAATCAGATCAATTAAAAGAGTTGGATTCCAGACTTGAACATTGAGAGCTATTTAACAAAATGAAATTCAAAGGTGAAAAAGGTAAGGTTCTACATTTAGGCAAGAAAAATCAAATGCACAGGTACAGTATATGTGGTACCTTGCTCAATAGTAGAGATCTTGGAGTCCTAGTGGACAACCATTTAAATATTTATTTATTTATTTATTTATTTATTTATTTATTTAAACTTGTATGCCGCCCAACTCCCAAAGGACTCCGGGTGGCTCACAGCAAAAAAAAAACACAAAAGAATTACATTAAAAAATTTTTAAAGCAATTTAAAAAACAACAAACAACAGAAGGGCCGGATCTCGCTAGATCTCAGTCGCGAGGTCAGCAGCCCCATGCCTGCTGGAAAAGCCAGGTTTTGACTGCTTTACGGAAGGCCAGTAGGGTGGAGGCAGTCCAGACCTTGGGAGGTAGCTGGTTCCAGAGAGCCGGAGCAGCCACAGAGAAGGCCCTCTCCCGCGTGCCCACCAGCCGGCATTGTTTAGCTGATGGAACCCAGAGGAGACTGACTCCGTGGGATCTTACCGGTCGCAGGGAGATGCAGGGTAGGAGACGATTCTGGAGATAACCTGGTCCTGAGCCATATAGGGCTTTATAGATAATGACCAACACCTTGAATTACACCCAGAGACTGATAGGAAGCCAGTGCAGCTTGCGGAGAATTGGTGATATGTGGGTGTATCTCGGGACACCCGCAACAGCTTGCGCAGCTGCGTTCTGGACCAACTGAAGTCTCTGAATGCTCTTCAAGGGTAGCCCCATGTAGAGTGCATTGCATTAATCCAGTCATGAGGGGACTAGGGCATGAGTGACTCTGAGAAGAGCCTCCCAGTCCAGGTAGGGTCGCAATTGGTGCACAAGGCAGACCTGTGCAAAAGTTCCCCTAGCTACCGCTGATAGATGTTGCTCCAATTTCAGCCATGGGTCTAGGAGGACATCCAGATTGCAAACCCATTCTGAGGGGGACAATTTCTCCCCACCCAAAACCAAAGATGGACAATCAACATGGTCCCTGGGGGGCAGTATGCGCAGCCATTCAGTCTTGTCTGGGTTAAGTCTGAGCCTGTTGACTCCCATCCAGACCCTCACAGCTTCCAGGCACCAGAACATCACATCCACTGCTTCACTGAATGGACATGGGGTGGAGATATACAGCTGGGTGTCATCCGCATATTGCTGATATCGCACCCATGCTGTTGGATGATCTCACCCAGTGGTTTCATGTAGATATTAAATAGGAGGGGAGAGAGGACCAAGCCCTGAGGCCCCCATAAATGAGGGGCCTGGGGGTCAACCTCTGTCCTCCTACCAACACCGACTGCAACCGGCCAGAGAGATAGGAGGTGAACCACCGTAACACAGTGCCTCCCACTCCCAACTCTCTCAGCGGCCGCAGAAGGATACCATGTTCGATGGTATTGAAAGCCGCCAAGAGGTCAAGTAGCACCAGGATAGAGGAATGACCCCTATCCCGGGCTCGCCAGAGATCATCAAACAGAGCGATCAAAGCAGTCTTCGTGCTGTAGCCAGGTCTGAAACCCAATTGAAAAGGGTCTAGATAATCCGTCTCATCCAAGGACCGCAGGAGCTGGAGTGCCACCACTTTTTCAACAACCTTCCCCACAAAGGGGAGATTGGAGACTGGACAAAAGTTCTTTAATTCAGCCGGGTCCAGGGAAGGCTTCTAGAGGAGAGGCCTTACCACCGCTTCTTTTAATAGTTGCAGGAAGGACCCCTCTCTCAAAGAAACATTGACCAACACCTGGAGCCAGCTCTGTGTCACCTCCCTACTGGCCAAGACCAGCCAGGAAGGGCACGCGTCCAGTAAACAAGTGGAAGAACTCATCGCTCCCATGGCCTTGTCCACTTCCTCAGGAGCCACAGGATCAAACTCACTCCATATAATAGGACTAAGAAATATGAGCCAGCAGTGTGCAGCAGCTGCCAAAAAGCCAACACAGTCCTAGCCTGCATAAACAGAGGGATAGAATCAAGATCACGTGAGGTGTTAATACCACTTTATAATGCCTTGGTAAGGCCACACTTGGAATAATGCATTCATGTCACCACAATGTAAAAAAGATGTTGAGACTCTAGAAAGAATGCAGAGAAGAGCAACAAAGATGATTAGGGGACTGGAGGCTAAAACATATGAAGAATGGTTGCAGGAACTGGGTATGTCTAGAATAATGAAAAGAAGGACTAGGGGTGACATGATAATAATAATAATAATAATAATAATAATAATAATAATAATAATAATAATTTATTAGACTTGTATGCTGCCCTCTCTCCCTAAGGACTCAGGGCGGCTCACAGTATAAAACCCAATATAATAATTTACTTTAAAAATAATTAAACAACACAAGCCCAATAATACTAAAAAACAATTAAAATTATTTTAAAAAAGAAAGAACCCCCACCCCTTAGTTCAGTCCAGACTGGCCTGCTGAAATAGCCAGGTCTTCAGTTCATAGCAGAAGGAGCGGAGATCAGGGGCAAAACGAAGCCCCAAGGGGAGCTGATTCCACAGGGTGGGTGCTCCCACAGAGAAAGCCCTACCCCTGGGCACTGCCAGCCGACAATGTCTGGCCAACAGTACCCCAAGGAGGCCTTGCCTGTGGGAGTGTACAGGGCGATCGGAGTGTGATGCTGGCAGGAGATGATGAGAGTCTACTAATATCTCAGGAGCTGCCACAAAGAAGAGGGAGTCAAGCTATTCTCCAAAGCACCTGAGGGTAGGACAAGAAGCAATGGGTGGAAACTAATCAAGGAGAAAAGCAACTTAGAACTAAGGAGAAATTCCCTGACAGAACAATTAATCAGTGGAACAACTTGCCTCCAGAAGTTGTGAATGCTCCAACACTGGAAGTTTTTAAAAAGATGTTGGATAACCATTTGTCTGAAGTGGTGTAAGGTTTCCTGCCTAAGCAGGAGGTTGGGCAAGAAGGCCTCCAAGGCCCCTTCCAACTCTGTTATTCTATTCTATTCTATTCTATTCTATTCTATTCTATTCTATTCTATTCTATTCTATTCTATTCCATATAGTCTAGATGACAAAGACTGTCCAGGCTTCTCTGGAATTGTGATTTCTATCCAATGGAGAGGACAAATGTCAAAATTCCTTTTTACCATACAGGTCCTGTATGATGAGGAAAAGACTAAAATATAGTTTAAGAATATGGGCATGGAGCAATCTTGTTTACCATGTAATTTGTGTAAATTGGTTTAACAATCCATGACTTTGCGGATACTTCTGACTCACTGTCAAGTCATAGATTGTCATCATAAAAACAAAACCAGGCATGTGATGGATTCTTTGATAAATAAATAAGAGAACTACATAAGGAAGCTCAGCTCCCTTTCATTTATTTATCATGGAACCCTCAAGTAACATGTTTTTTTGTAAACATGCTGCGACCATCATACATTCTTTTAGCCTGATTTTTCCATTGAACATACACGAACATATCATTATTTAAGTTGTCCTATCATAAATTGAATGGGTGGTACTGACTCAAATAGAAAATCTGTGAATTGGATTAAAGGTATTTGGTTTTGAAAAATTCAGTCTCTGAGTGCAAAACGTTGCACAGAACCAGTAGTAACACCGGTTGAATCCCACCCCTGTCCAAGACCCCTCATGTTCAAAGTAAGAGGTCAGTTTGGGACATGTACATTTATTTATTTAATTATGCACTTCTTAGGATTTTGTAATGTTGTTGACAATATTTTTGAAAGAATATAGGAACCAATCTATATAAAAATGCACAAATTAGTTAAAAGAATGCTCACATTAGAGGAAATTGTTTGCAAAATATATTAGTATAAAGTAAGGGAGAACAAAATGCATGTTAAGAGAAATAGGCATAGGTTTATGGACAATTGTTTTCTATGGATTTTTTAAAATCTCAAAAAAAATTGGAAGTGGAATGGTTCAACCCTTAGGCAGAATAATAGAATAACAACAGAATAATAGAACAACAAAACAACAGAAGGTTGGAAGGGACCTTGGAGGTCTTCCAATCCATCCTGCTCAAGCAATAGAACGTATACCATTTCAGACAAATGGCTGTCCAATCTCTACTTTTAAAACTTAACTTAAAAACTTAAGAATAGTTGGCAGTAGATATCCTCTGTTGGGAACTGAGGCATTTTCCATAATCTGTTTGGTTTAAATATTTTAAACAGCACTTCCATCCTTCTGAACTTTTTTCATCTTGTTTTCTCTGATGCACTGATCTCTGATGAAATGATCTCTGATTATTTCCTTGATGATGCCACTATTAAATTTCAACATATAAGGATGTCAGTTTTTCCTTGACTTAGATAAGGAGGAGCAGTAGTGGTGAATGCCATCATTCCACTCCAAAATCTGATTTATTTCTTGCTGTAATTTCATATAGATGGTGAGCCATGTAAGGTAATTTAGTACCCTGTCAGACAAGAGAACTGAAATGTAGTTATGTAGTTTCCTCATCACCTAATAAAGGAGAGATGAGCAACCTGAAATTAATTAGAAGCTTCCTAATAGTGAGGACAATTAACCAATGGAACAACTTGCCTTCAGAAGTTGTGGGTCCTTCATCACTGAAGCTATTTAAGAAAAGACTGGACAGTGACCTATCTGAAATGGTATAGGTCTCCTGTTTGAGCGGGGGGTTAGACTGGAAGACCTCTAAGGTCCCTTCCAGCTTTCTTCTGATTGATTATGTTAACTGGACAGTGGACATGGCCTTAAAGGAAGGGTCCGAACTATTGCTAAAAGATGGCTTTATTTGCCAATGTCAGGGTCAATGAAAAAGATCTAGCTGGGTTGTACTATTTCCTAGCCAATCTCTAGATTGGATATAAACCAGAGGTGTCAAACTTGCAGCCCACGGGCCAGATGCATCATGCACTGGCCATGCCCACCCCCATTTTAGCAAAGGGGAGGAAGTTGCAATACATCACATGATGACAACGTGACAATGCGCATTTGACACCCGTGATATAAATCAATGTGCTACTAAAATGAATTCAGATATTCAAAATCATCCAGGTATCTCTCAAATTGCAAGATCACTGTTTTACTAATCATTTTTTCCAGAAACAAAATGTAATCTGTCTACAAAATAGATTTCCCAGATCAAGGGATGCTTTATATAGGATGGAATGCATTTTACCTTCAAAAAGAGACATTCTTCATTTCCCTTAAGTGCTATTCCAGCTGATCCAATCATCTATGAAAGGTGAGGATCCAATAAGCAATCAATAGTCTCCATACTATCCCCCAGTTTTACAAAGTGAAAATAATTCAAAGCAACGGAACAAGCCCTTGTTGAGATTATATCTATAATCTTGTTGAGATTACTTTCTTCAAAAAGCTGTGCAATTTGCTCATAGCAAGCCATCAACTGCTCCAGTTCCTGTTCATGTGGATATGCCACATTCTTGCGATCCTATATTCCCTAGGTAACTCCCATTAAATGTCTTGAGCATTCTTTCTGCATAAGCACACTGGTTTTTTTTTCCTTTGGTCCAAGGAACCAAAGATACATAACTGGCTGTAAGCCTCATGGTCTTCTGTTGTTTGGTTGTTGTTGTTGTTGTTGTTGCTGCTGCTGCTGCTGCTGCTGCTTTTAAAAAGGTCCTACAAATCCAGCAGGCACTATTAATGGTGGAAGCATACTTGTAACAGAGCAGACTAGAATTGTCCCGGAGGCCAGAAAGAAAAAAAAAATAGCTGACTAAAGCTACTGAGTGTCCAAAGCTCCACCCAATCCATGTAGCTGTACCTAATGTTTACCCTCTCTGAATATTGCTCAAGGCAAGGTACCTGTTGGGAGAGACTTTTAAACACTGCAGCACCTGTGGCTGAACAGCTCCAGAAGGGATCAACAGTACAACAGAGCCAGACTTCGTTCTGCAAATACAGGCAAGGTACAATTTGTTTGTATGTTATGTATGTGTATTATTTAATGTTAAAATATCTACCAATAAATAGCATATACTAATGTCCTGGCCAGTTTATCAAAGATGTATATTTTAACCTTACCTTTAAGCTCATAACCAAAACATAAAAACTACACACTGCAACTCGGTTGATTGATTGGTTGGCTTGTTTTCCTTCTTTCCTTTCCCTTCCCCCCTTTTTTTTGGTGCCTTGTGCAGTGGAGGAAGAGCGTTTCTCAGAGATTTTGGCAGCTTCCTACACTGCAGGGTCTTCAAGACTTGGCCATAGGGCTAGCATAACTACTAGTCCTTATCACCCAAAGCTTACAACATGGAGCCAATTCATGGAGGCAGTAGCTGGAGAAATGAGACTGCGTAGTGCACTGAGCTGGGAAAAAAATCAGGGTTCCTCTAGCCAGCTTCCTGTTTACAATCCTCTCTGGGAAGCAGCAGATGAAATTCAGAACTGGGGAGAACCCAGTTCCCGTCTCTGTTTTCCAAGAAGAAGACCATTCTGGCAAACAAACTAATGAGGTGTTTTATGAGAACAAAATGAACTGTTAAGACTAGGCTGCTTTGGAGCCCACAGGAAGTGGATGGATAATATTTAAAAGTAATTTGTTTATTTAATTATTTTTAGTTAGTTAGTTTAGTTTGTCAAGCATGAAACAAGTATAAGTATGAACATAACATACAAACATGTAAGTATAAACTGGTATAAGTATATACATAATAAATGAGTACGAATAAATGGGAACAGTAGGACACGGACGGTAGGCACACTGGCGCGCTTATCCACGCCCCCTTACAGACCTCTTAGGAATTGAGTGAGGTCCACGGTAGACAGTTTAAGGTTAAAGTTTTGGGGGTTTGAGGATGTAACAACAGAGTCAGGTAGTGAGTTCCAGGCATTGACCACTTTGTTGCTGAAGTCATATTTTCTGCAATCGAGTTTGGAGTGGTTTACTTTGAGTTTCTATCTATTGTTTGTTGTAAGATGTTTGGGTTTTTTTTTTTAGAGTTTTGTTTTCTTACAGGTAAACTGCACAACAGGTGATAACCAGTATGTTTTGCCATTTTTTGAAAGCCAGTTTGACGTAGCGGTTAAGACACTGGGCTAGAAACCAGGGAACTGTGAGTTCTAGTTCCGCCTTAAGCATGAAGCCAGCTGGGTGACCATGGGCCAGTTCCTCTCTCTCAGGCCTAAGAACAAAGGATGGGGGAAAGTATGAGAAAGTGTTGCCAAGAAAAGTACAGGGACTAATCCAGGCAGTCAGCAAGAGTCAACACTGACTGGAAGGGGCACACACAAGCCCTTGTCATTGCAAGATTTAAACAACAGCAGAAAAACTAAGATCAGAAGAAGCCTGTTCCTTTCCATATTTTCTCCTTACTTCTGAAGGTGTTGTCCTCGTGACAGAGAGGCCTCTCGGTTACTATCTCCATTTTCTTTAAAGCTGCTCACAATATAACAGGTTATGTTTATCTTTGAGTTATACTTCATAACTCAAATTTCTCATCTTTTAATAAGCCAACCTATAATGCATGAGCTTTCTACCTAGCTACAACTTATTATTTTTACTACTAATAAAAAATATTTGATCCTTGCTAAATATGGGTGTGTTAGAAAGCTCTGAGTAAAAGTGACATGACTTAATAATAATATAGTAGAGGGGACAAGGGTTAGCTGTGCTGTTTCCATGTAATTTCTAGCAACATTTTAGCTCAGGGGTGTTCAACCTTGACAACTTTAAGACTTATGGACTTTAACTCCCAGAATTCCCTAACCAGCATGGCTGGCTGAGGTATTCTGGGAATTGAAGTCCACAACTGTTAAAATAGCCAAGATTGGACATCCTACTTTTGCTGATATAAAGTGCTATCTTTCTTTCTTTTTTTTCTGTAGAGGTGTTAGTTGTTAGTTTGTATAAACAGGAAAGGTTCCTTTAAGACATGCTGAACTCCTGGATATGCCAATGCTGTTTTTTGGGCAGCAATATAGAGCTTGGTTACACACACACACACACACACACATGAGTTTTGGTTTTATTGCTTTCTCAGTCACACCACTGGTCTGGTGATATATGCCTACAACTTGGAGATTTTCTGATGAAGTGCCATCCACACCAAAGATTTCTGACTCTAGAAAAGGGAAGTCAGAAGACATCCCGGAAGAACCAATGATATCACCTGAAGTTGATTTTAACATGAGAGAAACCTGTCTTTTTTTTATAGAAAACATAAAAGGGAAAATGGTTATGGAGGAATTCAATGCTCAGAAGTACAAACCACAAACAGTTTCAGAAAGAAAGGGAGACAAAAACGTTTGGTTTTTGCAGGCTTCAGGATTCAAGAATTTTGCAAGAGTCCACTAGTAATGTCTGGGGGTGGGATTCTACCGGTTCAGACTGGTGCAAGCGAACCGGTAGTTCTGGTGATCATTTGGCCCTGCCCACCTGCCCCTGTCCTTTTCCTGTGCTTTATTTCCTTGAGCACAGCTGATTCGTGTGGCAGAGCGGTTTGCTACACCTCAGCTGTTTTACTCACTGGGGCTGCAGCAGAAGGTAAGCATTATAGCTGAAAATTGTCTTTTCTAAATGCTGGGCATGCGTGCGAAGCAAACCGGTTGTTAAACTGGTTGAATCGCACCACTGGTCTGGTGATATATGCTAACAAGCAAGTGGTGGCTTTAATTTTCCACACTGCTCTCCTTTCATGTGTGTGTATGTGTATACATATACATATACATATACATACACATATACATACATACATACATACATACATACATACTCAATTATTTAGGAGGGATCACTTTTATCTGAGGAGTAGACAGATGGAGAAGTGGTGTTTTATTCCAACCATTTGCTATGCAAGCTTTCTGCAAATCCAGATTTCTATTCCTGAAGCCTCAGGTGTCTGTAGGGCAGTCATGTGTGCATTAGTCTTGTGAGTTGGAGGCTTGTCTCTGAGGTTAAGAGAGAGAGCTTGTAAGATCTTGAAATGCAGAGTATGCTGTGCTGTAAACTTGTTTGAATTGTTCTTGGGTGGTTCTTATTTACTCTCCAAATGACTAATACCCAGCCCTTCCCTTTGCTGCCTATTTTGACAAAGCAGACTAATGACTTCATGTGAATGGGGGGATAGATTCAAAGACATTGCCTTCCCAATAGCTGGTCTCCACTGTCACTCTCATGCTTTCCCTTAGATCGCCAAGGTTAAAGCATATGACATTATTAAAAGCCGTTGCCAATCTTCTTGCTCGTTCTGTGAGTATGCCAATGGCATCCGCTAAAAAGCGATTTAGTTGGCTGTATAACCGGATATTTACTTAGCAGGCAATCACACCCAACATATTTTCCCCCCTTCTTGCTCTTTGTCATAGCTAAACTTGGACAAACATCAATGATTTCTAGTTCCAGACTTATGTTCCGGCCCTTATGGCTCGAATTTAGTGACATCTTACTTCTTAAAATACAAGAATAAAGAGATACCATAAGGACTAACAGATTTATTGTGGCATAAATTAATGAAGCTGCTGTAGCCTGAAGAAACCAAAGCCATCACAAATATGTTAGGTTTCATAGTACCAAAATTTCCTTTGAGATTTCTGTGGCAATACTTCCCAGTCCGAGTTATTATGTCTATGGAGTCCCTTTCATGTTTTTTTTAATTGTTATGGTTTTTTTTAATCCGGTTCACTACATATTGTTTCACGTTCTTAAGTGTTTTAATTATATATTTGGACATTGCAAGCCGGCCAGCATTTTTGGAATGGGCAGTCATATTAAATTTAAATAGATTACATTACTTCACCACATTGCCACATTTCTACAATCCAACTCCTCGTAAGTGTGTGGAAGCCATCCTGCAGTCCTCTTTGCTTCATTTGATGTTAACGTATTGCAGGAAAGCACAAAGAATAAGGGGTGCCACAAAGAAATAAGGGGTGCCAAAGAGGATTGTCAAAACAGTTAAGATGATTGTGATTGTACAATGGAAGCTCTCATCTTGACTTTTTAAACATTTATTTATTTATTTAGCTGCTCATTTCATTCTGAAATGGGACTCTGGGTAGTTTCTTATTCCATCGACACACCCGCAAAGAAATGTGATTCTATCAAACCTGCCTCAAACTAGTCCAGAACTCAAAAAACCCAAAATCCCTTCACTCCCATGTCTTATAAAACAGGCAGGAAATAAATAACCATTTTATTTCTTAATATAGAGATATCCAGGCAGTAAAATTAAGGTGCCAGCATCATAATTTTCCTCATAGCTGACCTCTATTTTGGTACAGTGATGAGTTGGGGCTGTCAAAAGTTAAGTGAAAGTACTGTGATAGATATCCTTGCATTAGCGAGTCATTATCCTCATCTTGGAGGGACACAAGGGAGAAACTGGAAAGGAGGTGACTCTAGAAAGATGGACAGCTTGGTGGCTTTCATCCTCTGTCAAGATCTGATTGCAAATTAAGTGACTCCGACTTCCTACATTGACTTTTGCATGTCAAAAAGTGGCTGGGAAGGTTGCAAATTGTAATTGCACTTAGGTTCACAGTGCTTTACAGCCCTCTAAGCTGCACAGTGCTTTACAGCTCTCTCTTAGTGATTTACAGAGTCAGCGTATTGCCCCCAATAATCTGGATTCTCATTTTACCGACTTCAGATGGATGGAAGGCTGAGTCAACCGTGGACCACTGAGACTTGAATTGCCAAATTGCTGGCAGACAGCAGTCAGCAGAACTAGCCTGCAGTACTGCATTCTAACCACTGTTGTCAAGGTCATGACTGACAGATCCAATCAAGCAAGCAGACTTGAAATCTCCAGTCTCTTTTCGCTAAGCTTTATTGAGTACATCAGAGGTGTCATATTCAATTTCATTGAGGGCCGCATCAGGGCTGTGGTTAACCTTGGGGTGTGTGTGGCTGACTGGGTTGGTGTGGTGAAGTAGGTGGGTGTGGCCAACTGGGTGGGCAATGGCCAGCTTGACGCCATTCCCAAACTGCTGGCATGTTTCCTTTTCAGATTGGGTAGACAGGACCAAAACAATACTGGCCCTATGTTTCTTCTTGTATTGGGTAGACCGGGCTAAAGTGATGCGGGTAGACCAGGCTGAAGCAATGTGGGCTAGCCCCCTACATTTTCCAGCATGGCCCCGCCGGTCAGATCCAACCATATCATGGACCAAATCTAGCCCACGGGCCTTGTGTTTGACACCCCTGGAGTACATCATATTGGCATAGACTGAAGCAAAAAACCAACTCTAGATATTTCCTGCCATTTTCATATAGTTAAAGAATCAAATTGCCCTCCCTGCAATTAGTGCAGGTCACGTTGTCCAATCAGAAGTTCCAATATTGTTTTGGCAACTGTCTGGGTCTTGCTAACCCATCTGGTCACATGACCTTGGTTCCCAGGGGAGGACGTCTTGTTGTCTAGAACTGGCATCCCACAGGTGGTTCTTCCACACACACCCCCCCCAAATGTCTCTGTGGCAACTGAGAAGCAGCAACAGTTGCAATCAGCAAATTTTCGCTTTGAAGTTGACAACTGTGCCACCATGGCAAATGGTGATCATATGACCCCAGGATGCTTCAACCATCATAAATACATAAATACATGCCAGTTGCCAAGCACCTGGATTGTGATGATGTGACTGTGGAGTTGTTGCTATAGTCTTAAGACCATTGATAAATCTTTTTTTTAGTATCATTGTAAGTTCAAACAGTTGCTAAATGACTCGTTCTAAGTGGAGGACTATCTGTATGGCAAGATTTTGTTGGGTGTAGATGGAAAATACCACTTTCACACTAGATCAGAAAACCTCAAAGCCAGGCAACCTTGATTAAGGGCTGAGCTTGAGAGGAAAATGGTGTTATGTAAATAGGACCTTAAACAACAATTGGAACAGCATCTTCAAGCTGAAATTAAAGAGTTGTGTCAGTGTACCCTTAAAAAAAATCTTATGAAAAAACATGAATGATTATTTTGAAGGACAGCTGCTTAGATGTTAACCCATTTTTTTCCTTTAAAAATCCATGAATATTCCAAAATATTCTAAAGGAATGATACATCTGGAGCAATGCAGTCAAAGACCAAACTGCCCCCAAGTCCTGCAGAAGTAAAGTATTGGAAATGCCAATTTTCCTGTGGATCTTTCAAAACAACTCAGCATTTGAACAAAGCTAACATCATAGGAGGGTCTGGAGTTGTTTCTGAATTTCTGCAAAAATCTGGTGCAATAAACCTTACTCTGAAAACATCCCTTCAACTTTCTGATAAGATAATTGGGTACTTTATATTGGCTTTTTCAAAACTCAGATTACTTAATAGTGCACATTTAGAACTTTGATATTTATCGTAGTGAAGCACATTTATTCGTTATATGGGAAAACCTAACAGTTTTACAACTGAAGAGATTGAACTGCCATTTGTCAGAAACGGTGTAGGGTCTCCTGCTTGGGCGAGGTGTTGGGCTAAGTGACCTACAAGGTCCCTTCCAACTCTGTTAATCTGTAATCTATGGGACTTCTCTCCATTCCTGTTTTTCTGATTTATCATGATAAATCTTGCTATATGTGCTTATTCTTTTTTCAGCACCCCGAAGAAAAACAGATAGGTAATTACAGAAAAAGCAATCACATCTTTCTTTCTGCTTGCCTTCCAATTGGTCACCCAGAGCAAAAAGGAAAGGAAAATGTTGAGAACTTCCATTTTTATTTTTGTTTGAGATTCAGAAAGGAATCCTTTTCCTAAACAGGCCGCAGCAGAAAAGTAGATTAATGTTCCGATTTTACCACCTTTAATGCTGTGATTGTTAAATAATCACATGGTTGCCTGGCTTCCCCCTTTGACATTTTGCTTGTCAGAAGCCAGCTAGGAAAGTTGCAAATGGTAATCCCTGCAACCATCATTAATGTACATTAATTGATGAGTGCCCAAATTTTGATGATGTGTCCATAAAGATGTTGTGATAGTCTTAACTCTGAGGACCAGTTGTAAGTTTCATTTTTCAGTGCTGTTGAACAGCCACTAAACAAAAGGTAGCCCTTGACAAAATAAAATTTAGAATGAGAAATCTGTTGCTTTACAGATGTTATGAGCCATGGTGGTACAATGGTTAGAGTGCAGTACTGCAGGCTACTTCTGCTGACTGCCGGCTGCTTACAATTTGGCAGTTCAGATCTCATCAGGCTCAAGGTTGACTCAGCCTTCCATCCTTCTGAGGTCGATAAAATGAGGACCCAGACTGTTGGGAGCAATAGGCTGATTCTGTAAACTGTTTAGAGAGGGCTGTAAAGCACTGTAAAGCAGTATATAAGTCTAGGTGCTATTGCTATTACACCTGGCAGCATTCTTTGCTACTGGCTATGCTGATTGGTGCTCCTACAAGCCGAGGTTTAGCAACCTTATTGTCCATCTGTGATTTTTGGCTGAAATATATTCATTCATCTGTACTTAATTGTTTCATTTGTCTCCCGCTATAGCCACTGTTATGGGAAATACGCAGTTCATTCCAAAAGATCCTGAAGAACAAGATCCTGCTACTAAAGCAACATATTCACAGGTAAATTTTAGAGTAAACATTTGTGTATATTAGCCTTACCCATTGTGCTTTTCTCTAGATTGTTGTGGATTTCAGCTCCCAGAATTCCCAGACTTAGCCTTTGATTTCCAATATTTCTCAGAAGTACTTGGATAAGTTTGGATAAAGTTTGGAAAGTTACTTGGATAAGTTTGGATAAGTTTGGCTCATACAATATTTAAATAGTATTAAAATATGCACAGTGCTCTATATATTTTGACATACAAATAAAATGGATCTAACTCTTCCACACCATAGCATGTATCTTTGGTGCTTTATTGGCAGTTATTTGACCTTCATATAACCAGACATTTGTCCATTATGTTGATATCTTTCACTCTTTCAGACATTTCCCTGCATCTTGTAAGTCTTGGTTTTGGGGAAAACTGAAGGCTTTATATGTTTCCTAGCTCAACAACTGGTTTGGAAACTACAGGTTCATCCAAATTCTTTTTTTTTAACTTGAAAATTCAAAATGGTGACCTTCACTGCCATTCTTTTCAAGCTACCATAGCAGATTATGGTGTATTTTTTCCTAGAAAAAAAGTTTCAGATCAGTGGACTGCCTTTCTAGAGTTCATTCTATGTGAAATAGACAATATTCAAAAAAAAGAGAGTAAAAGCTGGAACATGTAGATTACAGTGGATTCATTCATTTTTCCTGAAATAGTCCCACAGAGACTCCATTATATATAAACATGGGCCAATTTTGCTTCATCAAAACTTTTTGAAGGTTTGCTTCAAAGTTTCAAACACTCCTGAAGAGTATCTATCTATCTGTCTGTTGATCTATCTATCTATGTATAATCTATTGATCAATCGTTCAATCGATCATCAGATCAATCATGCATCATCTACCTATCGTCTGTCTGTCTATCATTTCACACAGTCCTATTTTAACACAAAATCATTTTTATATTTCTGACTATTTCCAGCATTGTCCGGGTATTTATTTATCCCAATCCTGTATTAGACAGGAAAATCCTGAAGTTGAGACTCATGCTGTTGTACTGTCTCTCGCACAGTGTTGCAAGTATTCTATTCCTCTCCTTGTGAGTTTCTAGTCTACGCTGGTGTTTCATTTTTTTTTATTGCACTTGACCAATCACCTGATGTTTCCTTGGAGGGCTGAGAGGGAGCCCCCTTGTGGAGTACTGTGAAGCCATTACCATGGCAAGTCCACTGTGCTGTACAGTAGAAGTCATTTTAAGGCATACACACCCTCCCAAGGGAAGTTAGGAGTGTCTTATTCCCACAGTATTTGTTTCCAAAGGGTAAGTCATCTGTGTACCAAGTTTAATTGAAATTGCTTGAGGCATTCCAGAGTTATGCTAGAACACACACACACACACACACACACATATCCATTTTTATATATATAAAAGATTTACAATGGGGATATTTTACAAAAAAATATGTAGGAGAATGAGAGATTCACAGTGTATTCCTATACAAATCCAATCTGAAGACAATCAAGCTGAATTTACTTCCAAAGCAAGAATGCTAAAAACACATTGTTTTGGAGAGATGAATCTAGAGAAGTGATCATTTCATAAATCTACAGTATTTTGCCTCCAATCAAACAAATCTGTTTTACTCATCTTTTATCAGGTCACATTTTTTTTCCAGACTTGGTTCAAACTGAACTTCTGTTGATTGCTATAGTGCAGGGGTGTCAAACTCAATTTCATTGAAGGCCACATCACAGCCCTTGAGGGGGTGTTGCCAGGGTGGCTGTGGCTAACTCGACATCACTCGTTGAGGTTCTGTTTCCAGCCATGCACGGCCTCCCTTTTCACTGGCAGAGGATTGCAGGAGGCCATTGTGGCTGAAAACAGAGCTTGGAAGCTCCATTTTCACTGGCAGAGGCACCGCTGGCCAGTCCTTCACTGTTTCCAGGGTGAGCCCACAGGCACTCAAGGGCTGGATCAGCCTGTGGGCCTTGAGTTTGACACTCCTGCTATAGTGCATAAAACACTACAAACATTCAGGACAAATTAGTACTTCTGATGACCAAACTTTAATCTTATGCTGCAGATTTCCTCTGAACCTCCTGAAAGCCTTAAGAATGGACCTGTTATTATCCAACCAGTACAGACAGAGATTTCTACAAACAGTGACACAGGTATGTCCTGGGTAGCATATCCATGTCTTATATAATTGGGACCAGACTCTGTGGGAACTGAAAAGACAAACAGTCAAATGGCATTTCTTCATTGGGTGAGTAGGAGATAGAGAAAGGCAGAGTGCATCATATAATCAAGGATAAGCTTTCCAATAAACCATAGCACCCACAGAATAACAATAGAGTTTCTCAGAATAGGCAGGGATTAATTTTCAGACATTTCTTTTACATGTTGGGGTATTCTAAGCAACAAAATGGATGCCTTGGCCTTGAAGTAATTGTGCCCCTTAAAAACTACCAGTTGTCCTCCAATTATCAGGGTTCTGATGATTGCCCTAATTAAACATGAACTTTGAGCCAAGCTTCAAAAGAATCCAAAAGATTTATTAGGAGCAACATGTAGGCATTGACCCATAAGAAGCCAACTCTGACACATGTAATTTATGGTCACCTGTGACCCTGTTTCCCCCTCCTCCCTGGGTGTGTCATAAATCAGATTCTCCAACAAAGTACATTCATGGGCTGGGTGTCATCAATCACATTCTCCAATGAAGGATTTTCCAGGGCAGAAGATCCAGTAGCCTAGACTACAGTCTTTGTAAGATAAGCGTGGAATATACTTCTGGTTTTAATTGTTGTACTGCTTCTTCAGATTCCTGCCCCCTCCTGCTTATGGCAATTCAAAAATAGGCATAGGAATGCTTTACAAGTTGACACCAATACCAATTCTTTTATCTCTTTGAGTGCAGTTGTATAGAAATAAAACAGGTAATCTAGCTCTTTACCACATTTAAGATATTCCTTATGCCCTGAGAACTTCCAAGGACCACAAAACACAAAAATATTCTAGGGTGGAATTATTTGCCCCTCTCTTCCTTGTGGTGTCCTGATGTCACAAACCATAACCTATGTAATCTCTAGGACAGTCCTTGCCTTACAATCATTCATTTATTGACCATTCAAAGTTACAACAGCACTGAAAAAGTGACTTATGACTATTTTTCACACTTATGACTGTTGCAATATCTCCATTGGTCACATGATCAAAACTTCAGCTGCTGTTAACTGGCATGTATTTGTGATGGTTGCAGTGTCCTGGGATCAAATTTGGTGACCTTCTGACAAGCAAAGTCAATCCAGATTCATTTAATAACCACGTTACTAACAACTGCGGTGATTCACTTAACTGTGGCAAGAAAGGTTGTAAACTGGGGCAAAATTCACTTAACAACTGTCTTGCTTAACAACAGAAATTTTGAGCTCAATTGTGGTCGCAGGGTGAGAACTATTTGTATTACAAATTCAATTCTATGGGCCAAAAAAGAAGAAGCTTGCCCTCTATTTCAAGAAAATAGATTCATCAGGTTGGTACCTCCGAAGCGGAACTATAGCTCCAATCTTCCCCTACCAATATTGCCAACAGATCTGGAAAGCACCAGACAGAGAACTACTTATGCAGACATAGAAGTCTGGGTCAGCATTTATTTCTGAAGTATAGAAAGCTTGCAGGTTTGACCCATAAAATACTATAGGTGATGGTTGTTTTGGCAACTTGTAAAAATCCATCAGCATGATAAATAATATATATTTTTATAGATGACCCTTGTTAATGCAGGTGTGATGAGCTTTTTACAGAATGGGAAGCTTAGGGGAAATCATGGAATCTTTGGAGGGTGTGATGGCTCAGCAGTTAAAGATGCTGAGCTTGTCAGCTGGAAAGCTGACAGTCTGGGTTCGAGACCCAAGGGCCACACGATGAGATGAGCTCCTGTTATTTACTCCAGCTCTTGTCCACCTAGCAGTTCGAAAGCATGCAAATGCAAGCAGATAAATAGGTACTTCTTTGATGGAAGGGTAACAATGCTCCTTGTGCCTCAGTGTATGTTGGTCACATGACCATGGAAATGTCTTCAGACAATGGTTGCTCCTTTGGTTAAGAAACAGAGATGTACACTGCCCCCTAGAGTCAGAATTGAATGGATAGAGCAGGGGTGTCAAACTCAGGTCATCACAGTATCATCACGTGACATATTGCAACTTTTTTCCCCTTTGCTAAACCGGGTGTGGGCATGGCCAGCATGTGATGCATCCAGCCCATGGGCCAGGAGTTTGACAGTCCTGGGATAGAGGAAACCCTCACCTTTAGCATCTAGATAGCTAAGGGGGGCAAATTGTGATACATCACATGATGACAATGTGTCATTGCGAGTTTGACATCCCTGCCTTAGAGCAATAGGCTGCTCTAAGGGGATTTGAGTACACTTCACATGAATGAGCTTCTTCACTGTAAATTCTGAACAATGTCTCACATCTGGCTAAGACGTAGGGCTGATGAGCTTGGCAGCTGCCAGATCTCTGGTTTCTCAACAAGATGTATTTTGATCTGTGCTCCCAAGTTGCATATGTCCAATGATCTCCAGGATGACATGGATCTCTTGGGAAATTCCCCATGATGTCCTCAATCTAATATTGCTCCAAACCTCTAAGCATTGTGAATTATTTAAAGAGCAGAAGGCATCCTTTGATGTTGTGAAGAATGGAAGGCCAGGAAATCTTTTTCAGGTTGCAAATAAAGTAGTTATGGCCATCTTCACTAGAAGACTCAGGGAAAAGATTCTACTCACCAACACAAATTATTGCCACAAATAGCTCTTTCTGGAATTATTTTACAAAGCCTACCACTGTTATATTGAAAATGCCCTGTAAGTCTTATAAATTCTTGCTCTTTTGTGTGTGTGTCCTGCATTATCACTTGTCTATTTTCTGTGTACAATAAAGGTGCAGTTTTGAGTACAAAAGGCTGATCAGTCAATAGCAAATTTACATTGTAGGTGTTAGCTTGAATTAATCAATAGTGTTTGACTTGATTGACTCATATGGAGTTGGCTCACCTCTTTTCCACATGTCATTGCAAGAAAGAGAAAAGATATACACCGTTGCAAAAATAGTTCCCATTCCCATCACCCCAGGGCAAGGTGAATCCTACAAACAAAGAGTCATGGCTACTTTACGCCATGGTTTGTTTGTTTTTTTAAAAAAATCTTAGACTTTGTGACATTGTATTTTAACTGCTGGAGATGAAAAGAAAGGCTTGTGGGATAACTTACAACATGAGCCAGAACTAAGTTGATTGTCCTTGGTGATGATGATCCTTCACTTGGCTGGAGGTCTCATTTGTTGCTACCACACATCAAGAGAGAAAACTGAACTGCCCTGCTAATCTTTAATGTTGACTCCCATCTTGATAGATAATGAGCTTTATGCTGGTCTGCTCAACTTTGAATACTTCAAGCTGAGCCAGCCCTATCATATCTTGGAGATCCCTAATTTGCTGGCTCTTTCTTATCTTTTGGAGCTGCAAGAAAATGGTGAAACATGTCAAGTAATTGACAGACTCTGACAGGTGGCACGACCTGAAGTTGCTTAACCTGTGTGCAACTGAAAAAGTCATCACATATCCAACAGTTTGCAGCTTCTCCAAAACTGTTAGCAGTTTTGACTCCTGATTAGAAAGATAAGCAGGAATTATTTTTCAGTCCCCAGTGCATATTAAATCTCCTGCATTTTTTCAGATCTAGACTCTACTAAACAGCCTTTTTTTTAAGGAAAAGGGAAATAGGTGGCTAGAAACTTAGACCTAAGAAGAAATTTCCTGACAGGTAGAACAATTACTCAGTGGAACAACTTGCCTCCAGAAGTTGTGAATGATCCAACACTGGAAGTTTTTAAGAAGAGACTGGACAACCATTTGTCTGAAATGGTATAGGGTTTCCTGCCTGAGCAGTGGATTGGACTAGAAGACCTTCAAGGTTTCTTCTAACTCTGTTGTTCTATATTCTATATCTTAAATAAAGGAATTCAAATTTAGGAGTAAAATCGTTTGAATGTTTTCTTTCTTGCCCTTCTCTCTAAGTTGCACTAAATTGTTGAGAAGGAGCAACATGTAAACAATCTGCTGCAATTATTAATTAGGTTGTTTATCTTTAGTTTATGAAGTGTCCATAGCTCTTGATGCCTTAATAAATTGCTAAAATTGGCAAGGGGTGTCAAACTCACATCGTCACGGTGGCATCCCGTGATGTATTGGGACTTTTTTCCCCTTTGCTAAACCAGGTGTGGGCATCACCAGTGTGTGACGCATCCGGCTTGTGGGCTGGGAGTTTGACAGCCCTGCTGTAGAAAATAGTCCAAAGTCATGAAAGGAGGACTGGGAGTAACATGATAGCAGTATTCCAATATTTATGGGGCTGCCACGAAGAAGAGGGGTCAACCTATTCACCAAAGCACCTGAAGACAGGACAAGAAGCAATGGATGGAAACTTAATCAAAGAGAGAACCAATCTAGAACTAAGGAGAAATTTTCTAACAGAATAATTAATCAGTGGAACAACTCGCCCCCAGAAGTTGTGAATGCTCCAACACTAGAGGTTTTTAAGAAAAGATTGGACAATCATTTGTCTGGATTAGTATAGGATTTCCTGCTTGTGCAGGATGAGAAGACCTCCAATATCTCTTCCAACTCTTATTATTATTGTATTATTCTGTTATTCTGCCATTAATAATCTTATGACTTTCAGACCAAAATATAGCAATCTGATAAGTTCAGACTATATGAATTAGTGTTCCAACTCATCTTCAACCACACAAATCATTAGAAAGGGAGAGTTATTAACAGGTTTTTCAAAAGTTTCACCTGTCCTGGATAGGAACTTTTCACCTTTTATGGTGTGTTCAAGTTAGTCACTTTCTCCTCAAGCCTTTTTCCTGTTACAAGGACATATGTTTGAACCTCCAACAAGTGTACTCTGACATCTCTTCAAGCAGAACAAGCATTGTGCAGAATTTGCAGATTACCATGAAGCTTCCTTTACTAGCTGTGCTGTGTGGAATCAGTTACAATCTCCCTGCCAAACTCCTCCACACGGAGCTTTGCTCCCCTGTTTATTTGCTCTGAAAATGGAGACATTTTTATTCATCTGTGAAATCAGAAGCTGCTTTTGTTCACTTTTGCCTTTGTTCTACAACATAACACATTGCTCGTGCACGCCCAGCGGTATTACAGTCCATGCTCTTTCTCCTGAACATTTCTACTAATGACTTTCAGAGGAGAGAGTTCTTACAGCAACTTGGCACTTCAAATAATTTCATGTTTGTAAAAATTGCCAAAGAAGACAAAGCTGGTTGTTATCAAGAATCTTGTTACTTTGCGAAAGATGTTTTCCTCTGGTGGAAAAGTTTTGCAGAAACATCTGTTTGAATCATAAAGTGAAAAATGGATTGTAAGGCAAAGGTTAAATTAAAAGTGATAGCAATAGATGTGTGTATCTTAGCCCTGGTTTGTATCAATCCTACAGGTTTTTAGTGAGAGGAACATACAAGCGGTGTGTTTATGTGTTACATTTCACTCCATAATTACTTCTTGTAGCTGTGTTTTTCTTCGTCCTGTGTTGTGTTCCAATATCAGGCAGCAGTCTAGCTTGGAAAATAAAAGGAATTGTGGAATTGATAATTCACAACTCTTTTTGATCTTTAAATCAGACTGACCATTCCAGCCCTCCCCCAATCTTGTTTTTTGTGGAAGGAATCAGATCCAGATTTTCAACATGTTTAGCTTGGTGAGAATCACATTTTTTTAAAATTCATATTTATATCCCGCCCTTCTCCGGAGACTCAGGGCGGCTTACAATTTTTGGGATACAACCCAATGTGCTCAGCAATAGCCTTCCTTCCATTGTATATGACTGCTTATTACTAAGCAGCATTTTTACAAAGTCAGCTTATTGCCCCCAACAATCTTGGGTTCTCAGTTTACCTACCCCGAGAGGATGGAAGACTGAGTCAACCTTGAGCCTGATGGGATTTGAGCCTGCAATAATTGCAGGCAGCTGGAACTAAGTGCTAGGCTATTAACAGCCTGCACCACCAAGGCCCTTTTAGCTTGACTTTCATTTTTGTGAAGGATAGGTGGCGTAGAATTTGCTTTGGGCATCCATACATTTGGAAGGGGAGTTGTTGATTACATGCCAACAAGTTGTTACCAGCTCTTAGTGACCACGTAGTCATGGGTGTCAAACTTGATCATGTGGTATGATGTATCGTGACGTTTTTGCCTTGGTGGCCTGCATGTGAGGCAACTGGCCCGCAGGCTGTCAGTTTGACAGGCAATAGATGTTCTCCATGATGATCAGGGTCTAACCTGGTTCTTCAAGTCTTCTGATTGTGCATTTGTTGCTGCTGTAACAGTGGTGGTATGCTACCAGTTTGGACCGATTCAGCCGAACCGGTAGTTAAAAAAAAGCCTCCACAATCACTTGAGAGGAGAAAGAAGAGAAAAGTGCAGGATACGCCCTCCCACCTGCCCCTGTGCTTCTCTTTTCTTTATCCTCTCAGCTGATTGGCACTGGAGACCTCAGCTGGTGTGCGGAAAGCTGCATGCGCATGACAGGTGCGTGTGCATGCGCAATCACCAAACTGGTAGTGGAACAGTTAGGATCCCACTGCTGTATTGTAACTGAGTGTAAATAGATTATGAACCAAACCTACGTGTTCTTTGGAAGCCTCTTAAGATGCTGTCATGGCTGAATGCACAGGTATGTTTGAAGCCTAATTTGAGATACGATTTAAAAAGCCAAGGTGAGCAACACTTTCAAATGCTTTCAAACATTCTGCCACTGAGAGGCTGAGTGGTAGATTCTACACTGGCGTTCATATAATATTGTAAAAAAGGTCACATTATTGCAAGCTCATCTAAAATATCCTGCATCTTGAATTTCAGGAAACACCACATTATGCTATGAAGTTAATTGCATACTTATAGGGGAAATCTTTGCAGATCTGTGCAGGGGAATGCAGGTGAGAAAACAAAGTGTCTATGTGTGGAAAGGTACAGGTAGCCCTCAACATACAACAGTTTGTTTAGTGACCATTCAGAGTTACAATGGCACTGAAAAAAGTGACTTATAACTATTTTTCAGACTTATGACCATTGCAGCCTCCCCATGATCACGTGATCAAAATTCAGACATTTGGCAACTGTTTCATACTTATGACAATTGCAATGTCCCGGGGTCATGTAATCCCCTTTTGCAACCTTCTGGCGAGCAAAGTCAATGGGGAAGTCAGATTCACTTAACAACTGTGTCACTAATGCAACAACTGCAGCAATTCACTTAATAACTATGGCTAGAAAAGTCATAAAATGGGGCAAAACTCACTTAAGTACTATCTCGCTTAGCAACAGAAATGTTGGGCTCAGTTGTGGTCATAATTCGAGGACTACCTGAGTAACTAAATCTGTGGACATTGACTTTGGCCTAGTCTAGGCTTTCCAACCTGCCTAAAACTTAAAATTTCAAAGATTATTTTTTTAAATGGAAATACTGCAAAGCACCAGTCTTGGAATCATACCTAGTTTCAAGACTGTTGTTGCACCCTCATATTACCAGGATAAGAAAAAAATAAGGTGGATTATTATTGTAGTCTAAAACTTTATTTGGATATATGACCAATTCTCCAGAAAAAAAAGACAAAGTTAACTCAGAAAAAGTCAGAGCTGGCCCCAGACCTTTAGAAGAAGCAGTTTTACTTTCTGGTTAAATGGTTATTTTTTAACAGGCCACACTAGTTGTTCCCCATCCCCATCCATTTTGTGTCAGGAACTACAACTTGCTGTCAGGGTTCCAATTATGTTGCTCAACTCCAAAAGTTGCTTTTCTAGCTTTTTTTTTCTCTTTCAGTTCAGTGTTAGAATATTTTTCTCTGATTTTCCATTCTGATTTGAAACAGGGAAGCTATAGCACAATGAAGGATGTGAGAAAGACCAGTATTAATAACTATATGTTTCAGCACCCTACTTGATGTTGTGTATTCAGCAGAAGCATATTTAGTCAAAGGGTATGGCAAAATTGACAATCTGCTTAAAATAACAGAGGCGAATCCAAATGAGACTTGTCAAACTTATTGGTGTGACCCAGTAAAGTTTCAACCTGCAGAATTGCCATCTTCATTTGCTTTTTATTACTGGAGTCACACTGATGCCCCTGGCATTCTGCACCATTAAATGTCTTATTTTGTAGCTAAAAGGTTCAATTAATTGCAGAAATCCATGCAGAATTTTAAATCTTCCTTGATTCTTCCAAGCCTTTGGGGCATGCATGTATAGTTTGCAACACTTGCCATTGTAGTTTCAACTTCTGATGTAGCTCAGAATGACTCTTCATCCAAGAACTCATTGAAGTTCATTTTAAAAAAACCTTTCAGAAACTGGCAAGCACTTTTGGTCTTTTCATCTCTGGTAGGCTCTAGGGAGTCACAAGAATCCAAAAGGTTTCTGGGGAATGAATATAATGGGCACAGTTATTAGAACTTCATTTCATAGCATGTGTGATTTTGGTTTGAAGATACTTTTTTAATTAATTTTTTATTTTTAATATTTACAATAATTCCCTCTTTCATTCACAGAGTGTGTCGACTGGGTACAATTGTAATTAACATTTTTCTTACCAATATAACAATAATCACATTTTCATTATCTCTTATGTCTATTATTTTTATAACAATCTTAACTTATTTCTTTATATAATCTACTCAATTTTAACTTGTTTTATTTTCCAACCATTGATAAAATAGATCCCATACCATATAATATTCAGTTTCTTCTTTTTCTTTAATTGTCAGTGTTAATCTATCCATCTCTGCACATTCAAATATTTTCTCAATCACTTTTCCCTCTGCCGGTATTTTATTGCTTTTCCAATTCTGAGCAAATACAATCCTAGCTGCAGTTAATACATGAATAATTAAGTATGTTTCTTCTTTGCTGTAACCTTCTGGTACCATTCCTAATAAAATTATTTCAGGTTTCAAAACTATATGTTTCTTTACCATTTTTTCCAACCATGTGTGTATTTTTGTCCAATATCTTTTGGCTTCTGCACATGTCCATCACTCAAGGTAATACGTCTGATGGCACTTCCAGGTTTGAAGATACTTAAAGAGCCCTGGAAGCAATTGGTGGCACATCATACAGGAAGGATCAGGGGTTTTCAAACATCACCCCAGTGAGTTAGCCCTCCTGGCATTACTCTAGTAAGAGGAATAGTTAGTATCTGTCATCCTTCCAAGATGATCACCATATTTACCAACAGAAATTCTAGATGGAAAAATAAACTCATTTATTTCTTTTACCATACACTTATCTAATCTAAGGTATCCACCCTGCTATAAAGCTGATTTCTTTGTAAATAATTTAGTCTTTCTTTCAGATAAATATCAGGCACCTGATGGGCCTGTTTGGTTTCAGAGGGAACTGCACAGACTGTCCTTGTTTGTAGATCTGAGACAGTTCCGTGGTTTTCTGATGAACTCAGGAAAAGCATCATTGAAGGATGGTAAACAGTGAATCCAATTGAGCATAGGTAAAAACCTTTCTTAAGAATTACTTTGGGGCAATAAAAAACAGCAGCAAAATGTAACAATTTGGTTTGCTCTTATTCTGTCCACAGATAAGTGGATTATCACATTGTTTAGGGCAGGGGTCCCCAAACTTGGCAACTTTAAGACTTGTGGACTTCAACTCCCAGAATTCCTCAGTTGGCTGGGAGTTGAAGTCACAAGTCTTAAAGTTGCCAAGTTTGGAGACCTCTGGTTTAGTGTAACCTGATCTTTCTTGAGGAAGGAGTCAGTGGCACTGTGAAGGCTATGCTGGGACTCTGTAAGATAAATTAGTCTTGTTCCTTCTGAGTTCGATTCTGGCTCCGCAAGGTTTTACAGAATTGACAAGGGAATGTTTAATGTGGTTGCCTAGAAAGAATTTGAACCCATTGATTCTGAAAACGTGGATAGGGTTCTTAGTGTTGTGGGTACACAAAGCTCCTAGGTGATGTCACCTCTCAATACAGGGTCCAACATTATCAATATGCTGCTGCTATTGATGGTGATATCCAGTGGTACATTTCCACCCTGGACTGACTAAATCATGCCACTGAGGTTCTATCTTAGTGCTTGGAAGCTGTAGGAATCTGTATGGGGAAGAACAGGCTCTGATTCAACCCAAGCAAGACTAAGAACCTGTGTGTTTTGAGTTTCTCCAGCTATTAGGAGTCTTCACCTTTGGTTCTAGTCAGGGAATATAATCCAGGGCAGCAGTGGTGGGATTCAAATATTTTTGCCACTGGTTCAGTGGGTGTAGCTTGGTGGGCACACTTTGTGCACATGCACACACTTTGCATGCATGCATGCGCCAAATGCACACTTGGCGCAGGCATAGAGTCATTTGCACAGGTGCAGAGGTGTTCTAACTCGCCTCCTGCAAGCCTGCACGATCCCAGTCGCTTCAGCAGCTGCTGCGTGGCTCTCTTCTGTGCTACACAAAGCAGCTGCGCTTCAAATTCAGCGGATAAAAGTGAGTATGGGAGCCCAGGTGGGCAGGTGGGCCCAATAGCAGCATGGCAGAGAGAACGGGTTCGGTCTCTGCTGCTCATCGCTGCTACCAACTCATCAGAACTGGGCTGAACTGGTAGAATACCACCACTGCAGGGCTCTCCAATCTTGGCAACTTTAAGAGTGGGGAGGGAATGGGGATTTTGCAGTATCCTTCACCTGCCATGCCCATCAAGCCACACCCACCAAGCCACACCATGCCCACCAAGCCACGCCCACAGAACCAGTAGTAAAAAAATTTGAATCCCACCACTGACACAAAGTAGTAGAGTCAGTTTAATCTTTAAAGCAGGGGTGTCAAACTCGATTTCTTTGAGGGCAACATCAGGGTTGTGCTTGACCTCGGGGAGCTGGGGTGGGTGTGGCCAGGGTGGGTGTGGCCAGCTTGATGTTACTTGTGTCAGGGGCACTTGTGGTGGCCGAGCACTGTACCAGTGAAAATGGCCCCTGTGAGCTCTGTTTTCGGCTGAGACCCCCTCCTCTAACCTGCGTCCTTGAGTGTGACATCCCTGCATTAAGGCATCAGGCTAGAAAGTGGGAGCCCATGAGTTCAAATTCTGCCTTAGCTATGTAAACTGGTTGGGAGACTGGTAACTCTTTCAGCCCAATCAACTTCATGGGCTTGTGGTTGTGGGGAAAAGAGGAAGAGGAAGGTGTGTGTTCTCTGCCTTGAGATATTTGTAAAGATAATAAAGGCAGGATATAAAGAAAAAAATAAAGAAAGAGGAAAGTAACAGTAATTGTCAATTATTTGAGCCAGTTGAAAAATGCATTCTAATGAGTAACTGAGAGAAGGACCAAAGCCCACAGGTTGCCAGATGCTTCCTTGATGAAAGAATATTAAGATCAATGAATTAGGGCAGTTTTATAGATTTGCTCTAGAAGCAGAAATAGAAACAGACTCCAATATGAAGTAAATATGTTCATGATACTCATTGTTTTTCCTGCCCTTTCTTATCAGCTGAAAGTTTTGAATACTCACAGATAAACATAATTACTGTACATTCAGTATATTTTTTCATTCCCTTGTTTCATTATGCATGTTTGGCTAATGTTTCTGTACAGTAGATGAGGAACACACCTAAAAGCATTTTTTAAATTCTTCCTGCAAGTTGTGCAAGCTCTGAAATCAAAGGTTTCTTGCTTCTGGTATAACACATATTTATCTTTGTTTTTGCTTTGCTTAACTGAGTGAACAGATATCACTTGCAAGGCAGAATTTGCTTTGCTATATTGCACTGATTAATGAGTTATCACGGTAAATCTTCTGAAAGCATTGATCTAGGCTGAGGTAATTTTTCTACAAACAGTGATAAGATTTTGGGTGCCACTAAGGCCAACAAACTGATATTAAGTGCAACAGCGACAGATGGATTGATTGAGAGTTGTCTGGAATAATTCTTGTTTATTTTGCTAATGCAATAGAGCTCCTTAACAGGTTATAGAATAGAATAACAGAGCTGGAAGGAACCTTGGAGGTCTTCTAATCCAACCCCCTGCTCAGGCAGGAAACCCTACACCACTTCAGATAAATGGTTGTCCAATTTCTTCTTAAAAACTTCCAGTGTTGAAGCATTCACAACTTCTGGAGGCAGGTTGTTCCACTGATAAATTGTTCTAACTGTCAAGAAATTTCTTCTAAGTTCTAGATTGCTTCTCTCCTTGATTAGTTTCCATCCATTGCTCCTTGTCCTGCCCTTAGGTGCTTTGGATAATAGCTTGACTCCCTCTTCTTTGTGGCAACCCCTTAGATACTGGAACACTGCTATCTTGTCTCCCCAAGTCCTTCTTTTCATTAAACTAGACATATCCAATTCCAGCAACTGTTCTTTATATGTTTTAGCCTCCAGGCCCCTAATCATCTTTGTTGCTCTTTTGTGCACTCTTTCTAGAGTCTCAACATCTTTCTTACCTTGTGGTGACCAAAACTGGATGCAGTACTCCAAGTGTAGTCTTACCAAGGCGTTACAAAGTGATATTAACACATCAGGTGATCTTAATTCTATCCTTCTGTTTATGCAGCCTAGAACATGAGTTATGAGTGTTCCCTTATAATGTTTGCCATCTAGATATTCTTACTTCAGCCTCAGTCTCCTCCAAATATATCCCTATCATGAATCTATGAATTCTAATACTTCAACAATTCAGGCCCTGGGAGCTGTAAAACTCTAAGATGAAATGCCATGTTTTATTTTCCCCCCATAAAAATACTTCAAATCAGATCAGAATTTCTGCTGTAATCCTACCTTCTGGTACCAACAATCTTCCTTAAATCCAAGGACCAAAGTGGTCTCTAAGGGACACTTTCCAATTCCCAATAGAACAACTTTCTCCAATGCAGGTGAGATGTATAAGCCTATAACACCCATTTTGCAGTGTGGCATAATAAAAATACCATTCAGCTTGTAAAGTTGATATCAGATTGCAGACTGTTGGTTGCAGATAGTGGTTGTGAGTAACTGAGAGAAGGACCAAAGCCCACAGGTTGCCAGATGCTTCCTTGATGAAAGTATATTAATCTTGATTAAGAATATTAATATGACTATTAATCTGTATGTTATTATTTTTTAAACTGAATTACTGGACATTTTGGGGGGAAAAACACACCATTTCAATGGCTATCAATCTTATTTTTTCAGAGTAGCATAGAAAGTATGTTCTTTTTTTTCAAACATGAACCATCACTCAAATGTCCATTTGAAACTAGTTATGTTCTTAAACAATGGTAATATTCAAGAATGCAAAACTTTCTTGTTTCAAAAGCATCCATGGGGGAGAAAGAACAACTGGTAAAAGATGGCTTTAAAATGGACAGAAAACAGTAGGTAAAAGATAGTTCTTCAAAATGAATAAACAAATTAACAGGTTGTTCAATTGTTTTTCATTGCTAGAGTTTTCTGAGACTTAGCAAGTAACTGACCTTGTGTTTGCTTTAGCCTGGAAACAAAATGCGATCAGATGTGGTTCGTTCATGAGTGGGAAAACACCAGGAAGTTCCATAACTGTAGGCTAAACTGTGAAGTTAAAAAAGCATCCTGGAAAAATCCAATTGCAAACTACTTCTGCATTGTTGCTAATAAAGCTGCATGATTGTGTCCATGTCCAGCCTGAGCCACCAAGGGCCTTGGTGGCTCAGGCTGTTAATTGCCTGCACTTAAGTTCCAGCTGCCTGCAATTACTGCAGGCTCGAATCCCACCAGGCTCAAGGTTGACTCAGCCTTCCATCCTTTCGGGGTAGGTAAATTGAGGACCCAAGATTGTTGGGGGCAATTAGCTGACCTTGTAAAAATGCCGCTTAGTAATAAGCAGGCATATACAATGGAATGAAGGCTATTGCTGAGCGCATTGGGTTGTATCCCAAAAATTGTAAGCCGCCCTGAGTCTCCGGAGAAGGGCGGCATATAAATGTAATTAAAAAAAAATGTAAACACTAGAATAGGGGAGTATCAAATTTATTTAGCTTTAGAAATAAACTTGATTCCTTCCCTTCCTTTCCTTTCCCTTCCTTTCCCTCCTTTTCCCTTCATGCCATCACTAAGCAATATGGTCATTAAGTGAGTCATGCCCAATTTAAGAACTTTTTTGCCATGGTTATTAAGTGAATCCAATTTTCCCCATCGGCTTTGCTTGTGAGAATTCCCTTGGAAGGTCACCAATGGCAATCGCCATGACTCCACTATGCTTCAACCATCGTAAATACATGCTAGTTGTCAAGCACCTGAACTTTGATCATGTGACTGTAGAGATGCTACAATAGTTGTAAACGTGGGGATCGGTTATAAGTCAATTTTTTTCTGTACTGTCGTTACTTTGAAGGGTCATAAAATGACATAAAATGTCCATAAGTTGAGAATTTTGTATACAAGAAACCCTACCAGTTCTCAAACAGAATATTTGTGTTCTCAAATATTAAATAGCATTTGGCATTCAAACCAAGTTCTGCCTTTTTGTTGAGTTTTCCAGATTCCTATTTCTCACGCAATGACAGCTTCTAAAGCTTCAACAAATGCCTGTAATCACACATTTACCACACACACACACACACACACACACACACATATATATATATATATATATATCCTTAAAAATAGTAACAGCAGCCTTACTTTTGCAGGACCCAGACAGTTCTGAAATAGAGAAGGCTGTCAATTATTTGCTAATTTAATTTTCATTTTATCCTACAGCTCTATGTCATTAAAAAGGCAGGCCTTACAAATGGACCAGTGACCATATGGTTGATTTGGGTAATTCAAATTCTTTGCTTAGGCCAAACATCATACTTGGTAAGAGAATGAAACATGGACACTGTGTTTGTTTAGACCTTTCAGTTTACAGTCAGTCCATTAAAGATTCAGGCAGCTACGATTAATAGTGCGTCTTTCCTGTTGTGATGGAGAATTGCTGTTTTCTTGTTTGCTCTCGTAGTGGATGCAAGAGTGAGTGTTGGCCTGGACAATGCAGCTGTTTCTTCCCAGGAAACAATGGAGATAAGCTCCAATTCTGAGGCCAGTGGAAATAATATCGGGAAAGAAGCCAAACCTATTCCACCAGCTGCCAAATCTCGTTTTGCCTTTGCATTTCCACGGTCTGTACCAGGACGTACTGAAGCGCAGGCGACAAATTCATCCCTTGGATCAGCTCAACTTGATGTCAGCTCAGAGGCGGCTCAAGCAAACAAAGCATTGAGTGAAACTGGGGAGTTTTCAGTCGCAGCTGCCACAGAGAAAGCTTCTGATAAAAACCTAAGTGAAGCATCTCATACTGAAATTGAACTCTCCACACCAGCTCAAGAGGAGGATGTCCCTTTACCAAAGTCCAAAGAGTTAACTTTTTTGGATAGGCTCTTCAAATTGGAAAAAGGGAGTCGCAGCAGCAGACAACAGGAGCAAAATCAACAGGAGGTGACCGACAGCTGTCCAGGTGTAGGCATCTCCTCGGAGGAACCTGCAGGATTAAAAAGCACCTCTGATGATGAATCGCAAGGAAAGGCAAGTATAAAAATTGGAACTGGGTGGGATAATTAATGCTGCGGAAATCAGAAATATCCTAAGAGTTTACATGATTGATCTTAAAACAGCAAAAGAAAAAAGAAAAGTAGAGACCAATGCAAAAAAAAAATATTCAGGTAATAGAAAAATATCTGCCCAAGCCCAAGATGGGAGAAAAAGGGTCCCTGGCTTGCTTAAAAAGATGTGAAAAAGATCTTGGGATTGTAGTTGATTGCAAACTGAATACTAACATTTGTGTAATATAGATGCAGTAAAAACAAGGGCAGTTTTAAACTACATCCAGTGGAGGATAATTTGCAAATCCCAGAAAGTAATACTTCTAAATTCTTTTTTTGAGTATGGAGCCTAGTTCTGTGCATTGCAGTTTAGGGTTCAGAAAAACTTTTTTTTAAAGGTTCAAAGAAGAGCAATGAGAATGATCAGGTAATGAGCAATTAAACCTTATGAGGAGAGATTGAAAAACCTGGGCTTATTCAGCCTTGAGAAAAGAAGCCCAAGAGAGTCACGATAGCATCTTCCAAATACTTGAAAGGATATCTACCTACAGAAGGTCAAAATCTGTTCTGTATTGTCAAATAATGGATTTCTGTTTTGGGAAATTAGTTTTCAATTATAATTATAATTATTTTTTAAAATCTTCCTGTCAGTAATGCAACAGTTGGAAGCACACACTGAATAAATGCTTCATTTCTGACTACAATTGTGAAAAGTTCTTAGAGAAAACAAGATAGTTTCTAATTAGTGACAAGGAACAATACTTGAGGCAGAGAAATAAATAAGACCAGCCCTGTCAATAGGAAGAGTCAGTGGTGGGATTCAAATAATTTAACAACCAGTTCTCTGCCCTAATGATTTCTTCCAACAACCAGTTCACCAAACTGCTCAGAAAGTTAACAACCGGCTCTCCTGAAGTGGTGCAAACTGGCTGAATCCCACCACTAGGCAGAGTGATTAGTTCAATAACTTTAAAAAAAATAAAATATGGAATCGTAGCTGTTTCAGTAAGATTTAGTGGGTTACAAAGAGGGTTTTTTAAAGAAATATACTAATTACACTCCACTTCAGCATAAACAATGTTGTACAAGAAATGATTATCCTGTGAATTCAATATTCCTCATCTTACATGACTGCATTCATACATCATGGTAAGAAAAAAATGTTAAAGCTAATGGTTTATTGCTTTACATCATCGGTTAGACAAACAAAAGTGAGCCCAGCCAATTGTGATTTGTTCAGAAAACTATGACTTAGTCCAATGTAGGAACCTAGTTTATGCTTTAGTAGCTTAGTCCATTTTGTTGATTTCAGTGGTAGGTTCCTAGGATGAGGTGAAGATACTGGGCTGATCCTGGATATTACAGGAGATTCAATCCCCTGTCCTTTGTCACTGAGACTATAACCCTCCAGACCTTATTCTCATAATGCTCAATTGTAGTTTTTACATCATTGAATTGTTTCCAAAATAGCTTAGCAAAATCCTAGCAATGTCATTAGCTTCCTGCTCCTTGCCTCTTCTTTTCTCATAACCAGTTCTTCTGACTCTTGCAATTTCATCCTTTTCCTTTCTCTCAATCTGGCTAAATTAACCTGTGACAAAAAATGTCATTTGCATTCTTAAGGAACTCTCACAGAGAACAAATAAGCCTTCCTTGAAGTTAAGTTTTAATAGGAGAGGATGGCATCTTAAGATGCAGTGTTTCTCAACTTGCCAACTGGAAGATGGCAGACTTCAGTTCCCAGAGCAGAGTTGGTTAGGGAATTCTGGGAGTAGAAGTCTGTCCATCTTCAAGTTGGCAAGGTCGAGATACACTATGCTAAACATTCTGAAGCACTGAGAATCTTTGTTTGTGCAATTGTGGAAAAATATTGCAAACTTTCATGCCTGGGAAGATTGCTGCACAAGCCACAATAACAGGAATGGGATATCAAGCTACTATGCTGCTCTTATTTCAAAGCAGCAGGTTGTAGCATACACATGTTCAGATAGCTGAAGTTGATCTTCCAGGAGGAGGAGGAGGGGGGAGGAGGAGGAGGAGAAGAAGAAGAAGAAAAAAGAAGAAGAAGAAGAAGAAGAAGAAGAAGAAGAAGAAGAAGAAGAAGAAGAAGAAGAAGAAGAAGAAGAAGAAGAAGAAGAAGAAGAAGCTCTTAGTATTCTTCCCATCTGTGTTTTGCTGGGCTTTATATTTAGATGAAGAAGCCTGATGGAAAAGCCAAACCTCATATAATAAGGACTCCTTTGGCTGGGCTAATGGCAAGAAGCCTCAATTTTATAGACTGCATATTTGAAGAGAAAGTCAAAATATTAGATAGAATTGTAATTGTCTGAATTTTGCTTTGGGTACCAATCACTCTTTAAGTAAGTCAAGGTTTATAGCTTCTGAGGAGAAAATTAATTATATTAATCACATCAAAGCTTTTTTTTCACATACCAACAAACAAGCAGCACCACTGGAAAGAGGAAAGGAGGGAGACGTTCCCATTTTAGGGCAGAGTCCCGAAGATAGACAGACATTCTGTGTTTGGTTGAAACACGGCTTTCTTTTTAAGCATCACAAAACTACATTCAGGAAGCTGCACAATTCAAACAAGGGCAGGATTCACAGCCTGGATAGAGCAGTTACTATTCAGGCCAAGGTAAATGGATCACTTGGACTATTAGCCACAGCCACGTGAATGTGAATGTGGTCTTGGCAGAAGGGATCATTTTCATAAATCCCCTTGTCTATATCTTAGGAGGCTAGGATTTGTACCAGGGTGTCTGCAGGTGAGAGGAGAGGATAAAACAGTCAGAATGGCAGCTGGGAGTGCATGATCAAAACCTTGCCCTTTTTTTGCATGCACCAGTGTTTATCAAGACAAAAAAGGCTGGGTTTAAATTGCAAAGTTTTGGCTATCCACTTGACTTTTCTTTGAGGGTATCCTTGATTTATACTAACTTTATGACTGTAAAATGAGAGAGGGGGAGAAAGAGGGAGGAAGGAGAGAGAGAGAGAGAGAGAGAGAACACCGACTAACACTTATAGAAGCATTTAACTCCTTGCATACTACCCTAAAAATAAATCCCATATCTTCCATTTTTTCATTTTTTCATTTATTTATTATTTTTATTCATATTTATATGCCGCCCTTCTCTGGAGACTCAGGGCGGCTTACAATCTTTTTTTGGAGCACAACCCAATGTGCTCAGCAATAGCCTTCATTCCATTGTATATGCCTGCTTATTACTAAGCGGCATTTTTACAAAGTCAGCTTATTGCCCCCAACAATCTTGGGTCCTCAATTTACCTACCCCGAAAGGATGGAAGGCTGAGTCAACCTTGAGCCTGGTGGGATTCGAGCCTGCACTAAATACAGGCAGCTGGAATTAAGTGCTAGGTGTTTAACAGCCTGCACCACCAGGGCTCTTTTCATGAAATTAAAGGACTTTTGTTACACTATAATTCCATGCATGTAACATTTTACATATAATAAGAATCTCTGTCCACAGCCCACTTCCATCCCACTGAATGGCATGTTCCCTTTGTAATGGTATGTGACCCATTCTTTATGTTAAAGGGAAGACATGGAGAAAAGGATCTTCATGGAGTAGAATAAGCTACACAATGTAGTTCTGAATATCATTCTAAATAAATTCCCATTGCTTTGGTTTTATGAGGTCTCTCCCACCCAGTGAACTATTGCATAAAGAATTGTATTATATGAGTGAAAAATGCAAACATCGAATAATCCATAGATAATAAGATTTTTAAAAGCCATCATTTAAAAAAAAAAACAAGTGCTATTGAAAAAGAAAGTTGCAAGACATACGCACTCTACTACCAAAAAATAGCTACCACGTATGACAATGCATTTATAAAGTGATTCCTAAAGGTAAAGGTTTCCTTCACACATACGTGTTAGTTGTTTTCAGCTCTAGGGGGTGGTGCTCATCTCTGTTACAAAGCCAAAGAGCCAGCGCTTTCCGGAGATGTCTCCATCAGAGGTGGTATTCAGTAGGTTCTGACCAGTTCTGGAGAACCAGTAGAGGAAATTTTGAGTAGTTCGGAGAATGGAAAATACCACCGCTGACTGGCCCCGACCCCATCTATTCTCTGCCTCCTGAGTCCCAGCTGGTTGGCTGGGTCTTCTTTTGTTGCCCTGCACAGGAGAACAGAGCTGGAAAGCAGGTTGGTGGGGTAGGGAGGGAATGGAGATTTTGCAGTATCCTTCCCCTGCCATGCCCACCAAGCCACACCCACCAAGCCATGCCACGCCCACCAAGCCTCACCCAAAGAGCTGGTAGTAAAAAAAATTGAATCCCACCACTGGTCTCCGTGGTCATGTGGCTGGCATGACTAAATGCCAAAGGCACACAGAACATTGTTACCTTCCCACCAAAGTGGTCCCTATTTTTCTACTTGCATTTTTACATGCTTTCGAATGGCTAGGTTGGCAGAAGCTGGGGCAAGTAACAGGAGCTCACTTCGTTATGTGGTGCTAGGGATTCGAATCACCAAACTGCCGACCTTTTTGATCGACAAGCTCAGCATCTTAGCCACTGAGCCATGGCATCCCTCCTAAAATGTGGCTCCTAGTGGGCTCTAAATGGGAAATAATCCTGCTAAAAACTTACAAAGCCAACCCTAATACTATACTGTGCATACTTCAACAAGCACTAACATGAATTATGGAGGGCTTGAAAGCTATATGCTTTATAAGTAAGACCCTACATTTTTTTCTACTTTAAGGATATTGCTTCCTAATTGCTTCCAAATTTCCAAAATATAATCCAGGAATTCTAAGTAATGTTTGCCATTATAAAGCCTTAATGGAGCAGTGGTTAGAATGCAGTATCTGCCCACAGCCTGGAGTTCGATCTTAATGGCTCAGGGTTGACTCAACCTTCCATCCTTCCAAGGTTGATACAATAGATTGTTAGGGTCAATATGCTGATATTGTAAACCACCCAAAGAGTGCCATAAAGCACCATGGGGCAGTACATACTGGTAAGTCTCAATGTTATTGCTTTGCACTATAACCTGTGAAGTTGTTTGACATTACTTGATTCCCAGATCTATTTTTTTTTAAATCATTGTTCCTTGCCCTCAAAATACAGGCCAATAGCAGTTGGCCTGCTCATAGTCAGTAAATGAAAATTGACTGCAGTAATAAAACTAGCTGCACTGACTGGCCTGTTTTTTGACAGCAAGCAAAATCTGCTTTCAGCAGGCAGAGTGATGTCACTGTGCAAGCATCACTCTGAAGTGAAGTCATGATGCAGGGCATGCAAAAGAAAAGGGAGTGGGCTTATCAAGCCTTTCTGGGAACATTCCTGCCCAGAGCCACAGTATGTGTTGTAGGCCCTTGGCATGTTTGCCTTTGTGAACCCCGCCTCTATAAACATAATAGCAATAGCACTTAGACTTATATGCCACTTCACAGTGCTTTACAGACCTCTCTAAGCTGGATGAGGTGTCTTTTTATCTATTAACCATATGCAATCCTAATTAAAACTCTTGTTCCAATTGCAATCCCAATCACACTTAGACTTATATACTGCTTCATAGTGCTTTACTGTGCTCTCTAATCAGTTTACAGCATATTGCTCCCAATAATCTGGGTCCTCATTTTACCCACCTTGGAAGGATGGAAGGCTGAGGCAATCTTGAGCCTGGTGAGATTTGAACTGCCAAATTGCAGGCAGCTGGCAGGCAGCACAAGTAGCCTGCAGTACTGCACTCTAACCACTGCACCACCGCGGCTCTAGAATTAAAAATATATATACCGTGTGATTGTCAATATTATGTTCATATGTTCACTATGAAATAAGGAATAATACTTAATTCATGTATCATTTTGTAACAATAGGTTGTTGACAATTACGTCTATCATCTATCACCAAAGTGACAAAATATTGGCATTTACACTATGCCCATAGATTGGAAATAAGATCATCCATTTGATGTTCAAATGTTGCATTTTCTTGCCTCAGTTTTAATTAAAAGGTATGAAGAGAAACAAACATTTCTCTTTATAAGGCATGAAATGAAATAATTTCTTCATTTTTATCTGTTCCAATTTTAAAAAAAAACATTTTGGTGAACTCTGGACCACTCCATTCCCTAGCTTGACCTAAGGATATTTCCATTTACTCCTTTCACCATCTGTCTACCTTAGGCATGTCAAGCCAGGGTTTGACCACATTCTACCTTCCTGTGAAATTAGCTTGAAAGTTTACCAGGGGAATTTTATAACTCTTTTATAGTACTGTAGCTTTTTTTTAAAGAAGGACTTTTGATTGTTAGAGATGTGAACTTGGTTTGATTAAGTGACTGCCTTTAATTTGTTTTGGTTTTTTTATTCTCATGGTTGCATCTTTTTAACTTCTATTTTTCCTTCACTTAATGAACATTATTTTAGCAATTAATTGCACTCTTGTGGTGAGAACCACTTTGGTGTAGTGGTCAAGGCATCAGGCTAGCTGGGTGATCTTCAGCCAGTCATTCTTTCTCGGTCCTAGGAAGGAGCAATGGCGAACCACTTCTGAAAAACCTTGCCAAGAATACAGGTAGTCCTTGACTTATGGCCACAACTGAGCTCCAAATTTATGTTGCTAAGTAGAATTTTGTTAAGTGAATTTTGCCCCCTTTTATGGTGCTTCTTGCCACAGTTGTTGAGTTGTTAACTTTGCTTGTCAGAGGGTTACAAAAGATGATCATATGACCCTGGGACACTGCAACCATCATAATGGATCAGGTGGGAGCTGTGACTAGGGGGGTATTTGCCCAGGTTCGCCTGGTGTGCCAGCTGCACCCCTATCTGGACCAAGATGCCTTACGTACGGTTACTCATGCACTCATTACCTCCCGTGTTGACTACTGCAATGCTCTCTACATGGGGCTGCCCTTGAGGACCACTCGGAGGTTTCAACTGGTGCAGAATGCGGCTGCATGGGTTGTGATGTGAGTATCCCGATATTCCCATGTTACACCCCTCCTGCATGAACTGCATTGGTTGCCGGTTGCCCTCTGGGTGAGATTCAAGGTGCTGGTACTTACCTATAAAGCCCTACATGGCTTAGGACCAGGGTATTTGCGAGAACATCTCCTGCCAGCAACGCCTGCCCATCGCCCTGTGCACTCCCACAGACAGGGCCTCCTTGGGGTGCCGTCGGCTAGACAGTGTTGGCTGGCAACCCCCAGGGGTAGGGCCTTCTTGGTGGGAGCACCCACCCTGTGGAACCAGTTACCCCTGGAGCTGCGGTTGGCCTCTGAGCTTTGTTCCTTCCGTCGCGACCTGAAGACATGGCTTTTCCAACAGGCCGGCCTGTATTGAGGGGCTGGGTTTTTATGGGTTTTTATCTGTCATTTCGTTGGGGTTTTAGACATTTGTTTGGGTTTGTTATTTAATACTTTTTAAATAATTTTAAATTTTGTATTGTGTGTTTTTATTGTTGTGAGCCGCCCTGAATCCTTCAGGAGATAGGGTGGCATAGAAATCCAAACAAACAAACAAATAAATAAATAAACAATGCCAGATGCCTAGCTCTGAATTTTGATCATGTGACTGTGAGGTACTGCAGCCATCATGAGCGTGAAAAATGGCCCTAAGTCACCATTTTCAGTGCCACTGTAACTTTGAATGGTCACTAAACAAATAATTGTAGTTGAAAACTATTTGTACTGCAGGGATACGTCAGGGCAATCTCTGAGAATTGGACATGATTGAATGGAAGAGAAAAATAATACTTTCATTGTATTTTAAAGATATTATCTCTGCATATTGTAATTCTTCTCCTTTACTAGTTTTCTTGATTATTTTTAACCAAAGAAAGTGGGCTATGCATTTGTTAAAACTTAAGCATCCTAGGGCCCATCCATCTAAAGAATGTGCTCTAAACCTATCCAGTTTTTTAAACTTTTAGAAACTTTTCTACAAGTAAATTAGCACAGCAGAAAAACAATCTGGGTAACCCTGTGTTTTTCTCTCTTTCTCTGCTTATGTGTATGCATGTGTACACAGAAAGTGTTATAACTAGACAATGATGCTGCTTTCATCATTTGTAAAATCTGGGCAAGTATGAAATTAATTAGGAATTGTTGAGCTTGTATGCAACAAAAGAGAAGAGAGTAGGTGGGCAGAGAACAGCTGTCAAAACTGAACTTTTGTGAGTGTCCATTTCTGAGTGTATTTTACTTTGTTTATTTGTGCAAAGTAGAAGAAAACATGTTTATTTTCTTCAACATCAGTATCTCTGGCATTGTTGAAAAGCAAGGTGGAATAAATGAGAAGGATGAGGTAGACATACACACACAAGTATTCAAATGCACATACATGGACCACTTGCTAACATATAGTTACTGTGCTACATTCAGTTTCCTAAGAGACAAAGATTACCATACAATACAGAAAAATACACTGCGCAGTTAGAAACTTCATACTCTAATTATCTTTCTGTAAACCTCTACTCAGATTGGGGTCTTGACAGAGCTAGAATAGAGTTGAGCACTTTTGCTATATGAAGCTATGCTTTCATTGATATTTCCTAAAATGGCACTTGTTGTAGGAGAAGGAATAGCAGAACTTGGGGCTGGAGTTAAAAGGAGGAATGGCCTAGAATCCTTATGTAGCCACAAACATGACCTTGAATGCTGACCCTTTTCTAACCAGGTGTTGAGAAGATTCCTGTGCATTGGTTTGTAGCAAGAAATCTGCTTAATTGCAGTTTACTTGTAGATCTGGTCTTTCATGCCTGACACTTATCTTGTTCTCAGCCATGTCATATAACTGACTCATATTCAGCTTGGGTAAAGCTGCAATTCCAAGATCTTCAATTCCATGTCCTATTTCAAGCCCAGTATCCTCTCTGTTAACTTTGCATGAAGAGTCAGACGCGAAGAGCTTCAGTGAAGAGTTTATTAAGTGACTACAGCTCGAATGGACCCGACTTGGCTGGGCTATGGCTGCTTCTTATAGCCAGCAGCCGTAGTTGCCAGCCAATCAGAGTGCAGGGTTTTTCCCACACTATTTAAACCAATCCCATTTGACATTTTACAAGAACAATTCAAAATTTATTTATTTATTTATAATGGGACATATGCACCCCATCTCCGACTAGGCTTACAAATAAAACAACAACAATAATAAATAATTTAAAAGCAGATTAAACTAAATAAGCCCCATTACAACTACAAATTCAATAAAATTATCCTATAAAAACTATCCCATAAAAACATCCCATCCCAGAAAATCACAGAGGAAATGTGTCCCATGACATTTCCCCACTGGGACTTCCTGTGAAAGAAGACCCTGTTTGACTGTTAGAATCTGGTCTCTCCTCCCAACCCATCTCCAGCCCAATGTCAGCACCCAAGTCAGGTAGTGATGTGCAATCTTCCACTTCTAAGGATGGATTTTGGCATTGTGACAGGTTTTGGGATGGTTCCTGTCGTAATGGTTCGTTACACATGAGGTTGATTCTTGCTTGCTGATTATCCTCCTGCTTCTCCCCTCCCCTGGAATTGACATTAGGTATGGGAACTAGAGAGGAACAATTGTGATGTTCCTGAGGTAATCTGGATCTAAGCTGATCAATGTGCCTGCTCCAGAGGACTCCATCTTCTGTTTGCACCCTGTAAGAACGAGGGCCTGTGATCTGAGTTATCTCAGCAGGAATCCACAAAGGTTCACCTATGAGGTTCTTAGCATAAACAGAATCACCCACACTGAATGTGTGAACTTTGGAAGTGGAATCTAGTGGTGCGTTGGGTGCGTAAGTGGGATGAAGGCGGTCCAGGGTAGACCTGAGTTTTCTACCCATCAAAAGCTCAGCTGGGGTTAAGTTAGTGGATGGACTAGGAGTGATGTGTTGGATACTAAGAAGTTTTTCAACTTTCTCAGTGATGTCCCCAGGACCCATTTGCTGAAGCTTCTCCTTGGTAAAACGTACCATGCGTTCAGCCCAGCCGTTAGCCAAAGGGTGCCCAGGGGCAGTAAGGGCATGTCTGATACCCTGTTGTGCTAAATAGGATTCAAAGAGGTTGGATGTAAATTGAGGGCCATTGTCAGAGACAAGAACATCAGGTAACCCGTGGGTTACAAAAAGTTTTCTGAGCTGCTTGATGACAGCATCAGTTGTGGTGGATGCCATGGGAAGTACCTCTAGCCATTTGGAATATGCATCTACCAGAATAAGAAAGGTGTGCCCTCTGGTAGGGCCAGCAAAATCAATGTGAATCCTGGACCATGGGCCCCTAGTACATTCCCATTCCTGTGTGGGGGCAAGAGGTGGAGCAGGCCTGACTACCTGACAGTTGGGACAAGATGCAACCCAGTTTTCAACCATTTTGTCAATACCTGGCCACCATACATAACTCCTGGCCAATCCCTTCATCCTTACAATACCAGGATGACCCTCATGTAACATTTCCAAAACCTCTCTTTGCAGTTTTGCAGGAATAACCACCCTGTTACCCCACAAAACATCCTCTTAATACAGATAATTCAGTTTGCCTGGACTTAAAAGGTTGGGCAAGGTGAGGTAGATCTTGAAGAGGCCAACCTTTCTTAATCCAGCCTATAACAGGAGCCAACACAGTGTCTTTGGCAGTCTCTCTGGCAATTTCAGCAGCATGAACTGGAAGCTTGGCAACAGTTTCTAGGAAAAAGGTGTGTGTTTCAGGTTCAAAGTCCTCCTTGTGGCAAGGAAGTGGGCAATGACTCAGTGCATCAGCATGTCCAATGTCCTTGCCAGGCTTGTGGATAAGTTTGTATGAATAAGCAGCAAGAAATTCAGTCCACCTCAGCATTCTTGGTGACAGGATAGTGGGTGTAGGCTTGTCTCCTGCCACAATGCCTAACAAAGGTTTGTGATCTGTAACAATGGTAAATGTTCTCTTCATGAAATTTCTTAACAGCTGCAACAACTGCCAATGCCTCCTTGTCCAATTGGCTGTAATTCCTCTCTGCTTTGGTCAAAGTGTGAGAGTAAAATGCAATAGGGCTTCCTCCCACTGGGAAGCCTGTGGCTCAACCCCCCACTCCAAAAGGGGATGCATCACAAGTCAGTACAACAGGCAAATTCTCAGAGAACTGTATCAGTACAGCATCAGACGTGATTAGTCTTTTAATACTGTTAAATGCTGATTGTTCCTTCCTGCCCCAGACCCAAACAGACTTTTTCAAGTAATCTGTGCAATGGTTCAGCAATGGTTGCCTTTGAGGTAGGAACATGTGATAAAAGTTAATAAGTCCAAGGAAGGCTTGCAAATCTGTTTTGCATTTAGGTCTAGGGGCTTCTTTGATTGCTTGAACCTTGGCATCTGTAGGGTGGATGCCATGCTTGTCAATCATGTAGCCCAGGAACTCAACCCTGTCAGTTTTAAGAGTGCATTTTTCTTCCTTGACTTTAACCCCACTTTCCTGAATCTGGTAAGGACTTCTCTGAGTCTTTCTTGTAGCTGAGTGTCATTTTCAGCAGAGATTAACACATCATCAAAGTAAGGCACTACCCTGGCAGTCCTTGGAGCATTCTTTCCATAAGGCTTTGAAAGATGCCTGGTGCCACGCTTACTCCAAATTGTAACCTTTTACATTTGAAAGCACCTCTATGAGTCACAATGGTTTGGGCCTCTGCAGTGGCATCATCAACTGTTAGTTGTTGATATGCCTGGGCCAAATCCAATTTGGCAAAGACTGTACCCCTGCCAAGTGAATGTAACAGATGATGCACCACTGGAACTGGATATGCGCTCTGCTGCAGCGCATGGTTCAGTGTCCCCTTATAGTCTCCACAGATTCTTACTGACCCATCAGTCTTGACTGGTGTGACTATGGGTGTCTCCCATCTGGAGTGGTCAGTGGGCTCTAAAACCCCTTGAGCTATTAATTTGTCTAATTGTGCATCAATTTTTTTCCTTTAAAGCAAATGGAACCCTTCTGGGCTTTAAACGAATTGGGGGCACCTTGGGATCTAGGTTGAAAGTGATAGGGGTCCCCATATACTTGCCCAATCCTTCGCTGAAGACCTCTGGAAACTCAGACTTCAAGGCCTCCTCCCATTCAGAGTTGCTCACGTGATTGATGCCAGTCACCTCGATGCCTAGTGGCTTGAACCACTCAAGTCCCAGCAAGCTTGGGCGATCCTTGTCCACGATGGTCAGGGGCAAACGTTTGGTGTGGCCTTTAAACTTCACATTGAATTCTCTTGTTCCAACTACTGGAATCTTGTTCCCTTGGTAGTCTTTAAGAGTCAGTGCTTGCTTCTGGAAATGCTTTTTCTGAATGTTGGGAAGTAGCCTGTGAATAGTGTCCCATGACACCATAGATAAATAGAGCCTGAGTCCACTTCCATTTGGCAAGGCCTTCCTTCAATGAACACCTTCACATGTACTTTTCTGCTTCTCAAGGGTGAAGAATGACCAATGGTGATTGTTTGATGAGTTTCATTCTTTCCATTTGCTTCTGAGTTGTGCCCCATTTTCTCACTGAAATTGTTGGGCTTGAATTCTTCTCAGGAAATTTCTCCTACTAGGTGGAGTTCTGGATGATTTGCAGACTCTTGCTAGGTGACCTCTTTTCTCACAACATAGGCAGATGGTGTCTAAAACTTGCATTCAGTGCGGGGTGCCCCCCAGCCTCTGCAATAAAATTCTTGCCTCTTTTTCCAAGGTCCTTCCTTTTCTTCTCCATTCTAAGTCTATAAATTCCTTCCTCCACCTCACTACAGTCTGAATCAGAGTCTATTTGCTCGCAATGGGTTGTTGTGGACTTTTCCACATCAGAATGGCTTGAGGCCTTGTTAATTTTCTTCATGGCTGCTGCTGAGGACTTGGTTGCTTATGCTGAAACAGCTTCCTCTATGGCCTCCTTAAACGTGATCTTAGGTTTCATTAGTAATTTGCTCTGTAAGACCTTATCTTTAAGGCCTAGAACAAACCGATCACACATGGCCTCTTCTAAGCTGGTAAACTCCAAGCACCCCAATGTCCTTAAACTTGCCACGAAGTCGCTAACATTTTCTCTTTCCCCTTCATCCTGACGGTAAAACTCATGTCTCTTAATGAGGCACGATACTTGTGGGGCATAATGGGCTCTTAAAAGCTTTTCTAAATCAGGCCATTCCATTACCTTCAAGTCTGCAGCTCCCGCCAATGCCTTCGCCATCTTGAAGACTGCCGGACCGCAGTGCATGAGAAATACCGCCCTCTTCCGCTTCTCGGGGATATCGGAAAGGTCGTTTCCTTCCAAATACATCTGGAAGCGATCCGCATACGATTCCCAGTCTTCCGCCACCGGATCGAACGGGACTGGGGGGGGGTGTTCAGTGCAGCCATCTCGCTCTTCTGCTTGTCTTCCACGTCGTCTCTTCTTCAGGGGAATCCCACCTTCGTCGCCAGTGTTAAGTTTGCATGAAGAGTCAGACGCGAAGAGCTTCAGTGAAGAGTTTATTAAGTGACTACAGCTCAAATGGACCCGACTTGGCTGGGCTATGGCTGCTTCTTATAGCCAGCAGCCGTAGTTGCCAGCCAATCAGAGTGCAGGGTTTTTCCCGCACTATTTAAACCAATCCCATTTGACATTTTACAAGAACAATTAAAAATAAACCAATAACATTCAAACCTACATACATAACACTCTCTGCTGAGTCAGTCTGGTATAGTGGTTAAAGGCAACAGACTAGAAATTGGGAGACCATGAGTTCTGATTCCATCTTAGACACAAAGTCAGCTAGGCCAGCCACTCTCTCTCAGCCCTAGGAAAGAGGTAAGGGAAAACCAATTCTGAAATCTTGTCAAGAAAACTACAAGGAGTCAACACTGACTTGAAGGCATGAAAAGAAAAAAAACCTCTCTTCTATATTCTATTTATGTTATTTTCTCTATTCTGGTATTATTTCAGACCATTTTTGACTTATCAAGATTGTTTGGAATTTAGTTTTGCTCCTTAGGCTCTTAGTTATCCCAGAAACTATCATTGGTCTTCACCATATAATACATTTTTGTGGTTTTTACTATTTAATTCAAACTCAAAGGTATGAACAATTTTTTTCCCAAAAATCCTTACAGTTGCAGAAATTATTTAAATGTAAACAATCATCAAGAGAACATTTCCATGCTTCATCAGTGTTAAAGTTCTAGCTAGGTTTAAGCAAATGCTAAGCAAATCAAATTTTATAAACTGAGCTTTCCAAAAACACTCTGGGTACTAGTATACAATCCTCAGAATTCAGAGTTCACAACTGCAATCATGTGGAGTTTAGTATTTAATATTCAGTTGCTTGGAATAAGGATCCGTATTTGGTCATATGCAACTCTATTTCTTGCATTTGTTGTTCTCTGTGATTCCAAAAATATCCCTCCAACCAACGGCAAACGTGCATATTTTCGACACTGACTACATAAACGACCAATTGTTCTGGATATGTAGGCTGAAGAAATATGGATGGAATTATGACTCTCTTTTGTAGAACAACATGATATGAGTGGCAAACAGATTACTTTTACAAATCAGTTTGGCATTCAATAAGTTAGGATCTGAAAGAAACATGCTTTCTTTTGATGCAGGATTTAGTAGATGAATGCAACCAAACCACTCTGCAACAGGATATAGCAGTTTCTAACTGCTTGGTCTCTGAGGATCTTCCCCAAGAAGAGAGAAAAACAGACAATACTAATACAGCAACTAGGACAGATAATAACATCATGAGCTTCTTCAAAACACTGGTAAGATGTTGTCATTGGATTTTCCCTATTTAACTGAGATGAATTGTTACACAAATTTGCTATCAATCTTTTCCTTCCTTTCCTTCCTTGAAAATTTAAATTACAGCAGCAGAAAAGTGACTGTCACAAAGATTGAATGTGAAATCATGTATGGCAGATGAGAAGAGAGTGTGGCCAGCTGTACTTGCTAGAAAATGTGAAAAGTAAAACTGTTTTAGAAGGAGTAATGAACTTGTAGAATAACTTTTCCCAGACTGGCACCCAACAGTTATATGGGACTAGGATCCCTAGTTTTCAGGAAGGATCATCTTAACCAGAAATCTTTGGAGTTAGGTTGTGAAATTGAAGAAGGCTACTCTAGAAGAACATAAGTCAATTGAGTGTGAAAGGTTGTGGTTTTTATTCATTAATTAGGAAGATCAAGTCAAAATTATCAGATATATTCTGATGAGGGTTTTTACATTGTGGAATGTTTATGTTGTAAGCCACCAAGAGTGTGTAAGTTGGGCAGCCATTTAAATGTGTTAAATAAATAAATAAATTTACTTTTTCAAGAGCAGGATTTTTAATTAGGCACAATGAAAAATTGCAGTAGCTATGAAAGAGTAAAAAAAAATCTGCACTTTTATTCAAAAATAATGCTGATGAAGTTCAATCTGTACAGAACTTCTAAACAGCATAAAGACTGACATTTAAGATTAATGTTAAAAATTAAATGAATTCAGACAAGCTTCTTTTTGCATATGGATTAAGTAGTTTGAAGGAGAGAATATAAGAAAATAAAATAACTGCTGGAAGGAATCTAAATTTGATCAAGAGTGGTAATGTTTTTTCCAATAGTGGTTAGCCAGAAGATAATAGCTGGGATTACATATCCTGCTAAGCAAGGCTGCTAAGCATTAATGTGGGTTCTTTGTTTTGTCTCTCTTTCACTGAAAGCAGGACAATAGTTAACAAAATATGTATAACTGCATTGATGTGGTGGAATGTAGTCTGGAATCCCAGGAGGGAGGGGTTGCTTCCCAGAGGTCAAAGAGGCAGCATAGCTTGGAGAGTTTTGTAGGCAGGAAGAGAGTTAAGATGGCCACTCCCTAGAAGGTCACAGAGTATATCCATTTTGTACATACAGTTGCTTTAGGTGGTTAAAGGTGATTAACAATAAACAAACTACTCAGAAGTAACTCCACATGTCAATCTTGGTTCTTGGGCTTTACAAATGATTTGTGAAACCAAAAACATGAATGAGTTTATTCTTCATAAGCAGCAGTTGTTCTGCCATCTAGTGTTGATGAATTTTTGTGTGGAAAAAAAACCATCCAATTTCTTTTCTGATAGATGTCTGTCCAACTTGATTATTTGAGGGGGAAATGTAACTTTACCAATCATTACTTTGCTTCACATATAGTTGGAAACTTCTTCAATTTAGTCTATATCTCTGTATTTTAAATCTACATCCTCCTAATTCCCTTTGCTTTTCAAATCAAAGAAAATGACAAGGTTTGGAATGGTTTTTAAAAACTGCACATTTCAAGGATGATTTTTCTCTTAAAAGGTTTCACCAAGCAAAGCTGATTCCAAGTGTGACACTGAGGATAAGGTGAGTGTCTTTCTCTTTGCAAATTCAACATTTGTGAGTTTTCTTGGGAGGTGGAGGGGTTACTTACATGGGCATTTCAGGATTGATTCATACATATATCTCATTTTAAATGGGAAAGCACAGCATCTGATAGGAAGTTGGGTGATTTTAAAGTTTATGTGTGATTTAATTTGCATTGTTTTACTTATTTCGTTTCACTTATTGAATCTACTCTTATGATGCTCAGAACTGCATACATGATCCTCATTTATTTTAGCTTCAGAATTCCTTATTATGCTTGGAGGCCATACTGGACAAATGGAGGCTGCTAACTTGAGAAAAGCTATTGTAAATTATGTCAGTCAAGGAGCTGAGTTCAATTCTCATTAAGCATGACGCTCATGATGACTAGCATCACTCATCTGTTTCATTTTGGGTTTCCATTGTTGTAAGAACTGAGTCTCTTGTGGTTTATTTCTACACCCAAAGTGGGTTTTTTTTAAGGCTACTGCCTCATCTACTAAAACTCTTGTGTCTTTCTGATTGTCTGTAACAGGGGTGGGATGCTACCGGTTCTGCCCGGCTCTATAGAAACGGTAGCTCTGAAGAGCAGCAGACCCCAGAACCTGGTTCTGTATTTGCTGCCCACCCGGGCTCTTACCTGACCTTTATTTCCTGCTTTTACAACCTCAGCTACTTTGCGCGGCACAGCTGAGGTTGAAAAAGCAGGAAAAAAGAGGCTTTCCAAACATCGTGCACCTGCGTGCAGCACTTTTCAGCTGTCCAGGCCGCATAGGAAAAGGTTTTGTTACACACACATGCAGCACGCATCTGGCATGCATGCGCACAAAGCACGCATGCGCACGCAAAACATAGTCACCGAACCAGTAGTAACACCAGTTGAATCCCACCACAGGTCTGTAACCTCCAATTTGACAAAACTGATAGGGCAACAATTTTTCATCAATGTAGCTCCAAGGGACTAATTAACAGTATATGTCCAAAATCCAAAACCCATGAGCCTTATGGGATTGAAACTTGGCAAAGTTGTGGCCACTTCAGTGTTATCATGCCACCGCACTGCTGTGGTCAACTATGGTCTCATGATTGTCATTTCCAACACTCCCTGCCAGCTTCCTACAAGGAAAGTCAATGGGGAAGATAGCAGGAAGTCAGGAATCACTCTCACTGTTTTTTGGGCAATTTTTTTCTATTTAAATAAGGAAATATCTCTAAAACATTGACCCAACAGGTCACAAGTTGTGTAGTTCAATGTGTATGAAGATGGTGGTTCTACAGATACATCTGGCATCGACCATCAGAGCTTTGAGGCTAAGGGTACAGCAAGATGGGGCAATCAGTTTGAAAGCCAGACATGCCCCCAAATTGGAGGCCTTCTTTCCCCATCCATTATCTCAGCCTTTCCTATATCACAAGGTTGTAATAAAAATAAAATGGAAGAACAGGGTAGTGTGGATGTTGTGAGTTTCTGGGGGAAATATTATTTCATTTAACAATATATTGAACTGATATGCCACCCAAATCTCAACAACTCTGGGCAGCTCACAACAATCAAACAAAGAAATCATAGTCAAATCAATAAAACATAAACAATCAAAAAGATGGTAAGGCTATGAAGTGAGGTAGCTCCCTTTCCCTCATAAAAGTCTGATGATGATAATAGATAGATAGATAGATAGATAGATAGATAGATAGATAGATAGATAGATAGATGAGAGGGAGGGAGGGAGGCTATCCTGTTGGAAATTCACAGCTGATCATTTTCATAATATTTTTAACTTCTGACAAAGCTATGTACTTACAAGAGTAAAGGCAAAAAGTGTACAACATATATTTAGCGGTGTTATAAATTTGGGGTGAATACAGTCTCATTGAAAAGCCCCAATGAAAAAAATCTTCAAACCTTATTTTATGGTCTACAATAGGCCAAACTCAAGTCAAATATTTAAAGCCATAATCAAAAATACCTTGTCTTTTTATTAAGAAATTATCAAAGGTGATCTTATGCTCTATAAGGAGGGTTGTATGCATTGAGGCAATTTTTCAAATAAATGTCTCTATTTCACTGTTAGGACTAACACTGTGAGTGGTCTGTAAGACCTCCATAGTTAAGTGGAATTGTCCTTGCCTGGGTTTTTGTTGATTTTGGCTGCAATACAGAGTCATTAGGTATCCATATAAGGATTAGGTATCCATATAAGGTTATAATGAGAATATGGTGCCCCATTAGTTTATATATAATCTACAAATGACAGCATCTAAAGTGTACCCTGGAGATCAGTGGTAGATATGTGTGGATTCCTTGCTAGATAAATGTATGCTCAAATAATATATTGTTGCAAATACAGGTAGTCCTCAACTTATAACAGTTTCTTTAGTGGCCATGCAAAGTTACAAAGGCACTGAAAAAAGTGACTTATGACTGTTTTTCACACTTATGACCTTTATAGTATCCCCATGATCACTGATTATGTGATCGAAATTCAGATTCTTGGAAACTGATTCATACTTATGACCATTGCTGTGTCCCAAAGTCATGTTTTGCAACCTTTTGACAAGCAAAATCAATGGGGAAGCCAGATTCATTTAATAACTATGTTGCTAACTTATCAACTGTGGTGATTCACTTAACAACTGTGGCAAGAAAGGTCCTAACATGAGGCAAAACTCACTTAACAAAGTTCTCACTTAACAACAGAAACTTTGGGCTCGGTTGTGGTTGTAAGTCAAGGGCTACCTGTAATTGAAAAAACTAGGACTGTTTCCTAGTATGACTTGATTGTTTATTGTACCCTATGACTATCATTAAGTGTTGTACCTTATGATTCTTGACTCTTGACGAATGTATCTTTTCTTTTATGTATACTGAGAGTATTTGCACCAAGACAAATTCCTTGTGTGTTCAATCACACTCGGCCAATAAAGAATTCTATTCTATTCTATGCAGTGCTGTATAGTACCTTACAAAATATAAAATTCTCTTTGGGAAAGTGAGATTTGTGGATATGAGTATTGAGCTTTATAAAGACATTATATAATTGTTGATGCCTGTAATGGGCAAAAGGAAAATAGAGCATGCAATGAAAATTCAACTTTGATTGATGTCACACAAAGGGATCTCAAACAGGCCATGGTGGGACTGAGAAGACGGTGACTGATTCCCTTGTCAAAAGCACCAAGAAAAAGAAGCCAGACAGCCCCCGATTAGGACATAGTACATTTAGCAAACTGTTTAGACATAAGGTTGGTATGGGAGAGTAACCTGAAAATCTAGAACCCTGAATAACAACAGATAACTTTTAAATCTGCTTATCCTGAATGCAAGCATGCAGCAGCTAGACTTACTGAAAAGCAAAGCTTGAGTTGGACATTGTTTAGAATTGTTGCTGGCTTTGACAAAGATATAATTTGGCAGCAGGGAAGTATCATAATAATTCTGAACATTTCTCTCTCCATTAATATCTGTGAATTCAGGGTTCAATGGAAGGAAGTTCCCACTGACTGCATATTCGTTGCTATTTTCTGTGTCTTGTTACTGAGTCTTTCTCACTAACAAAACCTGTGTCACCCTAACCAGAACTTAGTGCAATTCCATACTGCCATTAGTTTCACTCCACAAAGCAATTTGAAGCTGAACTGTGTGACTATCTTTCCTTCTTTTTGAAATGTTGAAAACAAAGCATGAAATTCAGTGCCCTGCTCCCAATCTACTGTCAATCATGCAATAACTGCCTCCACCTTTCACCCATCATCACAGAAGAGGGAGGAAGATAGGAAAAAAGGAAGGAAGGAAGGAAGGAAGGAAGGAAGGAAGGAAGGAAGGAAGGAAGGAAGGAAGGAAGGAAGGCTCAAGTACCTTTGTTTTTCAATCTTCTTATTCCTTGGATTGAAGAAAAGGAAACTGAATAAATTCCTTCCATATGAAAAATTCATTAGGTATAGTTAATTCAAGCTCCATATAAGAGGAGCTATGCTAATCATAGAACAAGAGCTGATTTTAGGAAATTTGCCCTAATCTGGCATAATTTAATGTGTTGTAAGCACAACTCCTTCAATTCCAGCATCATAATGGCACCAAAAGCAAGAAGGCTGTTTATAAGATGAAAACATGATGGATTGTCTTGGCATAGATTCTTATTTCCTGGGAAATAAGTTTTCCATGCTCAGCACTGCTGAGATTGTCTGGACTCAAAAGCAAGCCCAGTTGGGGCTGTTAGTCCTTGGATGGGACACCATCAAAAAACCCAGGATAACAAAACCCTGCACATGTAAAGCATGTACTTGGGAGAAAAAAAGTTCTCTATGGTTGCCAAGAGGAGTTGCAAAACCAACAAATTCCTATTAGCTTCACAAGACAATAGAGTTACCATGAGGCTATCTCTACTCAATGGTGTCTTCAACTAATCTTTACAAAGTACCTGAACTGATGCATTCTCTTAATCAAAAGATATTGCATAACCCCAAAATAATGCATACAGATTTGCTTCAGATAGTCTCACCTCCTCCTAAGATTTTTTTTTTCAGGATTACATCATAAAACTAATTTGAACCCCAAAGCAGTGACATTGCCTAATATCAAATACTAATATTGATATAAGTGTTTCCTTTCAATTGCTGATATGGTGAAATCATTGTAAGTTCAGATCACACAGATTCAGAAGAACATCAGAACAAAAGCTTAACTGGCCGAGCATAATATCCCATTCAAGATCTCCAGCTGGTCATGAGAACCATACTGTCTCTGCAATTGGAGACATTTAACCATCAGGAGGACAAGACACTGATTGCTGTATTGTTCACAGATTCCTCCCATTTGAAGCTTTCCTATTTGACATTTATCATTCCTCTTTGTGATATCAAATTGCAAAGCTTAACTGTGTTAGCCTATATCCCAATTCAACCCATCTGGATATCAGATACCAAAATTCTTAGCAGTAACCTGTCTAAGCTGGAATTCTGGAGATGAATTCAATCTGAGCTGAAAAAGCTTCTTGGGTGAGAAGCAAAACTTCTTCAAAGAAAAACAAGAAAGCCCAGTTGCCTCTTGGGAAAAAAACCACCTTTGGAACACCCATGACCTGATTGACTGAGGATCTCCATAAATGGTTCTGGAGAGATTGAAGGACATTCATATCTGCAGGCCAGCCAGATTGGGAAAGGGTTCATTATATGAAGTCCTTTCATTTTTCTGACTTGACTTTCCAATCATTCAGCATAATGGCTGCATAAGATTATAGAAGCAAAACTCCTTAGGAACTTTCTCCACCCATCATTCTGAGATGATTTTAGTTTAGCTACATCATGTTTTCAGTTTTATACTCCAGTTTGTCCCCTGTGACATTTCAGGGTACACAACTCAACATTTCAGAATGTCGGAGAAATGCTGAAAATATACCCAGAAAAATCTTTATAATGGCTTCACCATGTCAAACCCTGCGCAGTGCCTGGATCCCTCCATCCTTAAATATCATTACAGCCACTTCGATTCTTAGAGAATGAAAAAGCCCACATGATTCTCTCTGTGTTTGTGTATTTACATTCTTTTAGGCAAAAAAAGATGTTCAACAGACAGCAAATACCAAGGTGAGTAATAATACAGACAACTCTGAATTTTCCACTTGCATACAGTATTTCTACAGTTTTTGATTGGCCATATTGATGTCTACATTATTTTCATAACCTGTCTGATGTAATCTTCTGATGGATAAAGATGAATGTGTGGGGGTGCTGGAATGAAAGATGCCAGTATACCATGTTTTTCTGAGCTTCTTTTGTCTTCTCCTGTAGCCAAATGTGTTTTTCCATTGATGGTCTTTGAAGTTCAACTTCTCTGGAACAATTTTTTGATTTGTTTTGTTTCTAGCCAACCGAACAGCCTGTCTCTGTTGTCCCTGTTACAAAACCGGAAACAAGTGTGCCTCCAGCTCAGGAAAGTCCAGCAGTGAAGCCAATTGTGAAACCTCCAGAAGCTCCAATACTACCACCAGCCCCAACAGTTGTGGTTGTCACCAATGAAGCTCCCAAGGAGATGACCAAGGAAAGATCTTCTTCTACTCCCACACCCCTAAGTAAATTCTTTTGGAAAAAGGTATGTTTGGATTCTAGAGTCACTCACTTGGAAGTTTCAATTATTATTGGTAGTGCATTTATTTGCAACCATAGGTTTTTGGCAAAACTTGTATAAAATTACAACAATCTATATCAATTCAATTCAACCCCCTTAAATTAACAGTACTGTTAACATCTACATCTGTATCTTTTTTGTAGCCACTACAAACACAACTCATTTTGTTACAGGTTCATCTACCTCAGTCAGCAGAAAATAGCTTTTCTCTTCTACAGTATGCTGAGCTGATTTAGTTGAGTTAACAAAGGCAGAATAAATCTAGCTTTGGATTCCTGATATAATCTGCAATGTAATAAGTAATGGATCGGAGATCTTCCACCTATAAAAGATCACAAATATATAAACTGTGTGCAATTGGTAATCCCTTATACAGAATATTGCAACCAAATAGGCTGTTGGCATTGTCTGAAAACAAAGTTCTGTGATAGAGTTTGTAAATAAGATGACATAAGAAAAATTAAATTGATTAGTAGTTTTGTTGTTGTTGTTGTATTCCTATTTAATTTCTCAACTGATGTTTGGTTAGTTTCCAAGAGTTGCTGGAATATTTTTTTTTCTGACTACATTTTTCTTAAACAAAGGTGCATTTTCAAGAACAATAATAGATGTTTTTGATGCAATTCCAACCAGGTAACCATCATGTTTCCAGGAGTTACCTAAGCAGGCTGCTCATGTATTATTCCCACTGTGGTTCAGTGTGATGGCAGATTGGATAATGAGGAAACACTGGGTTTGAGATAAATTCAGTGTAGCTTGGAGGAATTGTATCACAAATGCAACACACCCCATTGCTATTGTTCTCTTAGAGCAGAGATTCCCAACCGGGGATGCAAGACGATATTCCTGAGGTACAAAAACCTGGGTTTAGAAGTTTTAGAATTATAGTGTATATGTATAATTATATGCTTATAATTATTTATTTTTAAGGGGTGCAAGAATATATCAGAAACGTTCTAGGGTTGCAGGATATAAAAAAGGTTGGGAACCCCTGTCTTAGAGGAATCAACCAATCAATCAGAATAGAGTTGGAAGGGACCTTGTGGTCTTCTAGTCCAGTCCCCTGCTCAAGTAGGAGAACCCATCAGAAATGAAGTCACAGAGATCTTTGAAAACAGTCCTGATCATCTCCTTGCATGATTGATGGAAAAATGAGAACATCTAAGGAAGATGCAATCAACAACCACATCTAAGAATAAAGTCTAGCAATCATGCTTTTGCTAGTCTAGACATGCCTGAAACATGAATACACCATGATTGCCTAGGTGATATCTGGAAATGTGAGGGCTATTTGGCTGGAATCTGCATAAAAAATGGAGCAAAAAAAATCTGGACCTGGAGGCTGAAGTCCAGCAATTGCACTCTAATGTCATAAATCCACAGCATCTATTCAAGATGCAAGTTCTAAGCAGAGATGGTATTCAGTCGGTTCGGACTGGTTCTGACATACCGGTAGATGAAATTTTGAATAGTTTGGAGAACCAGCAAATACCACCTGTGGCTGGTCCCGCCCCCCGCCCCCCACCCTTTCCTGTCCTATATTCCCTTGTTTTTTTTCACTCAGCTGATTCGCGCAGCAGAGCGGATTGCTGCGCCTCAGCTGAGTTAAAAACAACACAGCTCACCAGCACTGACACAGAGGGAGGTTTTTGAGTGCGAAGCATGTTCTCATAGAACTGGTAGGAAAATATGTGAAATTCCACCACTGCTTCTAAGCCATGGACATCATAACACCAACATTCCTGCCAGTGCTACATCTCACAATGAATGGATTTCAAGTCAAGCATGAACTCAAAGCAAGTGATTTCCTGAATATCTCTCATTTTCTTTGATCAACATAGGTCCCCCTCCAGGATATAGCTGTATCACTAGTAACATTAAGCCCGCTGAGTGAACATTACAAAACAGGAAAAAATAAATGCAATATTCTCAAGAGAATCCCATATACTATTTTATTTTTAAAAATAAATCATGACTGCTGTTCTGACCCAGGCTTCATCAAATGTAATTAAACACAAATTTGTGTTAAAAGCAAAACCTATTTTAATGCAATGGTGAGAATTACTTCCATTCACAGCCAGAACTAAATTGAAACAGTTCCCCCAAGATAAGCACATGCCTATCAGTGCTGTGGAATGCTGCCAAAAACAGAAGTATCCAAATTAATTATAACAGTACCAGAAAAAACCAACCAGAATACACAGGGCTTCAAAGAGGGCTCAGAATCTATTGAACTGCTTTGCTTCCTGCAAAGCTCTTTGCCATTGAGGTCTGACTTTTATCCCTTATGGGAGAGGCAATCACCTCCCAGCCTTACTCCCAAGTTGCCCCTTCTGCTTCAGCTGCTCTTGCCTTCTAGCAGCTCTGCGCACATGCACACTTGGAACAGGGTCCCCTGGGTCCTCTGCTTTGCTGCTGCCAGACTCCAAAGGCTCCAAAGATGGTCCTGACTCCATCTCTGCATCAGATGCAGGACCCTCCTCCAAGTCCTCTCCAGACTCCCTGACTGGTTCCCTTTCTTCCTCACTGTCCAATACCCCTGCCGTCTGCACCAGCTGCCAGCGAACCACAACAGAAGCCTTCTGCTTTACAGAGCATGCATTCAGTTTTAGGGGAAAACTTAAAATTTTCTGAATGGTATACGGATGGGGTTACTGTGAGAAATATTAGAAATATAGCTGCTGAAGTGAAAGTGTTACAGAGAAGCTATTTTTTATTTTTTTAAAAAAAATTAAACATTTGCTTTCAGTGGGATCATATTTTAATGTGATAATATGTTTTTATTATTACCCATGTATAAGCATTTGATATAATCTTGGATTATAATTGACACTGTGGTTTCTTCTGTCATCAGATGGTATTACAGGATTATTACAGTGCACTGCATATAAAAGAATAAAAACAGACTTTAGCAACAGACACAGTGATAACATAATGAGAATTATCATGAGTTAATTATAATGAGTGATAAGTGTTCCGGTTTTCTTTAAAATCGCTAATTTAATAAATTATATTTTTAATTAAATTAACTCTGCTTTTATTAACTGCCACTTTTCTCAACCAGTTTAATTAGGACTATTTCTATTTTTTTAATTAACAAAATTACCAGCTAAATTTCTGTTGATAACTCTTAAAGGAAAAGGTGGAAGAGCATCATAGAATCTAGCACTGATGACGTTACTTAGTTTGGGTAATGAAATGTCTGCAAGAAAACAGTCAAGTTCAGAAAACATCAAGGACCTCACATTTCAATTCTGGGCTATAAATATTCTTCTTTATTGGTAACACCATTACCTCATACACATTCACAGGTACTTAAATTAATCCCTAATGTGGACTGCACAATATAACATAGCCTCTAGGGTATAACATTGTCAAATTCATGGTAACATTTATTATACTAATGAAAGCAAAAAGAGAAATTGGATATCAGAGCACTAATTTTGGCATTAATTTTGGCAGTAGCCAGCATTTTTCACAACGTCTCCTTCCCCTCCTCTTTCTCTTCTCATCTCTTTCTTCTCTCACTATGGAGTCTTAGTCTACCTTTATACTATTTAATCTTTAATCTTATTAAACATTCTACCTTGCTTCTCAAATTCATTTATACTTCTCCGGGTGTCTTAAAACTTTTAACATCATATAAAAGTAATGCTAATCAATAAAGCAGAACTTGATTGTAAAGCATAATTTACAACAGTTCCTGAATCTTATTTGCAATAACATTTAATTTATTTATTTTATTTATTTATTTATTTATATTTTATTTTTATTCATATTTATATCCCGCCCTTCTCCGGAGACTCAGGGCTTACAATTTTGGGATACAACCCAATGCGCTCAGCAATAGCCTTCCTTCCACTGTATATGCCTGCTTATTACTAAGCGGCATTTTTACAAAGTCAGCTTATTGCCCCCAACAATCTTGGGTCCTCAGGGTCCCCACAATCTTGGGAGGATGGGAGGCTGAGTCAACCTTGAGCCTGGTGGGATTCGAGCCTGCAATAATTACAGGCAGCTGGAACTAAGTACTAGGCTATTAACAGCCTGCACCACCAAGGCCCAGTCATTTGATTTGTCAGTCGCTTACAAGATAATAGGTATAAGTATAAACATGAGTATGAATACAGGAAATAGCTACGAATAAATGGGGACAATAGGACAGGGACAGTAGGCATGATTGTGCACTTATGCACGCCCCTTACAGACCTCTTAGGAATGGGGTGAGGTCAATAGTGGATAGTTTGAGGTAAAAGGAGTGGGGGTTAGAGGATGTAACAACAGAGTCAGGTAGTGTGTTCCAGGCATTGACCATTCTGTTGCTGAAGTCATACTTTCTGCACTCAAGTTTGGAGCAGTTTACATTGAGTTTGTATCTGTTGTGTTATGTTACACTAAATTTCAGTCTGAAGGGATGTGTATATGGAGCATAGGGTCCAGTTTATTTTTTTTTAATGGGAAAAAATCAGTAACTCCTTGAATATAAAAAATATCCAGAGAAAATAACTTGCTGAATCTTATGATATAATCACAAGGACAAGTGGCTGCCTGCAAAACCCGCTGATTCCATTCTAAGAGTTTTCTCCTAATTACATTTAAAATATGACTTCTGGATTGCAGGCAAAAGAATGTGCTCAATGCTATGCAGTCCTTAGTGCCAAAGAAATGTTTCTGACCACTGTTAATTATCATAAAGACATTATTACTGGTGTATCTATTTTACTTCCTTCACTAAGTCCTAAGTGCCTGATTGGATCAGGAATTCTGAAATTGGTAGCTTTGATTTTTGAGAGGTGTGTGAGCCTTGGGATAAATTAATTTGCTTCCTCTTGTAGCAGAACACCAGGTTTGCTTCTTCAGCCTTTCTTCAGCCTCACTGAGAGAAGATCGTCTGAATCTCATCTTGACTGATCTAAATGTCTTGGATGAATTCACGCATCCTTGATAACACTTCTTTTGAATCATTGCAGACTCCCACAGATGACATAGAGGTGATAAACACTGAGAGAATTGAAGCATCTCCAGAAGTCCCAGTGAAAGATGAAAGAAGGAGCCAGGAAGTTGCAGAAACCAAGTCCAAAGGAGAAGAGAGACCTACCAAAACAAATTTGAGAAAATTCTTTAAACTGGTAAGACTGATGTTTCTGACTTTGTATGTCAGCTGTATTAGAATCATTCAGCAATCAGACAGCTTAAAGTTTAATTAATAGTAAATATGATGGGACAGCTAATTAAAAAGTTTTTGTAACAGTCCTATGTTGGGTTGAGTTCATCAGGGTGGATGGATGGATGGATGGATGGATGGATGGATGGATGGATGGATAATCATTTTTACCAGACCAACAGTGAACCCAAATTTGGGCCTCCATTCCACAAAATATGTGGCTAGTAAGGAATGTTAAAAGTTGCCCATAAGTCCACCTCACATTATATTTATATAGTTCATCTATAACATTTTATGATAGGCAGAATTTTAATGACTCTCCAGCAGCTAAAGATATGCTCCTGAGTAAAAGGCTTTTTCCTACTGAATTCCACTTCTCTTGAGTTCCACCTTCATACTACAAAAGGGTTCAGGGTGGAAAGTGGGAATCAACAGTTCCTCTACTAGCAATGGCCATTATCTAAATATACCACAGCTACTTGACTAGAAGTCCATCAAGCATCAGACCAATCAACCATTTATTCAAAAGGAGGAAAAAAAACTCCTCAAATGTAAACCTTTGAGAATATATAAAAGTCCAGGGCATTTTTTTTTCACTACATGGATAACCATCTACCACATGAATTCTTTCATATACAGTAAAGATTCTAATCTAACCATGTCACCCCTGAGACTTTCCTGCCCGCTCAAGTTGAGAAGTCAGCTAAGAGTGAGGTGTCTCTAGTTCTGTGATCTACTAACAAGTCCTAGTCTAAACCCTGACACACTGAAATAAATCATTTCTGGGGGAGCAATTGATAGATTGTATAAAAAAGGCATTAAAAGGTATGACAAATGATGTGGTAGACCATATATTTATTCTAAATGGATGTTGAGGGGACACTCCCAAATTTGGCTAGAGGTTCCCTAGAGGATATTCCTATGAGAAAAGAAATCACATGCTTTTTTATTTGCCATTGTGTTCCTAAGTCCTGAAACAGGAAGACTCAGCTAAACTCCTGTGTACAATCATTTATAATCACAGTAGGAAGAAATTCATGTAACCCTTTGTTATTTTAGTCAGTCAGGAGTGACACAGGGGTAACTCCTCCTGAAATAAATGGGCCAGCACCTGATCAGCAAGTAAGTGGATGGATCATTTAGTTTTCCTTCGGTGATGGTTCAGCTGAACTCTTCTTCTGGGATTTAATGAGGACGTGCATGATTCTTTTATATATTTGATATACAACTCTATGTATTTCCTCCTGTCTTTGTTTCCCAATACTTTTGGCACTGAAAGTGGCACTGTTGGTTTAAATTCTTTTAAAAATCACTCAGTTCAACTCAGTTCAAAACTGAAGCTAAAAAGAAGAAAAATGGCATTGTTATAATACAGTTCTCAAAGGCTGGATCAATTGGTCAGAATATTTCTTGTGTAATACAAAAGTTTAACAGTTTAGGACAGTGTTTTTCTGGTGAAACTGGTCTATCAGGGCAACCTGGTCTACCCAAATATGGGATGAAGCATGCTGCTTCCACTTTCGCCTTTCAGCCCCAATCCAGGAGCCTTCGCAGGCAGTTGTTTTCGTGACAAACAATTTTTTGTGTTTAATTTATATTTCACCAACAAAGAAATAAAGGGAGACTAGTATAAATCTATTTCAAGCCAGTCTGGCTAGCTGATGAGAGCTAAATAGCTTGAAATAGATCTATACTAGTCTCCCTTTATTTCTTTGTCCATGAAATATAAATTCCACAGTTTAGGGCGGTGTTTCACAATCTTGGCAACTTTGTGTGGATTTCAATTACCAGAATTCCCTAGCCAACATGTATAACACTGGTTGAGCAATAGCCTTGTCATTATTATTGAAAAGATGAAGCATTTCCATCCTCCTCTACGTCATATTCTTCAGAAGTGTTGGCTTGTGACTCCTAGTATTTTCAGCCCAGTTAAGGAAGGTTAAATTAAGCCTGGTTGTTCAGGCTAGAGAACATGTTTCAGCCTTATAAAATTTAAGAACTATTTATTGATATGCCTATGAACTATTTATATAAACTCCAGAGACCACTTTGGTGAAACAGCTGACTGTAAGTAGAACAATATGTAGGTGCAGCATTTAATGACACCGACATGGGAAAACTGGCTTTTCAGATAAAACATACAATATGATAATTTTAAGCCAATTTATTTCAGACCGATTTAATATTTCCTTTAGCTTCAGAAATTACAACTCTGAGTGTAGAGACTGCAGACCAGGGCATGGAGCCTAAGTTAATTAAATGTAGAATCTTTAAAAACAAAACTGTAATTTGATGCCCTTGCATCATTTTTGTTTTGCAGTCTTTAGCACATGTCTGGTTACTACTCTACTTTCATTCAATGAGCCAGTTTAAAAGAATGTGTTGTTTTGGGTGTGTAGTTAGTTCCTTATTCCAGACTTCCAACTACAAAAGGCGATGGATGAATATTAAATTCTTTGTACTTTGTAATTTGAAACTGCAGCCATATCAACAGTGCCATTTTGTACCTTACTCTTTATCTGTACTGTATCCTGCTCTTTTTTCCTTCCTTTGTCTGAAACACACTCTCTTGTACTTGTGATGTCTTTGCAAAAACAATAAAGTAAATGAAACATCATCTTTTCTTAATTTGTGGTTCCATGCAGAATTTTACAGGCTCATTTGACTAAAATCAGGAAAGTTCCATCTAACTTCCTATATAATGTAGGCATAACATTTCTAGCTTTACATCTTAGGTTCTCCCAGAGGGGCAGTTCTTAGCTCTTCCAATCAAAAATTTTAATTTATGTATTTATTTATCAAATTTAGGTACCACTCTCAGAGTCACTCTGTGCAGTGTGCAAACAGTATTTTTTTCACTGTCTGAATATTGTGAATCCCTTCCCCCAACAAAGAAAATAATAAATTCTGGGGTGGGAAAATACAGAAATACATATTTCTTCTTACATAATAATAATAATTATAAAATCAAGGCAGGATTATTTTGACTTTTTTCCTTCTCACATTTCTTTCCATCTTTGGACTGTGTGGTCTCTTTTCCAGATCCCACCTAAATGGCTAACTCTTCCTTCCTTCCTTCTGTGTCTCTTTCCAAAGATCAGCTCTGAATTCCTTTATGTCTAATGATTTTGATAGATTATATTCTATCAAACCTTGTGTTGACTTTTGAAATCACAGAGACAAATACCAACCCTGCCATATTAGAGATAATATGCTTTGATTACTAAGGATACCTTCCTTGCCACTGGCTTTATTGGTTGGAGCTTCTGTATGTTAAAATCCTAACATCTGGAGACCACGAAGTTGCTTGCCTACCCTTGTTGTAAAGAGTGATACAAGTTGGCAGGGAGGAATGCTGACATGGCATATGCCAGTGCCAAAAGTGTTATCTGCTCCTAGCTCTGGGCCAAACATCTTTCCCCTTTTTCATCCTTAAAAAAAATAAATATAAAAATCTAGAAATAGGGGAAGGGAGCGATATTGTAGAAACCCTGTGATGACATTTTATTCACATAAACACAGGGTTGAGAAAATCAGATTATGTGGCAGATTATGCTTGCTGTATAGTTTTTCCCCTGTGCCACGGATCTCATCAGGGTATGGTTTAAAAAAAATGTCAAGAAACTTATTCTGATAGCATAGTTGTTTTTTATGATACGAAAAAATAGTATAAATGTTTGGGGCTGCTGCCAAAATCACCACTACCTTTAGGAAGGGAGGAAAGAAGAAAAGGAGGGAGGGAGCAAGCGATCGAGCAAGGGAGGGAGGACCAAAAATAATATAAATAGGTATTTGGGTTCTGATTTCTCCATTCTTTGTGTTCCAACTGATTTACAGTTTTTATTAATATATTAATATTGTCCAATACCTTGACTTTTTAAAATGTACTGTATGGACACCCAAGAATCAACCCTACAACTGGCATTTAGTCCTGCATGTCGGGTGTAAGATTGCATCCAAAGGTCTCCTGAGCAAACAAACCATTCCCCATTTGGGCTTTCATTTTGCAAAACAAGCTGCCCTTTTTTTCTTTTAAACTCACCGACCAAGTAACCCTGTTTGAAACTGCTCTAGACCCTGGACTTCACAGACAGACCTTTGACCCAGGCTGAGAATCGAGACTCTGCAAGCAAAGGGAGCCGCAAGAATTCAACAGACAACCTGAACAAGTCACAAGAGATCCCCGAGAAAACCAAGGATCCACAAGAGTCCAGACAAGAAGAAGCAGCTGAGATAGACTCCCTACAGAATGGAGAGGATGCAGCACAACAAACCCCTCTCAAGCGAATCGAGAAGCGACAAACCTTTGGAGGGTTTTTCAAGGGCCTTGTAGGTTATCTTCATCTTCCCTTAGCAATCCCTACTTAGGCAGCACTTCTGGAAGAAAACTTTCTTGAGGAGAGGAGAATAGCTCCTGCACCTTCATTCTTTTCCCAAGCATGAACGGGAGACTAATAATTTGAAGGAAAGGGGCACCAAGCTGGAGGGAGATCTGGCCCTTCCAAGATTACCAAAAGCAGAGCTATAAGAACAAGTGTCTACCAAATTCTTTCTTCTGGATTGCTTTGGGATTCAGATGAAGTGGAATCCTTGGCCAGCCTGGTGCCCTCTAATTCTATGGGGATCAGCTCCCAGAATTCCCTACTAGCATATCTGAAAACTGACAGGGATTCTGGGAGTTGAGGTCTAAGTACATCTAGAGAGTGCTAGATTGTGAAATAGTTATTTTGCAATTGAAAAACAGATCGATGTGGATTTTTATTCAATAAGTGGTTTTCCATCTGGGCTACGGTTAAGCTATCAGATAAATCAACTTAATTGCCTAATTTTTCTTTTTTAGGCCCAGAAATCTCTTTCCAAAGTCATGCCTTGAATTAAAGAACTATATATCTTTCTTCACATAGCACATTGGGGTTTAAATCAAAGGCTAAGTTTAGTGCTTCGTATTGAATTAATATATTATTCATCATCATTTCTTTCCTCGTTGGATATCATTGCATTAAGGGGGGAAATGTTTTTTAACTTTAACTTTTGTAGGGTTCTTATGGTCAGTTACAAAATAGAGAATCTCCTAATCAAGATGGACAATACTATAGTGTGGAAATAGACTATCATGATCAACTTCCAGAGTGGCTTTATTTATATATCCCTATGTATGAGGTAACTCCCAAAAACAGATTGTTAGTAATCAGTTAAATGTGTGTTGTGTTGTACACATCAACTGAGTCCATTTGTATCCCCACAAGATTTTTTTTTTTATTCCTGGAATTTCTGCTGCAGCAAACAACATTCCCTGAGTTGTGACTCAATTGCACATTGTAGAATTTATTTATTTATTATTTATTTATTTGATTAGTCAATTGCTTACAAGATAATAGGTATAAGTATAAACATAGTTATGAATACATAGATATATATAAGAAAATAAAAGAAACAATAGGACAGGGATGGTAGGCACTTTGGTGCACTTATGCACGCCCCCTACAGACCTCTTAGGAAAGGGTGAGGTCAATAGTAGACAGTCTAAGGTTAAAGTTTTTGGGGTTCAACACTTTCATCCTATTTTTATCTGCTCCTCTTTTCTTACGTATGTCTTTCAGACTGTGAGTTCTCAAGCCAAGCTCTGTGCATTTATATATTTATTTCAAATAGCAGGCCCAAGAGGACATTAAAAGGAGAATTACACTAAAATCATTCTCAATGAATCTTGTCCAATTTCCTGACAGATAGGAAACTTGCAAATAACATGTAAAGCATCCCAGAACACTTTGGAAGCTATTAGTAATCCATGTTTTGTTTCATTTTTCCTTGCAGAAGTTAAGTGAAATGTTAATATTATTTTTAAGTAGGATCAAAATAGTAATGAGTTAGTACCACAGGAGCTCTACCACACCAACCTCTTCCTGTATCTCTGCATATGCAAAGTCATATAGCACATAGGAAAGAGAGAGAAAATAAGGCAGGATAAATTTGTTTTGATGAATAATGTGATATGATTGAGCAAAACTTCTGAGTTGCTTCCACAAGCAAGAAATATATCACATCTTAGCGTTTTACATATGATAGAAGAGGTTATATACACAGATGCAGAAATGGTAGAAATGTAATTAGTGACAGAATATTGTCTTTTAAAAAGTTCCCAATCCTTATGCATGCTTAACAATCCAAAGATTTGGAATGAAATTTTTTTGGGGGTGGGGTTATGTTGTGATGCACATTAAAAAAAAACTGCTGGATCTTTGATTGTATTATAATGGCTGCCATCTTGGCTTCTTTCTGTCCATCACAGACACCTCAAAAAGGTTCATTGGTCTGAGTGACGAGCTTCATAATTTTTGTTTCTTCTCATTCAGAACAAAATAAATTACAGTAAAACATCATGCAAATGTGTGAATCATGTCGCCAATATACATATGTTGTAGATTGCAATTTTTTCTCACATGGAATTTGCCTCATATTGGCAGTAAGTTTGTTTGTTTGTACAGTAAAATGTGCACACAATTCTGGATGCAGACTCCTCCATCATATGGATTAAGAAAACAGCCTACTAAAGAGAGAAATAAATAAAAACATAATTTCTTGAGCATCTTCAGCAATGTTTACACTTTTCTCTCCCTTTTCTCCAGAGTCCCAAACGGATGTCAGATGCTGGGGTACAAACAGATCCAGTGTCTATTGTGTCTATCGTGAAACCTAATTAATTAACAACTGGAAGTCTCTGAAGAATCACTGAATCACCTTTACTTCTCCTCCTTTCAGGACAAAAAGAAAAAAAGAAATGATTGGTATTGTTTATTCCCCCCATCCCTCCTTCTCTTCTTTTCACGGCAAACTAAGTCCTAAGGGCTGATATACAAATCCAAGGTTATTCCAAGTAAGATGTTTTGTGGAATGTCTGTTTCCACTATCATTCACCCATGGTTTCTCCCACTGCCTTGCCCACTCTCACTGCAGTTCAGTCTGTTGAATCACCATGTATATCTTCTCTCCTGCTGCCATGATACCTTCCATGGGATGACCATGAGGTAGATTTCTCTACTCCAGTGTTCTCATTGGTCATGCACTCAAAAAGCCTGCCATCTGATTGGTTTAGCTGCCTGGCATTCCTTTTTCTAACAGCAGTAAAATGGAGTGGTAGGAGCTGCAGCCTGGGCTAAGATCCAAATTAAACACTATCAAACTTTCTTGCTGCCCTGAATGCACCCACTGGGCTAATATATGCTTTGAGAGACTACCTATTGCAGAATATATTCTCTTAAAAGTTAAAAAAATAACAAAAGCTTACAGAGGCATTAAGATTTAAAGGGAACCCAGCATCCAGGATATCTGATATTGATTCATCAAAACCCAAAAGCAGATAGACATTACCAGTATAAGGGAATGGGTTAAGATTTGTTTCCTTCTTTTTTCTGAATTAAAAAAAAACCAAATTAAAAAAAGTACTGGAGAAAGCCTGCCTACAAATTTATATGCATTATGCATTTCTAATATATATGCATTTCTGTACTGAGTTCATAATGGGCTCATTTTGGACACTAATATTTCCTATACTTTGCTGCATTTTATGCAATCTTCTGTGCATCTTTTTTAGCTACAAATCATGTCACAGGATTGTGCAAAGTGTGGGTTGTGATGCAAAAGAAACATCTCTAAATTCACAAAAATGCATACAGTATGTTTGTATTTTTAAAATTGAAGAAAATGTATTTCCCCTCCAAGCGTAACCCAAACTCCATGAAATGTAATTTCCATCCCAATTTTCTTCAAATGTCCTTATTTTAAGAGAGGATCATCTCAAGACATCTAATTGCAGGTCCATTGAGCACTTCAGAGCCAGATAACAGAGAAACAGAGCCCTGTTAGATGAGAACAGCAGACAAAGTCTGACTGAACTTTTTGCAAATAATGGGATTTTATTAAAATACATAAGCTTTCATGAGTGCGAATGTAGCTTGTGAAAGCTTATATCTTTCCACAAAACTGGTTATTCAGAAAAGAAACCTCTGGATTTTTTATTTTTTATTTTTGTTATCATAGACTAGCCCAGCTCTCTTTCTGTTATTAGAGCAGCATATAAGACCCAGTAAATAAGTAAATGTAGTTTCATGATCTCAGATTATCAAAAATTCTTTGCAATTACTCTTGGCTGCAACTGAGTCAATCATTTGAGAACCGATTTGGAGTATGAATGAATTCTGAAAGTGTTCTCTTACTCATATTAGAATATCAATCTTGGATCATTTGTCTTAGTTTGCCCAATTATGCAAAGAATACCATTTATATTAATATGTTTGCAATTTGTTTCTTTTTCAGTAATTTACATAACATAAATTCAGTTTCCCTGCTCTGTGAGAACATGGATAATCTGGGGTTAATTTTAATCTTAGGAATATTGTGGGTTATAGTAAAACAGTGGTGCTAATGTGGAGATAAATATTCTTATGAGCCTCTCTCAAAGTGTAGAAAGGCTCAGCGATAGCTTTGGAGAAACTATATACAAAGACGGCTACAACATGTCAACATACATGTTTTAAGTCCAAGAAAAGTGGAATACAGTAGAAAGAAGCTTAGTTTGGCTCCTTAATTCACTAAAGTCTAACAAAGAGAGAGGAGAAAACTCAGTCAGGCATTCAAAATTCTCTGACTATGCCCTACGTCAGTAAATAAAGTTTCAATAAAACTTGTGGAGTTGGCTTCCTGTTCTAACCTGTCTTCAAAGAGCTGACAGTAAACCAACTTCAAACAAACCATGTTAGAGGGAACCATCTAAGTAACATGTTCCGGCATTAAAACCTAAAGATACTTAAAGAGAACTTTCCAGAATGAGATGTTTAATTGGCAAGCTAAGAATAGCTCTTATGGATGAGTTAATACAGACAAAGAGTGTTGTTTACATTGGTCTGACAGTGGCATGGATCACACCACAGACTTAAGGGAAATGATGGTTTGAAATCATATTTCAAGCCACACTTTCATATCTCCTTTTCTAGGCCACCCTTATTGGTAGCTTTATCAGAAAACAATGCACACTCAGGATAGTCAATGATGAGACGAGCCATTGTTCAGTATTATGTGGTGTTTGCAAATGCAAGTATGGAGAGCAATTGACCAGAGTATGAAAGCTTTCTAAGGCTGCAGTTATAAAGATAATATAATGTAAGACTCAGTAGACAGTGGGGATTTATAACTGAGTAGGCTTGTTTAGGGTTGCAGTAGACAATAAGAAAAGGATGAGATTAAAATGCTTATGGTTAGATGTACATTACAGATAGTTCTTGACTTACAACCACAACGAGCCCTACATTTCCATTGTTAAGTGAGACATTTGTTAAGTGAGTTTTGCCCCATTTTACAACCTTTCTTGCCACTGTTGTTAAGTAAATCACTGAAGTAGTTAAGTTACTAAACTGGTTGTTAAGCGAATCTGGCTTCCCCATTGACTTTGCTTGTCAGAAGGTTGCAAAAGGTGACCACAGGACCTTGGGGCAACAGTCATAAGTATGGACCAGTTGTCAAGCATCTGAATTTTGATCATGTGACCGTGGGGATGCTGCAAAGGTCGTAACTGTGAAAAATGGTCATACAGTAAGTCCAGTGGTTGTATGCTACCTGTTAGGCCCAGTTCAGCCGAACCAGTAACAAAAATTCCTACTGGTTCGGCTGAACTGGTAGTAAAAAAAGCCTCTGACGATCAGCTGAGAAGAGAAAAAAAAGCTGCCGATGATCAGCTGAGAGGGTAAAGAAGAGAAAACCGCAGGATCAGCCCTCCCAACTGCCCCTGTGCTTTTCTTTATCCTCTCAGCTGATTGGCGCTGCAGGCCTCAGCTGGTGTGGGGAAAGTTGGATGCATGCGCACGATCACCAAGCTGGTAGTGGAACAGGCAGGATCCCACTGCTGAGTAAGTCACTTTTTTTCAATGCTATTGTAACTTTGAACAGTCACTAAATGAACTGTTGTAAGTCTAGGACTACCTGTATAGGATCAGGGGGATCCTCTTTAAATGGTACCATTTTCCAGGGAAAAGGATAAAACAACACCCCCCCCCCAAAAAAAACCCTCCATTGCAAGTTGTAAACTAAGCTATTTTCAAAACATACAAACGTAAAACCAATGGCCCACTGTTGATCCTGAATACCAGGGCTGCATTCATGACTTTTTAAAGGCATTTTTGAAATTGGTTTTCAAGTGATTTCAGGTAGTTCTCAAGTTACAACTACAACTGGGACAGAAGTCCCATCATTAAGTGATCTGCTTGTTCAGTGAGTTTCATGCCCGATTTTATGAACTTTTCTGCCACAGTTGTTAAGCCAATCCGGCTTTCCCCATTTGACTTTGTCGGCAGGTTGCAAATGGTGATCATGTGACCCTGGGACACTGCAGCCATTGTGATTATATGCCAGTTGCTAAGTGTCTGGATTTTGATCATGTGATTGCATTGTCACATGATGGTCATAAGTGCAAGGACTGGTTAAAAGTCACTTTTTTCAGCGTCATTGTAACTGCAAATGGTTGTCAAACAATGGTTGTGAGTTTACCTGTAATTCAATTGAAAAAGCTGAAATTTACAGGATTTCTCACTAATTCTCATCTATTTCTGTCTTCATGTAATGAAATGCAAGAAGTTTGCTTCTCAAAAGTATGTAATTAAAGTATTAACCAGAATCCAACACAAGGGGGCAATATGGAGGCCCTTTTATTACTAACCTAAAGGATATATTTACTTCTGTGTTATTAATATAATTTGTGTATTGTTATGCAGGGGAAGATCAGATTGTTAGGTTATACAATGACATGATTTTTAAAAAATGGATTAAAAGAACAAACGCAAATGATAACTGATTTACAAACATTCTGTGGTAGGAACTTTTTATAGCACATCTGTGCTACACATACAAATACATTCTATTCATTATTGTAAAAGTAAGGTACAGTAAGACTAATGTTATAATTTAAACTAGCACCTGAATTTTAAATACTTGTATATTTTGATTTCCTTCTGATTCAATAAACATTATTTAAGAAAACCTATTTGCTCTTAATTGCTTAATTAAAGGTTTTTATTAATTCTCTATGGCTGTGATCCCAATTTTGCAAAACTCGGGTACTATATATTGGTGCTTTTTTACTGTTTTCTGAAATGTATTTAGGATCTATCTAAGACCACACCTGATGTCTGACACCCAAGGACTCTTTGACATTCACTGGCTTTTTGATGACAAAATGACAAACATGAACACAGAAAAGTGTAACCTACATTTCTCCAGCCAAATGATTGATGTGTGTGTATGTGTGTGTGCATCTTTCTTGCTCTCCCTCTTGGGTGGCCACTCGATTGGGGCAGATTGCTGTAAATCCATTTCATAAATACATAGCACATATTAGGTTTAAATTAGTACAGTAATTCATATTTTATATATTTGAACCTCATTGGAAATTGCATATTCAGCAATATATTGAAGCTCATGTTAAGACTATCAATTTTGACTAGTTCAGATTTCTGAACCTTGCATTAAAGAAAAGGGAAGTTTTTGGCTGCCAACTTTCAAAGGCTCTCCTTGTACATACATGCTAGTCATTTCTGGCTCTAGGGGGCGGTGCTCATCTACGTTACAAAGCCAAACAGCCAGCGCTGCCCGAAGACATCTCCATAGTCATGTGACCAGCATGGTTAAATGCTGAAGGCGCACGGAATGCTGTTACCGTCCCACCAAAGTGGTCCCTATTTTTCTACTTGCATTTTTACGTGCTTTTGAACTCCTAGGTTGGCAGAAGCTGGGACAATTAATGGGAGCTCACTCTGTTACGCGGCGCTAGGGATTCGAACTGCCAAACTGCCGACCTTTCTAATCAACAAGCTTAGCATCTTAGTCACTGAGCCACCGCGTCCCTATCAACATTCAAAGAGAAAAGTAAAAACTGAAGCATGCTCAGGAAAATTATCAAGATGGTGAAGGGATTGGAAACAAAGAAATAGTTAAAAGATCCAGGTGTCAACTTCTAAACATGCCCTGCTGTCACAACCATCTTTTCTTTGAAGGAGTTTCCATAGATACATCAGAACACCTAATTGGACAATGTGACCTGGGCAAAGGAGGAGAGAAAGGAATGCATTCTTTAATTAGATGAAAACCACGGGAACTAGCTAGAGTTGGTTTTGCTTCATGGGTGCCGAAATGATGTACTCAATAAAGTTATGATCTGATTGTCTCGTCTTGCTAGCTTGGTTTGGTTCATCAGTTGGAACCTTGACATTAAACCAACTCTATGGTTTAATTTAAACAAAAGACAACTGAGGGGAGATGACACTAATCTTCAAATATCTGAAGAGTTATCTGTGGTGGCACAGTGGTGGTGCAGTGAGCCATGGTGGTGCAGTGGTTAGAGTGTAGTATATAGGCTACTTCTGCTGACTGCCGACTGTTTGCAGTTCAGCTGTTTGATTCTCACTGGCTCAAGGTTGACTCAGCCTTCCATCCTTCCGAGGTTGGTAAAATGAGGAGCCAGATTGTTGGGGGCAATATGCTGACTGTGTAAACCACTTTGAGAGGGCTGTAAAGCACTGTGAAGTGATATATAAGTCTATTGCTATTGCTATCCCATAGAAAGAGAAATAGACTTAGTTCCTGTTGCCCCAGTGGTCAAGACTAGAACCAATAAATTAAAAGTACATGAAGCAGGTTGAGATTGACAGCTGTTGGAATAGGCTATTGCTTAGGATGATGGAATGTTCCTTCATTAGAGGATTTAAAACAGAGGCTAGATCAATATTTTCTCAACCTTGGTGTCTTTAAGATGTGTGGCCTTCCAATTCCCAATGAATAACAGAGTTGGAAGGGACCTTGGAGGTCTTCTAATCCAACCCCCTGTTCAGGCAGGAAACTCTATACCATTTCAGACAAATGGTTGTCCAATTTGTTCTTAAAAACCTCCAGTGCTGGAGAACCCACAACTTCTGGAGAGTAGATCCTGTGCTGAGCAGGAAATTGGACTGGCTGGTCACTCTTCTAACTCTATGGTTCTACTGAAATCACAAATCAGGTGTGACTAAAAATGTGCTCACTGACCTAGCACAACTGCTTGAATAAATAATACCCGAGTTCTAAAGTTTAGGCTGAAGATTAATATTATGAAGATAAACCATTTATTTTACCCTAGCTCTCCAGCATACAGGTTTTTGTAGTTTTTGAAACTATTTTAGATTGCTTCAGTTTATGTCTTTTAGTAAACTGTTTCAGTCTACATAGTGGCTGGGTCATTTCCAGGGACTTTGAGTGTATGTGCACATTTGTGTGCTTGAATATATCATTAGGAAAGAAGAAGAAAAGCAAGTTAAGTGAAGGCCTGACTTGGAAATCTCTCTCTTCACACATTTCACTAAAATGAGAAGTGCTTGTTTTACCTTATCATGTAGCATGAATCGAGCTCCTATGGTTTCTAAATGGCTTAGAAGTACATGACCTTGGCTATCCCCAACACACCCCTATCCACACCCACTTTTTTGAGAAAATATACTGCATATAGTTTATTTTCTCATCTATACATTTGTAAAGAAAACATTTAAATAGAGAATTTGGGGAAACTACAACTCCTCCCTTTCCATGGTCTCTCCTTTAATGACTACTAGCTCTTTACAGACTACTCAATTTCAGTGCAAAAACAGGAAATCCTGCACCACCTCTTTTGAAGGTGTGTTTTCCCCCTGTAATAAGTGCTTGAAATAAGTACCAGATCTGAGAGACAAAATCCACAAATTAGCAAGAAAGAGAATCAGAAAAGTCTTATATAGATCTAAGTACCCTGCAGGTCTGATCCAGCCCGTGGGCCTTGATTTTGACACTCCTGGTTTACAGAGTCAGCATATTGCCCCCAACAATTGGAGTCATTTTACTGACCTTGGAAGGATGGAAAGATGGAAGACTGAGTCAACCTTGAGCCAGTCAGGATCAAACTCCTGGCAGTGGGCAGAGTTAGCCTGTAATACTGCATTCTAAACACTGTGTCATCACAGCTTTTATGACACTCTCTAGATAAGGGGTGTCCAACCCTGGCAATTTTAAAACATGACCGGCAGGGGAATTCTGAGACTTAAAGTCTTAAAGTTGCCAAGGCTGAATCTAGATATATGGTGATCACCACATCAAAAATTTTGGGAATTATGATCCCATACATTTGAAGTATACCATGCTGAGAACTAGAAACCAAAAGAACAAACATGCTGTAATTACTAAAACTTTCAAATAAACCTATTTCCCCAAAACTGATTTTCCAGTGAATCATTAAAATATATATTTCTGGCTCACCCACGTTTTGATTCACAAGGAAGTGGTGTTCCAGTTACATGCAGCTTAGTCAAAACAGTTGTTCATCCATATCTTTCTTCATTGTATTTGAAAGATCTCCAAGTCTTCCTCCTTAAAACAAATCTGAAGATATTGTCAGTGTGGTGCCAAGCACTACCAAACATTTATACTAAGAGTAACATATTTAGAAACTCCACATATTATCATGTGATTTTCCCAGATATTTATTATTTCATCAATACCCAGTGTTTAAAAGTAAGCACTCTTTCTTAACAGAAAAATATGTAAAAAAAACCCAGCTTCCAATGTATTTGGATAACTCATAGGATAATGCCTCAAATTCATTTATTGTCAGATGAAGAATTTTCACCCAGTATAGCTCTATGTAAATTATGTACCCCTATACCCAAACTATTCATTTACGTTAACATCCATAAATCCTATGGATTTTTCCCCTTCATTCTTTTGGATAAAAGTTTGAATAATTGTTCTTATTGCTTGATAATAAACAGATGTTAAACTCCAAGTACATTTTGGGAGACTAAGACACTGCTGTTTAAGCAATATCTAATATCATGTATATGCTAGAATAAGCTTGCCCCAAGCATAGGTGGAGTTGCCGTCTTCTGCAAAATCTCAAAATATTTGGCTTGGTTTTTGTTTCTTCTACTGGTATTTTTTTTACCTCTTAAGCAATTATGCATTGATGTTTTTTTCCCCAGTGTTGACAGATAAAAAGTGTTGTAGGTATTTTCAAGATCTTCCTGTTTTTGTCACTAATTGTTATGCCACTAGTTCTATTCTTCATACATATGTGTGGTGTCACACTTGTACAGAAATGGCCAGGCTACCATCACAACACTGGTTTTGGGGGGGGAAACATTACAGGATTATTAAGTGTTGTGATTTGGTCTTGTGGTTTATTGGCATCTTTTTGGAATATTTTCAGATAACTAACTAGATTTATAGGAAATATTTTAAGGTTTTTTTCATGTTTTATTTATTTTAGAAATATTTTAATGTTAAAGATGTTAGTATTATGTTAAATTACATCCCAAAACTTTAGATTATGACCATTTTGAGGAGGGATAGTTTTAGGGCCTTGGATATAGCTATGGTAATTATTTTGAAAAATTAGGGAAGTAGTACTATTCCTGATGTTAAGGATTTAATTCCTGAGATAAGTAACAATCCATTTTTGAAAAGGCCATTCTATCCACTAATCAAAATCACTCAGTATAATTTTGTGCAACTTTTTATAATATTTTGTAGTGTTTCACTTTAAAAAAAATTCCTTAAAATAAATTTATAAAATTCTTTGCAATTTGATTAATCTGTGAGATATATAGCTTTCCCGTTTTCTGGTAATTGTGTGTTTGTGTGAGTGTGAAAGTTCTTTTGTTAAGTTGGATGGCTTTTTAATATTTTTTCCGTTTTCTTTTTTTTTCTTTTGCTTTTTCTTTCTTTCTAGTTTTATAGAAAGAAAAAGAAAAAAAACACAAAATAAAAACTACAGCCACTCAACCTAACAAAAGCACCACTCTCACATACGGACAAAATAAAGTTTTCTTTAAAAAAACAAACAAACACCACACTGCATTTGGTAGCCCTGACACTCACCTACTCATTCTCTCTCACACATACACACAGGAAATGGCTGGATTAAAGTCTGTTCAGACACATCTTTTGTCAGTCTTCAGTTGAAAAACATTGCAGATGCACTAACTTTAATGAGTCAACCGTTTGTAGCTGGCATAGAAGCTTGGAAAAAAGATGAGCTGCTTTAATCAGTAGGTTGTGCAAACTCCATATCCTTCCTTTCCGATCATTTTAAAAGTGTGCTCAGGATAGCCCTAACAATTATGCCTTTGCATCCCCTTATTATCAAAGCTTTCGAAGCAGCTGAGCCATGATCAGCAAAAAATATAAGTGGGCAGCATAGTCCATGGTGTCCTCTTCTCAAATACTTCTTTCTCTCCCTCTTTCTTTCTCTCTCTCTTGTGAATTTCAGAATGTTCAGTATCAAAATAATCAAACTTTTGGGACATGGTACATTTCCCTTTCTTCTCTTTAGTTGTCATGCAACATGGAGAGGGAGAGTTTTTGACTTGCCAGCCTATGCAAATCTACTACAAATCCCCTTCTTCCTTGTGGTGAGGAAATCAAACAACTTGGAAAAGTCTCAGTTCCTGATTTTTTCCCCCTTTCCCTCCCAACAGCTTCTGTTTCATCATCTTGAACTAGTTACATGTACAGGCTGACAGTTAGTGCAAGGTCTGCTAAGAATGAGATAGTCCTCCCTGGTATGCGATTACAATTTTCAAGCCTTGCCCGGTTTTATTGACAAAGTTCCTTGACTGTTGCTTAATTTCACTTCCGTGCTCTGCTTTCTGATTTGTACACTCTCAACCCCGCTGCTGTTAAACTCCCTGGCTGAGGTTTTAATCTCCTATAACCAGTAGAGGGCACCATAATGTACTTTCTGAGGTCGTTCCATTCATTTAAGAATAGCTTCTTCCTTTTTCACCTCGACGTGCAAAAAGTAACATTAGATCTATAAAGATCTTGGGGGGGGGGGTTTCTATGCACTGCTGGGACTTCAATTAAGGGAGCGGCTTTGAAGAACAACTATGACTAGACACAAGAACAGTTTTTCCCCGAATGCCATCACTCTGCTAAACAAATAATTCCCTCAACACTGTCAAACTATTTACTAAGTCTGCATTACTATTACTTTTAATTCTCCCATCCTTCCTTTCATCCATCTCCTCCCACTTATGACCTGAAGACCTGGTTATTTGACCAATCTGGGCTGTGACCCATGGGTGGGGTGGTTTTAGATTTTGATGGATTTTAAGTTTTGTATTTGTAATTGTAATTGGGACTATTAGTTTAATTCTTTTTAAGTATTTATTGTGGTTGTTTTTATTGTAAGCGAGTCTTCGGAGATGGGGCGGCATATAAGTCCCATTAATAAATAAATAATAAATAAATAAATATGACTGTAACCTTGTTGCTTGTATCCTTATGATTTATATTGACTGTTTCCTAGTATGATTTGATTGCTTATTGTACCCTATGACTATTATTAAGTGTTGTACCTTATGATTCTTGACGAATGTATCTTTTCTTTTATGTACACTGAAAGCATTTGCACCAAGACAAATTCCTTGTGTGTCCAGTCACACTTGGCCAATAAATAGAAGTCTATTCTATTCTATTCTATTCTATTCTATTCTATTCTATTCTAAGCAAAGAGATCTCCTTGTCAGAACAGCTTCACAATAGCCTTTGGGGCAGGGGAAATAGGCGATCTGTTTTGGCTGTTCAAGGCAGATCAGCTCTCCCTCCAGGTATCATCAAGGCAACCTGCTTTGTTAGAGAGAATTGTGATAATTGGATTGCTCTGAAAGGGAAGGAGGGGTTGACTTTATTTTATTTATTTATTATTTATTTAATTGGACTTGTATGCCGCCCCCTCTCCGAAAGGACTCGCAATTAAAAGACAACAATAAATATTTTTAAAAAATTAAACCAACAAGCCCAATCACTAAAGTCAATTTAAAATAAATTTACCCCCCCCCCCAAGAGGTCAGTCCAGCCCAGCCTGTTCAAACAACCAGGTCTTCAAATCGCGGCGGAAAGAGCGAAGATCAGGAGCCAGACGGAGCTCCAAAGGGAGTTGGACTTTATGAGATGGTTCCTTTCCAAAACCAAACTCAATAAACACAGTCCATTTCTTATAAGCTCCAGTTATATATACTCTTACGCCTTAGATTTAGCACTGCCATTCTTGTAATCAACTGTTTCATTTACAATGTATTTATATAATATTTATGCCCTGTCTCAGTTCTAATAAATTTTGGGTGAATAATAAAACTATTGGTGATAGATCTTCTGTTTTATCCTAGTATTATGGAAAGTATTATGGAGATTTATATACCATAGGTATTTGTTTTCTGCCTTGTGATCAGAGGAAACAGAGATGTACATGGGGACTGAGTGAAAATCATCAGGATGGCAGCTGTTTACAGGTATTGGATGCGTAACACATGTAAGCAAGGTACAGGATCAGATTGTATGTTTGTGACTACCAGCTAACTTATTTTAAGTTCCTCAGAATGAGCACCAAAGGTTACAAAGCAGAGATACTTCATCCCCCTGGATTTAATTAAGTAAATATGATGTATTTTATCCAAAGACAAACAACTTGAGTAAAGCATGGTAAAGCCTGCTGAATAAACTATAGTTAGAATTTTTTGTCTTTATTTATTTGTTTCCAAAAGCAGTTGGCCATGGGGAGCTTAGTCTTCAGAGTGAAAAAGATACCCAGAACATGGAAAGAAAAGATCCAGTTATTGACTAACAATTCAGTTACTGCCCTATCTAGAAATGACCAAGACCTTTTACACCAGAGTGGGCAATTAATTTTGCCAAGAGGTTACTTGAAAAACTGGGACTGTTGTGGAGGGCTGGGGAAATCTGGGAGTTGAAGTCCACCCATCTTAAATTCACCAAGATTGAGAAAGACTGATGTAGAGACATAGAAAAAAGTCACTTTGGCCAGTTAAGGTGCTAGATCAGAGCAGAAACATTCTTAGCAGAAGGAAATCAGCTGGTCACTCTGGACCAATCTCTCTCTGCCAGTCTAAGGAACATCACAGTGGCAAACTACTTCCAAAAATTTTGCCAAGCAAACTGCAAAGTCTTGTCAATAGCCTCACCAATTGGCAACTTGAATTTTATCCCCAGGAACATCTCAAGGTTTAAGCAGCTGAAGTATTGGAATAAGCCACTGTTCCTCATGTTGCAATTTGGGAGAATATATCTCAATTCCAGAAGTACTAGAATTCTGACCCATTTCCATTTTCCTGATAGAGACATGAATGTCTCCATCATCATAAATAATGGAGGGAATGGGACAAGTAACATCACATATCTGCACCAATGATGTCATGCCACAAGTGATGTCACAGTTACTCTGTGGTAAGTTGGACAGCTAATAAATTTTATAAATTATAAATAAATTATGGCTTCTACTACATCCTAAACCTCTTCAGTTGTTTGCCATTCTCTTCATTTCCATCCTTAATGCAAAGAATTAACCCAGTCTTCCTCAATATCTTTTTTCAATTGTGGTGACCAAAACTGGCTGCAGAATTCCAAGTGTGGCCTTACTTCACTTCACTTGATCTTGATTCTATCCCTCTGTTTATGCAGCCTAGGACTGTATTGGCTTTCTTGGCAGCTGCAGCACACTGCTGGCTCATATTTTTTATATTTTTTTTAATTACATTTATATGCTTCTCGAAGACTCAGGCCTTACAATTCTGGGATACAACCCAGTGTGCTCAGCAATAGCCTTCATTCCATTGTATATGCCTGCTTATTACTAGCGGCATTTTACAGGTCAGCTAATTGCCCCCAACAATCTTGGGTCCTCAATTTACCTACCCTGAGAGGATGGAAGGCTGAGTCAACCTTGAGCCTGGTGGGATTCGAGCCTACAATAATTGTAGGCAGCTGGATCTTAAGAGCAGGCATTTAACAGCCTGAGCTACCAAGGCTCTATTTAAATGATTGTCCACTAGGACTCCAAGATCCTTCTCACAGTTACTACTATTGAGCAAGGTACCACCTATACTATACCTGTGCATTTTGTTTTTCTTGACTAAATGTAGAACCTTACTTTTTTCACCATTGAATTTCATTTTGTCAGATAGCGCCCAATGTTCAAGTCTGCCAAGATCCTTCTGTATCTTAAGCCTATCTTCTGGAGTGTTGGCTATTCTTACCAACTTGGTGTCATCTGCAAATCTGATTAGTTCCTCATCTATCCCCTCATCCAAATCATTGATGAAGATATTGAAGAGTATGGGGCCTAAAATAGAGACTTGGGGTAGTGGGGTACCCACTTCCCTCCATGTAGATGCAGTTCTGTTGAGGACTACATGTTGAGTGCAGTTGGTCAGCCAGTTACAAATCCATCTGGTAGTGATGCTGTCTAACCCACATTTTTCTATTTTATCAAGTAGTAGGTTATGGTCTACTTTATCATATGCCTTACTGAAGTCCAAGTAAATTATATCGACAGCATTCCTCTGGTCCACTAATTTTGTCACTTTGTCAAAGAATGCGATAAGATTAGTCTGACTTGATCTGTTTTTGACAAAGCTAAAAAATGAGCAAGCAGCAAGCAATTTAATTCCCATTTTAAATTAGTGGTTCTTACTGAATGCTGCTGTTGTTAGGAAGTAAAAACCTGTAGGCTGGAAAATTACATCAGATGTACAACAGGGTGCTAAGAGAAGGAATGGGAAAGAAAAGCATTTTCAATTAATCTGAAGCATTTATATGCACAGTATTTATTTGGGAATTAAAAATAGTACACTTACCTCCAAGACGTGTCATAAAGTAACAGCTGAGGAATTGTGTTGGGAACAGAAACAATGATAATATCATCTGTAGAAGTCTGAAGGATGGGAAACAAATGAGTTGGTAATGAGGCTTTCAGGACTGGGAGAAATTAGAAAACTAGGAAGACCGAGAAAGAAGGGAACAATGAGATAGACCTGGAAAGTAGAGTCTTGCTTCCTTTTCTTTGAAGGTGTTCCAACTTCTTCTAGCAATTTGAATGGAGTCTATAATTTGAAAGCTTGTCTGGAGTTCTAATGCAAATGGGCTAGGTTAGGGATAGAACCAGGGGGGGCTTCAAAAAAAATAGCAACTGGTTCTCTGCCCAGTTGCTGGATGGGCATGGCCAGGGGGGCGTTTTCACCCTCCCCAGGCTTTGGAGGCTTTCCTCGAGCCTCCAGGAGGGCAAAAACGGCCTCCCCGGGCTCTGGGTGCCTTCTGGAGGCCAGAAATGGGCCTGTTTCCAGCCTTCTGGAACTTCCAGGAGGCCCATTTTTTACCCTCCTTGAGCCTCCATAGGTGCCCTGCACCTACCTGGGATCCAAAAACAGGCTGCATGGAGACTCCTGGGAGGAGAGGGGCAGGGGTGGGATTCTACCAGTTTGCACCTATTCACTAGAACCGGTTGTTAACATTCTAAGCAGTTCGGAGAACCAGTTGTTAGAAGAAATTACTGGCCTAATCCTGTAAGGAAGGCAGGAAGGAAACATGCTGGTGTTGCTTACAGAAACTGCCTCTCTGTTAACCCTTATTACATTCTTGGCAGGACTAGACTTCCTGTCTCTGGAACTTCTCTGGAGTTTTTTCCCTTCCTTTGCTGGTACTTTGCCGGTAGCAGCACACCCCTGGATGGAAAATATAGAAAAAAATTTGTTACATGGTAGCTAGGAGTCAAAACTTGATGTCTTGATGACTTGACTTGATGGCATATAATCAATCAATCTCCAAATGAAATACCAGTAATCATGATTTTGTCAGCTTAGTAATGTACAGGAACTCTTCATTTCAGTGTCCCTTTTAGAGCTATCAGGCTGTCTGCCCTTGCATCTTGTTATATATTGAAAAACAAAAATACAAAAGCTGGCACATGGCCAAATAAAACATTCCCTTCCGGACTTTCATTCCCAAGTATACATACAGGTTACAAAAACTCCTCCAGTATGTAAAAACGATGATCAGTTGCAACTCAAGGCTTCTCCAAAAATGTGTCCATCTGCTCCCAAAGGACAGAGACAATAGCTTTAGGGGGTGTCCTGCAGGAAGGATCCGCTTGTCAGTTTAGTGTAGTAATTAAGGTGCTGGCGATTGTGAGTTCCCAGTTCTGCCTTAGGCATGAAAGCTGAGCCCAACCAACCTCACAGGGTTGTTGTGAGGAAAATAGGAGGAAGGGGCATTAAATATTTTTGCCACCTTGTGCTACTTTTAAAGCGAAAAGGGCAGGATGAAAATCTAATCCATCTATTGGTCAATAAATAATAGAGAGGATTGCATATAGCATTCTGGGAGATGGGTGGTTTATAACCGATTATGAACCACCATTTTGTGAGTGGACAAGACTGCTGAGTTGAGAAATTGAGAAATAGACACCAATAACTTAAGTCCTGCCTTGTCAAGCAGGCAGGAGGAGGCCAGCAAAAATAGAGGCAACCTCGTGTAAATATATTCCTTAAAATCCTTCAGAAGCTTATGTTGAGTTGCAATGTTTGGAAAGCTGATTTGCAAAGCAAGTCCTTTGAATCTGGAGAACGGAAAACAGGGAAAGAAGCAAAAGAGAAGGGGAAAGAGAAAGAAACTTCCTCTTGAACCTGTAGAGGCAGGAAATACCTCCATTTCCTTACTTGTGGCTCTACCACATTGTTTTTATTTTATTTTTAATGTGCAACAGAAAAACGTTAAGATTATTCTGAAACAGCTGTTTGTACCTTCATAGAATCTTGGAATTAGAAATATAAGAGGTCATCAAGTCCAACACCCTGCACATGGCAGGGTTTGCTATACCACCCCGATAGATGAGTATCTTGCTGTAAAATTGCACAGGTACATATTAGAAGAAAATCTTCAATGAAAGTTATCTAATTAATATGAAATTAATTAAATTAAATTATTTAATTATTTAAATTAAATAAATTAAATGAATTAAAGTTATCTAATGAATGGTTTAATAAAAAGAAATCAAAATGTCAATTAGGTAAAGAATAAGAAACTATGTAAATATATATCTATATTCATAGCTATCTATATTTATTAATACATTAATAAATATTAAGTTGAAATTGTATAATGAAAGAAATGTGTATATAGAAAGATGATACCGAAATGTAAAAGATGTCCTGATGTTGATATAACGATGTATAAAGTTTTATTTTATGTTTTTAAATTTTGAAAACTAAATAAAATTTACTAAATTTTAAAAAAGAAAGTTATCTAATTAATAATATTGCTGCCTTTTGGTACTTTCTCTAGCTATTTAAAATTTCTGCAGATTAATTGCAAAAAAATGTACATGGCTATGTGTCTGGAATCCAAAGTGTTTATCACCTTGGTTGTCTATAGCAAGGGCTTCCAAACTTAGTAACTTTATGACTTCTGGACTTCAACTTCCAGAATTCCCCAACCCGCCATACTGGTTGGGGAATTCTGGGAATTGAAGTCCACAAGTCTTAAAGTTGCCAAGTTTGGGGGTCCTGGCCTTTGGTATACAAGTGTTTGTCCTCCAGTTTTCAAAAAGTAAGAAAAAGGAAGGGCTGAATTCCAGAGGGGTTGAGAGCAGTCAAAGAAGTTGTTTGATCATGGGAATACCTAGACACTCAGAATCTAAAATGATCAATCTAAGGAAACAGTGGTGAATGGGTACACAATAGGGAGGCTTGAAAAAACAGATTAGGGATAGATAGTTTCGAAAAAAATCTATGTGTGTGGTCACTAAGAGTGGAAAACAACCTTATGGCACACAATCAATTTGAAGCCGTCAGTAAAACATATCACTTTTGCAAGGCTTCTGATTATAACAGAATTTCATAAAAGCACCAGCACAATCTTCAGATACACAGTGACACACACAAACAAGAGCTGAAGCTTGCCTTCGAGCATATCATTTAAAATTAAAATGATTCCAGAAAAAAATCGATATGCACTTTTTAAAAAAAGACATGTATTCATTTAAAATTGACTTAACTTTTGGATAAATGGAGGCTACATATGGAACAGACTTCAGGAGAAAAAGTAGATTCAACAATCCCACCAACATTATACTACAGAAACAAAGTTGTGACCTGTGTGGACTTGTGCTTCACTAATTGATGAAGTATAAAATAAAGTCCCATTTGTGCCTCTAAAATTCAGGGAGAAACACATGGAAGAAGAAAGACTGCACCATTTGAATGATACCTCTATCAGTAGTCCCAGTAGATGTCAGAGGAGCATATCTAGTTCATATATAAGTATATCCTTAAGCAGTTAACAGTAATAACTGCACCATGATTTCCTGCCACTCACAGCAACTTCAGAAAGCCAGTATGCAGGAAGTGGAAATGGTAATATTGCCTTTCAAAGTGTTTGAGCCAAAATGCCACAGGATCTCAAACCAGTTGAGACTTCTGGATTAGAATCTGCCTTGAAATTTCTCAAATGTTTTCTGGTCCAGCAAAACATGCTACTGTTTTTCTACATTATTCTCAGGGTGCCTGAGAATTTCTTTCATATTTCTTTCTGGTGATACCTTGGAACTATGGTTGGGAGCAGAAAAGAGTGCTGCATGGAAGAGTTCCTACCAAGTATCTCCTCGTGACATTAAACTGAAAGCACCAGTTTATTTGAGAGAGAGTTTTTCTGTTAGATTTGCATGAAGAGTCAGACGCAAAGTGCTTCAGTGAAGAGTTTATTAGTGATTAACACCCTTCCCCACTAGGTTCAGTCCATACTCAAACCCCAGCCTATCTAATGTATTCTTTTAAATAGGTGGGGCTCTTACGTAATGCTTGAGACCTTCATGGTTCAGAAGTTTTAATGTTCTCAAACAGTGAGAGGGGAAATGTGTCTGTTGACATTTTCCTAGTTGGACTTCCTGTGAAAGAAGACCCTGTTTGATTGTTACAATCTGGTCTCTCCTCCCAACCCATCTCCAGCCCAATGTCAGCACCCAAGTCAGGTAGTTAATGAGTCCAAGGAAGGCTTGCAAATCTGTTTTGCATTTAGGTCTAGGGGCTTCTTTGATTGCTTGAACCTTGGCATCTGTAGGGTGGATGCCATGCTTGTCAATCATATAGCCCAAGAACTCAACCTTGTCAGTTCTAAGACTGCATTTTTCTTCCTTGACTTTTAACCCCGCTTTCTTGAATCTGGTAAGGACTTCTCTGAGTCTCTCTTGTAATTGAGTGTCATTTTCAGCAGAGATTAACACATCATCAAAGTAAGGCACTATCCCTGGCAGTCCTTGGAGCATCCTTTCCATAAGGCTTTGGAAGATGCCTGGTGCCACGCTTACTCCAAATTGTAACCTTTTACATTTGAAGGCACCTCTATGAGTCACAATGGTTTGGACCTCTGCAGTGGCATCATCAACTGTTAGTTGTTGATATGCCTGGGCCAGATCCAATTTGGCAAAGACTGTACCCCTGCCAAGTGAATGTAATAAATGATGCACCATTGGAACTGGATATGCACTCTGTTGAAGCGCATGGTTCAATGTCCCCTTATAGTCCCCACAGATTCTCACTGACGCATCAGTCCTAAATAGGAGCCTGAGTCCACTTCCATTTGGCAAGGCCTTCCTTCAATTAGTACCTTCACATGTACTTTTCTGCTTCTTAAGGGTGAAGAATGACCAACGGTGACTGTTTGATGAGTTTCATTCTTCCCTTTTGCTTCTGTATTGCGCCCCATTTTCTCACTGAAGTTGTTAGGCTTGAAATCTTTGTCAGGAAACTTCTTTCTGCTTGGTGGAGTTCTGGATGATTTGCAGACTCTTGCTAGGTGACCTCTTTTTTCACAACGGAGACAGATGGTATCAAAAAACTTGCATTCAGTGCGGGGGTGCCCACCCCAACAACCTCTGCAATAAAAGTCTTGCCTCTTTCTTCCAAGGTCTTTCCTTTTCTTCTCCATTCTGAGTCTATAAATTCCTTCCTCCATCTCACTACAGTCTGAATCAGAATCTATTTGCTTGTAATGGGTTGTTGTGGATTTTTCCACATCAGGATGGCTTGCGGCCTTGTTAATTTTCTTCATGTCCACTCAGTCACATGACCACCAAGCCACGCCTACCACCTAAGCCATGCCCACAGAACCAGTTGTTAAAAATTTGAATCCCACCCCTGCTTTAGCCATATAACTATCACTCTTCCGGGCATTTGAAATAACTCAAGTAGGTGTATCACAGCAGCCTTTGGCAACTTAAATGCATAGTTATTCCATTTAGTTTGCTGAAGGCGAGAAATTTGATGGATCTGAAAGGGAAATAGGAAGCATTGCAGTGTTACAGTGGATGCATGCACACGCAGATCACATCCAGCAAAGTGCAAATTCTGTTTTATCCCTTAGTTCCCAGTATTTATTATTTTGTTTCACAGAATTTTACTGCAATGAGCTTCTAGTTGAAACCATATTTCCTGATTGAAAGGGGAAGTTAATAAATTTTGAAGTGTGGCTTCAGAGCAAAGATCAGGAACTAACCCAGTAGGAACCAGGTCACCTCCCTTTCCCCCACTAAAAAAACTCCTATTCTTTTAAAAAGTAGGCCCAACATATGAGGATTTGGGTGTTGCCAAGCAAGATCTAAAGCAAAACTATAGGAGTTTAGTTCAGGTTTTAGTTCTCAAACTTTTTATGAAAAGGAAGCCATTAAAAAAGAAACTATTATTCTTATTAGTTACTTGGGCCTTCATACAAGAGCTCACAATGCCATTCTAAACCAGACCAAAATGACTTCTCATTTAGAGCAAAATACAAAGGTCTTTCCTCTGGTGTAAGTCAGAGGTGGTATTCAGCAGGTTCTGACCAGTTCTGGAGAACCGGTAGAGGAAATTTTGAGTAGTTCAGAGAACTGGCAAATACCACCTCTGACTGGAGATTTTACAGTATCTTCCCCTGCCACTCCCACCAAGCCACACCCACAGAACCTGTAGTAAAAATATTTGACTCCCACCACTGGTGTAAGTATAGAAAAGAGAGCTTATTGTGGTTTTTTCACAATCATTAGGGTGCTTCTTAGCCAGCAGCAGAGAGAAAGAGAAATATGTAAGCTGGCAAGACCAACTTAGAACTTAATGCAGAAAATCCATTAGTAGAATGACTGAACAGATGAATTGAATGAATGACTAGATGAATGACTGCATTCAAAGCACTGATTTTTTAGCAAGGGACTTAACTCCTCACCAGCTCTTCTACGGGTAGTCCTAATTTAATGGCTCCAATGTAGAACCAGTGACTTCATCACTAAGTGGTACGATTGTTAAGCAACCGTGCTCGACTTATGACATCAGTTCTGCTGTGGTGATTAAGAAAAAAATTGCCCATGTTGTTAAGTGACCATGACTTGTAATTTTAATGGTAGCTTCTTCGTTGGCTTTGCTTGTCAGTAGCTGACTGTGAAACTCACAAATGACAATCCTGTAATCGTGAGATGGAGTGATAGTTGTAAAGGTGTACTGGTGGCAGTGCACCTGAATGGCGATCCCGGGATTTTGGAGATGGTTGCAAAATTACTTTTTCAGCACCATCATAATTTTGAATGGTGCTTAAACAGAACAGTAATAAACAAAGGTCTACTTGTAATTGGTTCTATTGCTCATCATCATCATTGAACGACCCCATAATCCTTTGTGGGTAGAGACTGGACAACTGAATGGAGCTAGCAGAGTGTTTAATGGCCAGATGCCCTTCCTGTCACCAATGCAGAGTTTTGTTCTCATTGTGCCTAGAAATATACCTAGGATTGAACTCATAGCCTCCCCATTGTCAGGTGAGGGCTCCACCTCTAGGCCTGACCCAATTATCAAAAATCTGCTGTGGTTCAACCAAAATCTATTCTAATCACATTTGATCTAATCCTGCCCTCAGTCCTTCTAGATGTCTTCCATTTTCTGGTCTCTACCATTTATTCTTTTCTCCAGCATAATATATCCAATTTTTTAACCTGCCCTATAAGGGCTTGTTTTCCCTTTTTCCTCTGTGTACAGGTAATCCTTGACTTACAACCACAATGGAGCCCAAAGTTTCTGTTGCTAAGCGAGACAATTGTTAAGTGAGTTTTGCCCCATTTTATGATCTTTCTCACCATTGTTGTTGTCAGGATTCCAGCAGTTCCTCCAATTAAATCATGAGCCTCGAGCCTCACTCCCAAAACTAAAGAAGGCTTATTTGAAGTTAACATTCTATGTCCGGCACTAACCTGGGTGCAGCCAACTCTGAGATATGTAATTCACTGTCACCCTTGATCCTGCTTTGCCCCACCCCCACCCCTCTGGGTGTATCATCCATTGAAAAACTCCATAGCCAAGTCATCAATCATGCTCTCCAATTAGATTTTTTCTCAGAAGCTTCAGCCATATAATCAGTCTTTGAAGAAGATATGAATGGAATGTACTTTCGATTCCACACTGTTTCCTGCTCTTTGAAACTCCCCCCTTCTTTCTGTTGTCAACTATAAAACGTGTATACAAAATGTTTTATGAGTTAAATGAAACACTACACTCTTAAGTTAGTAACATAGTTGTTAGGTGAATCTGGCTTCTCCATTGACTTTGCTTGTCAGAAGGCTGCAAAAGAGGATCACAAGTGTCCACATTTTGATCATATGACAGTGGGGATGCTGCAATGGTCATAAGTGTGAAAAGTGGTCATATGTCACTTTTTCAGTACTGTTATAACTTCAAACGGTCACTAAATGAACTGGTGTAAGTTGAGGACTACCAGTAGTATGGTGGGCCTCTTCTTGCAGGTAGTAACAGATCTTATTATGGTTGTTTTTCCTTGATGTGATGTCATATAAGAAAGTTCCTTCTTAATTTCTGGATTGTTGATCTTACTTTGTCCTTTGGGTATTGCTTGTAAGCCGCTTAGAACCATTTTGGGGATTGAATGGCATATAAATTGCAGCCATAAAGAAATAATAAATACCTTTCTTGCCATCCTTGATATCCTTCTTAGATTATGATATTAAGATCTACAAATGAAATCTGATTTATGCAGAATAAATACCCATCAGTAACAAAAAAAAGAGTACCAAAGAGGATGGGTTAGTGTGTTTTCACAAAATAACACTCTTTAAGTCACAGTTGCACTGAACAACTCTACAAAATAGGACAGACAGCCACTATAATTAACAACTTAGTCTTTTATCATGCCATTCAGCATGATAAAAAAAACTTCCTCTAGTCCACAATATTTCTTCTTCATCCTCTTGAAATTTAGAACCATGACATTGTGTTGTATTTGCTTCCAAATGGTAAGTTGCATATTGTTACATTTGGGAATCATTTTTGACAGTACTTCTCCAGGGTGATTGGCTTGAGACCCAGGAAGAAAGACATCAAGAGGTGGGACTGTCTGATAAAATAAATGGTTGCTCAAGCAAAGTGTGGTTAAAGCAGATTTTTTCCCTCTGCTTCCTGGATGTTGATATTCCTCCCTGCCCCCGAAGATCATACATGATTCATACTGTAGTGTTGGAAGAAATATCCTTCTGGGTTCAGTTCCAAGTGGGGAAGAAAGACACTGGAAACATGGTGACTGCTTGGAAAGATGGTTTAATGGTGGTCAGGATCACATGCCTTGGGTGAAGAAAAAAGGGCAGAGATGCTGAGAGTCCCTGGGTTTTATGCCCTCTGTTGGGATTTGAATTTGAGCTTGTATTCTGATTGGTTGTCAAACTCCCATGGGGCCATGCAGGGACAACTCTGTAGGATGTCCTGAGTCCCAGGCTTGGTTGAGCCTTGCTGGATGGTGATGTAATGAAAGGGCTTTGGGAAATTCCTATTAGGGCTCTACCTGGAGTAGATCTTTGTTATGTGAAATAGACTGGCCCAGCCCAGAGTCATAGCCCTTTAGCAAAAATGGGGGGCTAAGTTTCTGCTTCTGAGTTTCTACTTTTCTTTTTAGGGGAAATATTCTGCCTTTTTAATATATCCTAAATTATTTCATTTTCCTAGGAGAGGGGTGGGTTTTAACTTCCAACAATAGATGCATTGCATGATTATTTCCATTTTCTGGAATTAGTGTGTACCTGTTTTGGATAAAAGTAGTTATTTGTATCTTACTAGCACACCATTTCTAAATGTTTCACCACTGCTGTCAAACACCAATGTAAGAAAGGCTGAAGAAGTTGTCCTGGGTATGTGTTTATAAATGACTGATTTACTCTCTCATGGCTTAGTAAAAATAGTCCTGCTTTGTGGAAAGAGCCCCTATGGCCTCAAACGGTCTGTTATCTACTCGACTGACAGGAAGTTTGTCTTTGGCTTGAAGCTGCCATTTGGAGAAGAATTTGGAAGATTAAAGAGGGGGGGAAACGAGATTTGTCACCAACTACAGTTCTGAAAATCAGCACTGGAGAAGTTCCTCTTTCTTTCTTCTGCCTTACACCTCGGGTCTTGTCTTTTCAGTTAGTTATCATTCTTGCCAGCTGAAAATGCATTTTAAGTTTCACAGCAGTCAAATGTACTTCGCCTTCAGCCATAGTTCAGCAATTAAAGTTTAATATATGGGCTGTACTTTTTGGACCCACACGTGCAATCAAGGGGGTGGAGAGAATAGGAAAGGCCAAGATGGAAGCCGCATTTCCTTTCCTCATACATCAAGTCACAAGCAGGAAACAGTCAGTTTTCAGTCACACAGTTGGAACCACCATTTTGATTGTTTTATTTTATTTTATTTTTTACACCCACATCCCACCCTTGTAGACTAGATTTGCTTAATGACTACCCAGATGTTAATTTTTTTTCATAAATGTGTACACAGAAGAAAATACTGCAATTTAAATAGAATAGAAATAGAATATATGGATGGATAGGAACTAACCAAGGATAGAAGCAACCTAGAATTAAGGAGAAACTTCGTAACAGTGAGGACAATTAATCAGTGGAACAGACTGCCTTCCTAAGTTCTGGATGCTTCATCACTGGAGGTTTTTACAAAGAGACTGGACAGTCACTTGTCTGCCTGAAATGGAATAGAGTCTCCTGATTGATCAGGGTGCTGGACTAGATGACCTCCAAAATCCCTTCTAGCTCTGTTCTGATTGATTGATATCTCAGCATAGCCTAAGGTGCTGCCCTGGACGATCTCTTGGAAAAGAAAAACATCATGTGTTGAGAGAAACTAGAGGAAAAAGCCACTCTTAAAATCATCTGGACATTCACAAGGAAGAATAATAAATCAATTATTTTTGGCAAGTGTTATGTCTTCCCATAAACAATTGTTTCTGGAGGAAAAACTGCCAGTTAGCACAACAAGGATGAGGAACACACCAACCAATCAGGATGGGTCATAGTCTATATTCTCTGAGTATAACGATAGCCACACTGTCTATTCACTGTCTCTCATTTTATTCACACACACAAATGCACAAATACATGCACTGCCCCACAAGGGAACGGCTTTTCAAATGGGGAAAGGGAGAGGAAGGATGAGCTGAAGCACCCTGGTTGCAACCCTCCATGGAAAAATGTGAGGCTCTAAATGGCTTCCATTGATGCCAAAGGAAGCTTTTAAAAAATAGTTTAGCTTAGTCAAGCATGTATGAGAAAACAAGTATAAGTATGAACATAACATATAAACATATAAGTATAAACAGGTATACGCAGTGGTGGGATTCAATTTTTTTTACTACTGGTTCTGTAGGTGTGGCTTGGTGGGCGTGGCAGGGGAAGGTTACTGCAAAATCCCCATTCCCTCCCCACCCCACTAACCTGCTTTCCAGCACTGTTCTCCTGTGCAGGGCAACAAAAGAATATCCAGACTCGGGAAACAGAGAATAGATGGGGGCAGGGCAGTCAGAGGTGGGATTTGCCGGGTCTCCAAACTACTTACAATTTCCGCTACCAGTTCTCCAGAACTGATCCGAACCTGCTGAAATCACCCCTGGGTATAAGTATATACATAATAAATGAGTACGAGTAAATGGGAACAGTAGGACAGGGATGGTAGGCACGCTGGTGCGCTTATGCACGCCCCCCGTGAAGTAAGGAAAAACTCCAGGCACTCTCATGCTTGTTCAAATATAGAAAGAGAAATGATGTTCTTTAGGATATGGGATACTCAATGGAGAAGAGGTATCCTTCCAAACTTGTAATATTAGGGTTTTTTGTGATCATATAATGTGCAGTATTTACTTGCATTAACTTTCAGTGATTTGATTTGTGATTTAGAAGAACTTAACCACTCACAAATAGCAAGTGATAGTTCACGGTTAACAGAACTCATCAATTCCCTCCTTGAAATTATATTTCATCCAACAGAAACATTTTTTTGGTCAATTAATAAGTTTAGTTGAGATTCATGTATTGAGCATTCAAATTCCTTATTCCATGTCTCTACACACCTGAACATCTATTTTAGTATATTGTTTATAAACATTCATCATTACTTATTATTTGTTCTATATTACAAAGTCTGTACTACTATTACTGTTAATCTTCTCAGCACTCCTTATCACTCATCCCTCCCACTTGTGACAGTATGACTGTGACTTTGTCACTTGTATCCTTACGATTTATATTGACTGTTTCCTAGTATGATTTGATTGCTGATTGTACCCTATGACTATTATTAAAACTCACTTAACAAAGTTCTCACTTAACAACAGAAATTTTGGGCTCGGTTGTGGTTGTAAGTCAAGGGTTACCTGTAATTGAAAAAACTAGGACTGTTTCCTAGTATGACTTGATTGTTTATTGTACCCTATGACTATCATTAAGTATTGTACCTTACGATTCTTGATTCTTAACGAATGTATCTTTTCTTTTATGTATACTGAGAGTATTTACACCAAGACAAATTCCTTGTGTGTCCAATCACACTTGGCCAATGAAGTATTCTATTCCATTAATCCTGTAATATTGGAAAATATTCTGAAGTATTTACAACAGGAGGACTGGTCCATAACTGGATGTCCAAATATTACCATTTTGCAATCTTTTGGCCATTTTTTTAATGTTACAATTTTTCACTCAAGATTCTTCACCTAATCCAATGTATATTTCCTCAACATTTATTTTTTGTTCCGGCATGAGAGAAGCTAGAAGGAAAGAGGCATGCTGTTTCTATTATGTTCATGTTTAATCATTTCTGTTTGATTCAACTCCAGTTTGTTTTCCTTTCAAGACTCTGTGATTACTTTTACAAAGTAAATAAAATGCATCTTTTCAGCTTAAGTGACGGTGCGGGGGGGGGGTGAATTAAAAGCTTTGCTGGCAATCCCATTATCTGTGCCAGAATAAATATCAGGTTACTTCCTTACACCTACCTAGTGATTTTTTAAAAATATCTTTCAAATTTCTTAAGTAATGAACCATAACCTCTAGTGGGGTTACATCAACAAGGAGCTAAAGCATTTGGGAATTATATCTATTGCCAAGGAATAAATAATAGCTCTTTACTAAAAGCTGAAGATAACCAGCCAATGTATATTATTGTATACCATGAGCCTATGCACCAAAGAACACAATGGAGCAGAGCTGGTCCGGATTAATTCAATAAGTAACTGTTAAGTTTGCATGAAGAGTCAGACGCGGAGTGCTTCAGTGAAGAGTTTATTAGTGACTACAGCTCATAACAGACCCGATTTGGCTGGGCTGCAGCTGCTACTTATAGCCAGCAGCCACAGTTGCCAGCCAATCAGAGTGCAGGATTTTCCCGCACTTTTTAAACCAATCATTTCTGACATTTTACAAGAACAGTTCAAACTAAACCAATCACATTAAAACCTGCATACATAACACCCCTCCCCACTAGGTTCAGTCCATACTCAAACCCCAACCTATCTAATGTATTCTTTTAAATAGGTGGGACTCTTACGTGTACGTTGAGACCTTCGTGGTTCAGAAGTTTCAATGTTCTCACCCAGTGAGAGAGGAAATGTCTCTGCTGATATTTCCCTACTCGGGCTTCCAGTGAAAGAAGACCCTGTTTGGTTGTTACAATCTGTCCTCCCAACCCATCTCCAACCCAATGTCAGCACCCAAGTCAGGTAGTGATGTGCAATCTTCCACTTGTAAGGATGGATTTTGGCATTGTGACAGATTTTCGGATGGTTCAGTTATTTCAGCAGGAATCCATGAAGGTTCACCCATAAGGTTCTTAGCATAAACAGAATCACCCACACTGAACGTGCAAACTTTGCTAGTGGAATCTAGTGTTGTGTTGGGTGCGTAAGTGGGATGAAGGTGGTCAATGGAAGACCTAAGTTTCCTACCCATCAACAACTCTGCTGGGGATAAGTTAGTTGATGGGTTAGGAGTGATGTGCTGAACACTAAGAAGTTTTTCAACTTTCTCAGTGATGTCCCCAGGGCCCAATTGCTGAAGCTTTTCCTTGGTAAAACGTACCATGCGTTCAGCCCGGCCGTTAGCCGAAGGATGCCCAGAGGCAGTGAGGGCATGTCTGATACCCTGTTGTGCTAAATAGGATTCAGAAAGGTTGGATGTAAATTGAGGGCCATTGTCAGAGACAAGAACATCAGGTAACCTGTGGGTTACAAAAAGCTTTTTAAGCTGTTTGATGACAGCATCAGTAGTGGTGGATGCCATAGGGATGACCTCTAGCCATTTGGAATATGCATCTACTATAATAAGGAAGGTGTGCCCTCTGGTAGGGCCAGCGAAATCAATGTGAATCCTAGACCATGGGCCCCTAGGACATTCCCATTCCTGTGGGGGGGTGAGAGGTGGGGCAGGCCTGACTACCTGACAGTTGGGACAAGATGCAACCCAGTTTTCAACCATTTTGTCAATATCTGGCCACCATACATAACTCCTGGCCAATCCCTTCATCCTTACAATACCTGGATGACCCTTGCCAGCCAATCAGAGTGCAGGATTTTCCCACACTTTTTAACCCAATCATTTCTGACATTTTACAAGAACAGTTCAAACTAAACCAATCACATTCAAACCTGCATACATAACAGTAACTACCAAACCAATCTTACAGACCTCAAGCTTAAATTGATCGTGTGCATTTAATCTTCAAGATAACATGGAACTGATACTTAATAATAATACTGCACTGGCATTTCTAAAAATAAACCTGTAAGGAATAATTCTTCTCTGAGTGAAATCCAATAATAACGGTAATTGACAATTGTTACAGGCCCTGGATTGGAGAGACAATTAGTAAACTGCTAATTAACAGTGATGTGTTAAAAGATCTATTGAACCCCCTATGGTGACAAAAAAAATAGTACAAATCTTCCTGTAATAAGGGGAAGAAAGAGGAAGGCAGGCAGACAGGCAGGGAGGGAGGAAGGAATTTCTGATTCCTCAGCAAGAGAAGCCATTATTCGTTTTGCTGAAAGTTTTATAGAACTGAAAGCCTAGCATGTTAATTGTGACATTGGTTTTTATGGATTTAATTCCATATATTGCCAGATGCAGAATATCTTGTACTTCTGACATTTCATTGCTGCAGCCAGTTAATTTCATTTGTAATTATTTCTTCACCTCTTGAACTCATACCTGCGGTTTGAGTTTTAATTTGGAAGTGCTGAAGTTAGTACATTTTTCCTTAGAGTCTGCAAGAAGGAGTCCAATGCAGAAAGGTATATAGCGGTAATGTGCAAGGGTTTGTAGGAAATTAGCACCCACCCCTCTCCTAGAAAAATGAAATATTTTAGGATATATTAAAAAGGCAGAATATTTTCCCTAAAAGAGAAGTAGAAACTCAGCCTCCCCCGCTTTGCTAATGGGCCATTAAGGCCTGGACCAGAGTATTCTACATAACAAAAAGATCTACTCCAGGTAGAGCCATAATAGCAATTGCCTAAAGCCCTTTCATTACAGCATCATCCAGCAAGGCTCAAACAAGCCTGGGACTCAGGACATCCTATAGAGTTGCTCCTGCATGCCCCCATGGGAGTCTGACAACCAATCAGAACACAAGCTCAAATTCAGATCCCAACAGAGTGCATAAAACCCAGGGACTCTCAGCATCTCTGCCCTTTTTTTTGCCATGTGGTCCTTCTGTCCACCATTAAACCTTCTTTCCAAGCAATTTCCATGATTCCAGTGTCTTTTTCCCTGCTGGTTTTCAGGCCTTTGGACTCTTTAAATCTCTGTACAGGTTCAAGGGAAATCACAAAGGTGGTTTCTTACCCAGTTGCTCAGTATAAAAGGAAATATTAATTCTTCAAGGATTCTGGCTAATAAATGCACAGATAATGTGAGCAACAGAGAAGGACTTGACGTTTTTTTTCAGATGCTCTGGCAATCAGCCAAACCAACACATTGACAGATGCAAAAGCCTTTATTTGGAAGGAAAACGAATAATTCCCTCCCAGGCATGGTCTCTCCCAATTAGTCATTTAATTTTATTTTTTCAAACTCTCTTAAATAAATTCTCTTTGAAGAAGACAGATAGTTAAGAAATGCAAAAAATAAATAAATTAATAAAATAAAATAACACTTAGATCTGACTTTTCAACATCATCAAATAATTCGTGTAAATCAGCTGCAAATCTCTGTCTTTGAATTTAAATAATGGCAGAGAAGAAAATATTTCCCTAAATAAGGTAATGCATCACTTAATATACTTAGATATTTAAATGTTCATTGGAGAAGATCTTTGGAGTGGGTAAAATAAAACAACTTAATTTTGATTCCGTTGTAGTCTCTGTGTGATTCTCATCTCCAAACAGTCAAATGGCATGTAATCAATTTCAGGCAGTTTCAGTGCTGAAATTCAGTGGCCTGATTCAATAAGTTGCTGGGAATGGCAAAAAATAATTTGCCATTCCCAGCAACTGGAGATGCATGCAATCTTAAATCTGGAGAATGCCCACTTGTGATGTAGAATTTAACATTTGCATCTTGTATTAAAGACCCCCACTATTTATCCATCTCCAAAGTAAGAGCTATTTCAAGAAGTGCACTGTTCTTTTATTGTTCACACTTCTAAATTAGGGATCTTTTAAAGATGGTCTGTCTATATAAACAAGCATATGTTGGGAGAACTGTCAACAGGTTTCTATTTATGTGTGTAGGTGAACATCTTAAGTACTACATGTGAAATCCCTTCTTTACCCGATGTGGTTTTGTTCTACACGGAGACCTTATTACTGATGGAAACCAGTTAAATGATATGAATATAGATTAAAGTAAAGATATTTATACACATCAAAATACAGATTGATGCTCTTAAAGTTCTAGCATCTTTAAACTTAACGCCATCCTGGCCCCTTTTGCCAGTAGAAAATGCAATTCAAATGCTTCATTTTATCATCCTCAATCTTGCTAATTTCTTTTCATTAGTTCTATTTTGTCTCCCATGTTATTTAGCATCGACATGAAAGGAAAGGATCGTTTATAAGTTTGGGGGTTATTGTCATCAATTTGCTGATGGGATTTATGTTTCCCTTCCTTTCCCTTTTGAGGTTCAAATTCTTAAGGACAGGGTGAGTTTCCTAATGTGGGTCACTTTAAGACATGTGGACTTCAACATGGCTGGCTGGGGAATTCTGGGAGTTCCACTCATCTTAAAGTTGCTCAGGTTGAGAAACCCTGCTCCAGGGTAAAAAGAACTCAGTGTGAGAAAGTACAGTAGGCTGAAGCTAAAATTAGTTAGAACTGAGCTGTTATCAGTTTCAGGGGCTGGTTTCAATATCTGAAAATATATTCTGTTCTGGATGGGATTGTACTCTCGCTTAAAGAAGTGACTTGCAGTGTAGGGAACTAGTCTAGATCCAGTACCTACACACATAGTGTTTGTAGCAAAACCAGCCTGTCATTTTCAGCTGATAAATAATTTAGTCCTATTGGGAAAAGAAAACCTTTGGCTTGATCATTTACGCAATGGTCATCTTAGTGTTGGAATAGCACAAGGTATTTTTTATGATGTACAGTACTGTAATCCTTAAAGACATTGCCAAAAATGCAGTTGTGGCAGCATGGGGTGAGTGAAACCTCTTCAAAGCTCTACGTTATTCTACTTGTGAAATAATTTCAGAACTGGCCAGGTTGACTTCTGAATCTAGTACATGATGCTGATGATAAAGCATCAAGTATTACATGGCTTAGCCCAGGAGTGTCAAACTCACATTGCCATATGACATATTGCAACTATTTTCCCCTTCATTAAACCGGGCATGGGTGTGGCCAGTGCGTGATGCATCCAGCCCACAGGCCACAAGTTTGACAGCCTTGTTCTAATCCAAACCCCTGCATGAGCAGGAAATTCTATATCATTTCAGCTAAATGGTTATATCCAATCTCTTCTTTAAAACCTACAGTGTTGGAGCATCTACAACTTCTGGAGGCAAGTTGTTCCACTGATTAATTGTTCTATCAAAACAAGAAATTTCTCCTTAGTTCTAGGTTATTTCTCTCCTTGATTAATTTCCATCCATTGCTTCTTGTCCTGCCTTCAGGTGCTTTGGAGAATAACTTGACCCCCTCTTCTTTGTGGCAGCCCACTTAGAAGCCTGACTTGAGGGGTGGGGGAATAATATACATACATTAAAACAAATTCCAAATTTTACAGAAGTATAAAAAGATCCATTGTTGTTGTTTTTTTTAAAAAGCTGCAGTGTTACTTTGAAGGTAGAAGAAAATGCAGGGCAAAGAATAGAAGGAGATATTCCAAAAGAGGATCTAACTGACAGATTGAAATGGAGCAGCCCATGATACAACTATCCCACTTACTCTTCAAGGAAAGTTGGGCTGTTAACAGCTCTCTGTGATCCCGTTTCAGTTCACCTCAATGCGGATGTCTTCTTAGTTCAGGAAGTGGGCTGTCATGTAGACTTTCTTTTAAGTGTATATAAATATACCTATACAGATGCAAAAAGGAAGTTGAGTCAAAAGGCTCAAAATTTCCTCTGCATATTAAGATTAAGAATAAAATATAGATTGATGTAACAAACTCTGAGGGAAGACATTTTAATTGCATTCCTTTAATTACTTTGGGAGGTTTCTAATTTCCCCCATCTTTTATTAGAGCAAGAAGCTATGTGAGGTTCTTTTTGTCATGCTGGAATTTCTCAAGAATTCAGCTTTGTTCTGGATTATCCCGTCTATGCCATTCTCACCAGCTGCTCTTCAACAGGAAAACAAACCTTCCCCCAACAAGCCAATTTCTCAGCACATTTTAAAATGCAAAAGCTGGACTCCCTAACAACTCATCTGCATGCATTAGGAAGAGTTGGAGGGAAGAAAAAAAACATAATTGAAGGTGTAGGACTTAAGAAATGTACCAGACAGACTGGAGACAGTTTATCTCTTTGATCAGCAGATACTGGTATTAAATCATAGGTTATTCAGCTTCTCCAATACATAAAGATATTAGAACTGCATGAAAACACAAAATGTTTTCTTTCATTCATCTCTAGAGAAACAGGGAAAGAAAAGGGAACCTGTTGGTGAGGAGAACATTTATTTTGTCCTTTAAAGGTTAATGTCAGATTATGCAGTATATGTATATCAATGCCTCTGGAGCTTTTATTTTTATCACTTTCTTATTTGGATACTTGGCAGGAAAGAGAGTGAAATAAGGCATCCGTCTTTCTTGGGCGTTTCTGTAAAACACATCAGCAATTTTGATTGCTGTTAGCTTAGGACATCCAGTTTTTCAAGTTTGCTTAAGCATTTCATTGTACTAGATGTTTGTAAAGGATGACCTTTCCTTTAAAACTGCTTTTCTTAATCTCCTGTCCTCCAGATGTTTTGTGGCTGTAATTGCCTAAATTCTCCAACATGTCTCTACATATGGAAAGCATGCCAAGTTAGGAAAAGCTGATGTGGAAAATCGACAATGTATTCTCAGTAGCTCTGACACGAATGTATTAAGGACCGTATTGAGGTTATTTAACAAATTGCAATGCTAAAATGAAGAATATGTCTCTGATTTTGGAAGTCTCCCACTTTATGCCACACTTCCGAAAAGTTTATCGAACAATTTGTAAGAAGAAAATGCAACTACTTACCCTTCTTTCTGACTAAAATCTTTTTGTACAGGTAGTCCTAAACTTACGACCATGATTGAGCCCAACATTTCTGTTGCTAAGCAAGACATTTATTGAATTTTGACCAATTTTACCACCTTTCTCACCACAGTTGTTAAGTGAAACACTGTTAAGTGAATCTGGCATACCCATTATCACATGACCCTGGGACACTGCAACCATCATAAATATGAGTCAGTTGTCAAGCATCTTAATTTTGATCACGTGACCATAGGGATGCTACATTTGTTGTTATAGAAATGGCTAGTTTATATTATTTTGGAAAAGTAAAAAGTTGAGATTCGATATTAATGCTTTATTCTACTGCAACAGAGAGAGTCAGAAATCAGGATTTTCTTTTCTTTGCTTCCTCTCCTCTTCACTTTTCTTTCCCATCTTCCTCCCCACTGTGTCCTATTATTTGCTTTCATGTTTTTGTATGTTATTCTATAATCTAATAAAAAAAATGTTTTTAAAAAGGATGCTGCAACGGTCATAAGTGTGAAAAACTAAGTCACCTTTTTCAGAGCCTTTGCAACTTTGAATGGTCACTAAAGGAACTATTATAAGTCGAGGACTAGCTATAAAAATATAGGTACTCCTTGATTTAAAAACCATTTGTTTAGTGACAGTCTGAAGTTACCACAACACTGAAAACACAGGTTTATGATTGGTCCTCACGCTTCTGACCATTGCACCATCCCTACCAGGAGTGAAAAACACAAGGCCTGTATGCTGGATCCAGCCCACAATGTGATTGGATCTGGCCCATGGGGCTGTCCCAGAAAATGTAAGGAGCCGGCCCACATTGCTTTGGCCCAGTCTACCCAATGCGAAGAGGAACCATCGGGCCAGTGTGGCTTCGGCCCGGTCTACCCAATGCAAAGAGGAAACATGCCAGCCATTTGGAGAGTGGTGTCAAGCTGGCCACACCCATCCAGTCAGCCACACCCACCCAGCCCATTGAGGTCAATCAGACCTGATTCGGCCCTCAATGAAATTGAGTTTGACACCCCTGATCCAGGGGTGAGATGCAAATATTTTTACTACTGGTTCTGCGGGAGTGGCTATGTGGGAGTGGCTAAGCGGGAGTGGTCATGTGACTGGGTGGGCGTGGCTTTTTTTTTGCAGCACTCCCCCATGCTCCTTTTTTTTTTCCTCCTGGGCCTCAGGGAAGCCTCCTGAGAGGCCTTTTTTGCTCCCAGGAGGCTTCCCTGTGGCCCAGGAGACAAAAAACCAGAGCATGGAGTTCAAACCAGTCTGTACTGGTAGAATCCCACCCCTGCCCTGTGGCCCAGGAGACAAAAAACCAGAGCATGGAGTTCAAACCAGTCTGTACTGGTAGAATCCCACCCCTGCCCTGATCCCTACATTCACATGATCAAAATTCAGGCCCTTGGCAACTGGCTATATGAAAGATGGTTACAGCATCCCAGGATCCTGGGATTGTCTTTGGAACTTTCCTACGGAGCTTCTGACAAGCAAAGTCAATGGGGGAAGCCAGATTCGCTTAACAACCACATGAGTCACTTAACAACATCTTTGCCTATGGGGGGGAGAGATGTTACCCCCCCATAGATAGGGCTCGCAACTTGGGTGTCCTCCTGGATTCATGGCTCAGTTTGGAGGAGCAGGTGGGAGCATTTGGATGCCAGGGGGGCATTTGCCCAGCTTTGTCTGGTGCGACAGTTGCGCCCCTACCTGGACTGAGATGTCCTGCGTATGGTCACTCATGTGCTTGTCACCTCCCATCTGGACTACTGCAATGCTCTTTACATGGGCTGCCCTTGAAGACCATCTGGAGGCTTCAACTTGTCCAGAATGCAGCTGCGCGGGTTGTGATGGGAGGGTCCTGATACTCCCATATCACACCTCTTTTACGCGAGCTGCACTGGTTACCAGTTGCTCTCCGGGTGAGATTCAAGGTGCTGGTGTTGACCTATAAAGCCCTTCATGGCTTAGGACCAGGGTATTTGCGGGGAACCCTGCTGTCAGGAACGGTTTCCCAGCGTCCTGTGCACTCCCATAGGCAGGGTCTCCTTGGGGTGCCGTTGGCCAGACAATGTCAGCTGGAGACCCCTAGGGGTAGGGCCTTCTCTGTAGGAGCACCCACCCTCTGGAATCAACTCCCCCTGGAGCTTCGGGTGGCCCCTGACCTCTGATCTTTCCGCCGTGACCTAAAAACTTGGCTTTTTCAGCTTGCCGACCAGGACTGATGTAGGGGTGGGATTTTAGGAGTTAGTTTTTATACTTTTATTAGTTTAGTGAGATTTCTTATTTAATTCTGTTTTAACTTTTGTATTGCTCTTTTTCTTAATGTAAGCCGCCCTGAGTCCTTTGGGAGATAGGGCGTCATATAAATCTCATTAAAACAAACAAACAAACAAACAAACAACAGCAGTGATTTGTTTAACAGCCTTGGCAAAAAGGTCATGAAATGGGGCATGACTCACTTAACAACTGCCTAGCAACAGAAATTTTGGGTTCAACTGTAATCCTAAATCGAAGACTCTCTGCACTATTCCTACTAAGTACAAATGGAATTCTGCTTTCTATGTTATATGAAGGGTTTTTCTCAATTATGCACGAGAAAAAAAAATCATACTTGTAAACAATATGTAGCGGTGCAGTTTTAGACTGCGTGGATTCAATATTATATAAGGGTTAGCGGCCCTCTTTAAATGGTAAATGTGACATTTTCAGAATATTTCGGGGCAACATGATTCCAAAAGTTTGCAAAGTTTGATAAGAATGCAAGTCTTCTTGGAATTAGGCCTTACTGTTATACTAAATAGACATAATACTCTTATCCACTCACAAAGAAATATAGTTTTATATACCTGAATGATTATGCCTTAAAACCATGATGATAGAACCTATGACTTGACTTTTCCCTAAATTGCTTAGTAGAAGATATGGATGTTGTTGAATGGATTAGAGATTGAGTGTCGGTGCCATCAACTACAATGTGTATTTAACTGAAAGCTTCCAAAGGCATCAAAATATAATTACATTGAACTTTAAAACTTCTAAAAATTAATGGATCAATGTATCAAAAGTTGAAAGAGAAAACAGAACAGGTTGCATTTCTCCAAAACTAAAAGTGTTGGCCGCATTATATTTACCATTCTGATGTGTTCCCTTTCATCACACAGGCACCTTCTGAGATGGCTGGCCTTATAATTTTAATAAACAAACAAACAAAACAATAGAAGCTCATCTAGAGCCAATCCAAGAGTTCACCCACATGGGGGAGCAGTATTCAAACTAGATACTGTATGGGGGAAGAGAAGGCTTCTTTCAAAACTGGAAATCTTGCCAAACCAAAAACCAGAACAGAATACAGCACTGCACAAAGTAAATGTAAAATGTTGAAGGGCATGTCATCGATCATGTTAACATGAATTTAAAAGGCAATAGAAATAGGAAGCTGGCAAGGAAAGTGGTTAGACCATTAGAGATCATGGGAGGTAAAGGAATATTAAAAGATAAGGGGACTTTGAAGAAACTGGGAAACTTCTCCACTGTAGATGTAAAATAGCCATGTCCAATCTTATGAAGAGAGAGTCTAAGAAACAGAGGCAAATGGTGGTAAAATTCTAGAGACCTTTCAAATATTAAGAGTTCTTTGAAGCATACAGATAAGGGTGTTCGAGAAGATGCAGTTTGCTTGGACTTTCAAAATGTTTGCAACAAATTTCCTCATCTAAGACTTCTGAGCAAATATAGCATTCATGAGATAAGTGATGTCCTTTTGGGAGAATAGCCCAGATAAAGATAAGAAAGCAGGAATATATGGGTAGTTTCCCCAAAGATGTAAACTTCAGGGCCTTCCATTAATATTTATATTGTATTCTACTGTATTGTATTGTATTGTATTGTATTGCACTGCACTGCATTGCATTGCATTGTACTGCATGGCATTGCATTACACTGCATTGCACTGCACTGCACTGCACTGCATTGCATTGCATTGTGCTATAGTGTGGTGTGGTGTGGTGTGGCATCATATAGCTTAGCACAGCACAGCATTGAATTATATTGTATTGTGTTGCATTGTGTTGTGTTGTATTATTAAAAGGATTTAGTTACAGGTAAGCGGTGTAGTTTGCTGAAAATATTAAGATTTTTCAGACCTAAAGGACTTTTTAGTTTGCAGCCAACTAATTAGGAAAAGAGGTGTCAAGTTGTGGATAACTCAGTGAAAACAAGCTAGAGTTTAAAATATATGCAAATTCCACCTGGTCCGTTCTGGGGATTCAATCCAAGCTCTGAAAATATTCAGGCATGAGTTTCTCTGAAGGTTACCTAACCAAGTTAATTGCCTGGAATAAGAGAAGAAATTGATTAACAAAGCTTGGTTTTCCTACCATTTTGTCGGTGATTTCCAATAGATATAGTAGCAATGTTTTTACAATAGTAAGCATGTTGCACTTTGAGTCACTTTAGCCAAGCATTGCTTAAGCAAGAATGAAGTTAAAATTTTATTGAAATTGGCACAGGGCCTTTCCAACTACCGTGTTTCCCCGAAAATAAGACCTACCCCGAAAGTAAGACCTAGCACTATTTTCTAAACCTGCCCTAATATAAGACCTACCCCAAAAATAAGACCTAGTGTAAATCTCCAGTTCCAGGAAGACTTTTCAGGGAGCAACCGTGCACCCGCGAAACACCCCCCCTACACACTCACACCCACTATTTGGCACCATAAATATATAAGACCTACCCTGAAAATAAGACCTAGTGTGTTTTTGGGAGCCAAAAAAAATATAAGACAGTGTCTTATTTTCGGGGAAACACGGTATCTTTACAGTTGGATTTATTTTTTTTTTGTTAATTAAGTGCCTCTACTTTTCAGGCTGGATATGAGGACATTTGTAGTCAGTGAACCAATTCTTTGAGGAACACATATGCCAAATTTCAGATAGCTGGGTTGATGGGCTAGGTTCATATTATATATATTTTATATTATATATTTATATTCATAAATATAAGTCATAAATAAGGACAAGATGTTCTGATGGAATGATAGCATCATTTCCTAAGAGTAGAATGGATTTTAATGGGGTGAAGTGGAAATACAAAGAGTTTTCTAGTTTGATGATCTATCATTCAATGGATCCTAGAATTCACTTCATGGTATCTTACTTCCTTGTCTTCTTTTGTCTCTTTCTTTCTCTCTCTTTCCTTTCCTCCCTCTCTTTCTCTCACACATACCTAGGCCATTTAGCAATGCCATCTGTGTATTTGTAATTGAGACTCATCCAATAACTGCTGATGAAAAAAAAAAAGCAGAACTACCAGTTCTACCCCCGCTTTGTTTCTGTTCCAGTTATTTCACATCTTCTTGTTTAGCTCTTTCCTATAATTTCTAAGTAATATTAAGCAAGTTTGGCCAGGGCTAAAGAAAGTCATTCACAGTGACATGGGGCAGACCACACTGGGGAAAAGATACCACTAAGATCAACTTAGCAAAAGATCTATTGAAAATGGATGAATTGATCAATAGCAAAATAAAGCACAGAATAAAATAGAATAACAGAGTTTGAAGGAACCATAGAGGTCGTCTAGTCCAACCCCCTGCTCAGACAGGAAATCCTATTCCATCTCAGACAAACAGTTGTCCAATCTCTTCTTAAAAACCTCCAGAGTTGGAGCATTTACAATTTCTGGAGCCAAGTTGTTCCACTGATTAATTGTTCTCACTGTCAGGAAATTTCTCCTTAGTTCTAAGTTGCTTCTTTTCTTGATTAGTTTCCATCCATTGCTTCTTATCCTACCCTCAGGTGCTTTGGGAAATAGGTTAACCCCCTCTTCTTTGTGGCAACCCCTTAAATATTGGAACACTGCTATCATGTCATTTCTAGTCTTTCTTTTAATTAAACTAAACATACCCAATTCCAGAAACCATTTTTAATATATTTCAGCCTCTGCATCCTTCAGTACTTTTCAATTTCAGGCACATACCTAGGATTAAATTGTGAACAAATGCACAAATATTGAAAATCCTGATCTAGATCTCTTGGTTTGTTTTTCACATGCTTAAAGGTATGGTCCGCTATGGAGTGCTGACAGCAGGCAGAGAAATTTAGGAGAGAAGAATGGCTTAAATTAGAATGGCAGGATTTTGAAATGCTGATAGATATGAGTAATACTCTGCATGACATGAATAAAATTCAAATGCCCTTGTTCCGCCTTCAAGATTCATCTTGACTGTTCTTTTTCTCTAGAGCCACACCTTGTTCAAGAGCTGGGTAAATAATGATGATGGGCTTGATACTTGTGTAACTTTTACCTGCTTCTTTTATGTTGTTGTTCTTTGTGATATCTATTTTTTTTATTTAAAAAGTCCATAGCTATTAATCTGAAAACTCTAGCCCTGTTCACACAATGTTTTCATGGGACTTTCATGGGAACATATGATCTTACATATTTCAGTTAGTTGTATTTTCAATTCTCCTTCCCCTTCCCATTTCCTGTCTTTTAAAGTTGTTTTTCATCTCTCTATGTAGAGGGACAAAAATAGTGTAAAATCCACAGTTTTGCCACCAGAGTGTGGTTACAAGCAAATTTTGGAGAAGAAAGGCTGGGAAGCTAAAAATCTCATCCTGGTTTAAAAACTCATATCTCATCATGGAACAACTAGACATTGGTAGGAAGCATGAAAGCTGGCAGCACAAATTTAACAGAAGGACTAGATCAGGGGTGGGGAACAATGGCCCTTTTATTCTCAGCTCAGGAATTCTGGGAGTTGAAGTCCACAAGTCATAAAAGGGCCATCATTCTTTGGACCAGACTTGCTTTGGACTAGACTAGAGGATCAGATATATCTTCAGTTGGTACTAAACATCTAAAGATGTGCCAACAACTTTAACTGAAAAAAACAGGAAAAAAGGGATTCAACAATCAAGACTGCTTTTTCTGAGATCACAGGACAGGCAGTCCTTGGTAATGTGGTCAGAGCATTCTTGTTAACTTAATATTCAGGCAGATTTATATGAGATACTTATTCTAAGCCAGCTAGTATTAGAATTAGAAGCATAACAGAAGTACTGAAACCTTTTTTTGAAAGGAGAAATGGATGGAGCATTAAATACAAAATTGCAGAATAAGGAAGAGCATTGTCAAAAGTCTACCATATACAGACAGCTAATAACCCAGTTACCACTAGATGGCAGCAAAGGATACAGGAAAATCCTTTGATTCTTTGCTGCCATCCAGTGGTAACTCAGGATTAGTAGACATGATGTTGCATTGCAGGCTAATTCTAGAATACTGTCACAAATACTTACATCAAAGAAACTGCACTTTCTTTGCCCACTTATAACAAGCAGGAATAGACCCTCATGGGTCCTTTTGGTTTTAGTCCATGGCCATATGAGCACAATTTGGAATCACAATTCAAACACCTTCACTGTTGATGAAGCAAAGTCATTGGGGAAGCCAGCAGGAGATCACAAATGGCCATCATGGGACCCTAGAATGCTGCAACTAAAACAGGATTTGCCAAAATTATGACAACTGTGACAGCTTCAACTGCTTTTGTTGGTTGGATGGATGGATGTCACACCTTATGATCATGTGGCTTAGTGAGAGAGTTCCTGGTTCCAATTATTGTCAGTAAGTGAGGAGTACTCGTATAACCAAACCTTGCAAATTACAAAAAGCAATCATACAATACAGGTAGCCCTTGAGACTTATAACAGTTGTTTTTAGTGACCATTTGAAGTTACAACTGCACTGAAAAAAGGATTTATGACCAAAAGAGGGCTGTGAAAATATTTACAGACCCCTCACATCCAGGACATAAACTGTTTCAACTCCTACTCTCAGAACGATGCTATAGAGCACTGCACACCAGAACAACTAAACACAAGAACAGTTTTTCCCTGAACGCCATCACTTTGCTAAACAAGTAATTCCCTCAACACTGTCCAACTATTTACAAAGTCTGCACTACTATTACTATTAATCTTCTCATCACTCCTTATCGCCCATCTCCTCCCATTTGTGACTATATGACTGTAACTTTGTGGCTTGTATCCTTACGATTTATATTGACTGTTTCCTAGTATGATTTGATTGCTTATTGTACCCTATGACTATCATTAAGTGTTGTACTTTATGATTCTTGACTCTTGATAAATGTATCTTTTCTTTTATGTATACTGAGAGCATTTGCACCAAGACAAATTCCTAGCGTGCCCAATCACACTTGGCCAATAAAGAATTCTATTCTATTCTATTCTATTCTATTCTATTCTATTCTATTCTATTCTATTCATTTTTCACACTTATGACCATTGCAGCATCCCCATGTTCATGTGATTTACATTCAGATGCTTGACAACTGGTTCATATTTATGACAGTGGGTATCCTGAGTTCCTGTGATTCCCTCTTGAGTCCTTCTAATGAGCAAAGTCAATGAGGAAGCCAGATTCCCCTAATAACCATGTTACTAACTTAACAACCGCTATGATTTACTTAACAAATGTGGCAAGAAAAATTGTAAAATGGGGCAATGCTCACTTAATGAATTTGTCACTTAGCAACGATTGTGGTCATAAGTGGAGGACCATCTGTACAACTCCATGGCTTCTCATCCTCGGGCATGTAGAAATCTGCTTATGTCTGTCTCTCATGCAGGATAATTTTTACCTAGAGAGAAAGAGCCAGCAGTGTGCAGCAGCAGCCAAAAAAGCCAATGCAATCCTTAGTTGCATTAACAGAGGGATACAATCAAGATCAAGGGAGGTACTAATACCACTCTATAAAGCCTTAGTAAGACCACACCTAGAGTACTGCATTCAGTTTTGGTCACCACATTATAAAAAAGATGTTGAGATTCTAGAAAAAGTGCAGAGAAGAGCAACCAGGATGATTAGGGGACTGGACACTAAAACATAGGAAGAACGGTTACAGGAACTGGGCATGGCTAGTCTAGTGAAGAGAAGGACCAGGGGAGACATGATAGCAGTTTTCCAATATTTGAGGGGCTGCCACAGAGAGGAAGGGGTCAAACTATTTTCTAAAGTACCCAAAGGCCAGACAAGGAATAATGGATGGAAACTGAACAAGGAGAGATTTAACCTGGAAATAAGGAGAAACTTTCTGACAGTGAGAACAATCAACCAATGGAACAGCTTGCCCTCGGAAGTTGTGGGAGCACCATCACTTGAGACTTTCAAGAAGAGATTGGACTGCCATTTGTCAGAAATGGTGTAGGGTCTCCCACTTGTGCAGGAGGTTGGACTAGATGACCTATAAGGTCCCTTCCAACCCTGATTATCTGTTATCTGTTAAAGCCTTCTCTTCTCTTAAGATTCTTGTCTGCTCTTCCTTTGCCCCGAGTTTATCCGAAAAGCTTTGCTTACAATCGTCATGATTTCCTTCTGGCAACTAGAAAACAGCTTTCATTCTGGTACCCCAATTCTTTGAAATACGTTCCCTACTGAGTTGAAGCCCCATGCTTCTTCCTTTGCTTTTCAAATATATTTGGGGGGGGGGCAGACTTTTAACATTGATCATTTGATTATATATACTTTTAATATTGTTGCTTTTAAGGTGGTTTTCCTCCTTTATCTTTAATATTGTAAAGTAGAGAGGGATTTAGGTAGTTGCCATCCTATAAAATCTGATAAGTAAACAAATAAATACGCAATATACTTAACAAGGTTAGGATTTTTTAAAAGAGCAAGTAGGATAAGGATGACAGGCATCGCACTATTATCTGGTTGGGGTGAACAAACTTCTGAAAAGCACAGAAACAGCAACCCAAAGTGTTAAGTTTGCATGAAGAGTCAGACACGAAGAGCTTCAGTGAAGAGTTTATTAGTGACTACAGCTCGAATGGACTCGTCTTGGCTGGGCTACGGCTGCTACTTATAGCCAGCAGCCGCAGTTGCCAGCCAATCAGAATGCAGGGTTTTCCCGCACTTTTCAAACCAATCATATTTGACATTTTACAAGAACAATTCAAACTAAACCAATGACATTCAAACCTACATACATAACACAAAGTAAATAAATTCATTAGATAAGAAAAAGAAATGTAGCTTTTATTAGCTTACATCGACACCATTCTCAAGAACTTTACATTGTTGAAAGTCATTCTTTATTTCATCCTGTGTATATGTGGCTTCATACATTGTTGTTGTTGTTTTTTTCCCATTTAGGCAGTATGGCAAAAAGACCAATATAGATGAATATCCATTGTTCTGCGTAATGTTCAAGATATTTACACTGCTATAACAGGCTAGAAGGCAAATAGAATTGCTGAGTCATTACATGTTCAGATGCATTTGGAGTCCAGTATTCAGGAAATAGCTACAGAGCATGTCCTTCCGTAAGCCTTTAACTGTTAAATTATTTTAACAATACTGACTTCAGTTTTTATTTTCAGCGTATTGATTTTCCTGTCGTATTCTATATATTGCATTGTGCTTTAATTGTTGTCGATCTCCTAGAGTGCTTATAGAAGCAGAAAAATGCAGTGTGATTTCTGTTAAAAAATTAAACTTTATTGAATTTCAAAAGTGGATAAAATATTTTTAAATATAGAAAAAGAATAATTTCCAATTTCCTTCAGTTCAGATACAACATATAATAAAATAACTTTATTCATACTCCAAGTTTAAATAAAAATAAAGGCATACTTAGCAAAACATACATAGTAAACAAAAGACAGTATTTCTATAATAAAAACAGATTTAGTCATCCAAAAACCAAAATCTCATTTCTATCTTTTTCAAGCAAGAAGTCCAAAAGTGGTTTCTAAACAGAAACAAAGCTAGACAAATTTTTATTTTTCATCAGAAAGATGGGCTATTTTAATAATAACACAGTTTGGAAAAAATAAGACATTTTAAGGCAGTTCCCAAAAGTTTATTTTAAGAACAAGATACCGTCCTGTGTTTGTATTTCTTCCTCCCCCACGTCCATAAAATTTGCTGACTGACAGTTTTACATTTACCAGATAGAATTAATAATCTTACATGCGGCCAGACAAAAATGTAGCATTTTTTTCAGGAAGACACTGGCATTCACACTTCCATGGCCTGTTTGAAAAGTCAATAATTACACCAAGGAAAAAGACTGTAAGAAAAAAGTCATCTTAATCTATAGTGGCAAAAAATGGGAATCTGATGACACCTTTTGTGACTGCAAGCAGAAGCTCCCAAAAGCTTACACCTTTTAATAAAATGTGTTAGTTGGAAAACATAGCAAAGAGTAAAGCAACTGTTAAAATACAAGTAGTCCTCAACTTACAACCAAAATTCGGCCCAACATTTCTGCTGCTGAGACGTTTGTTAAGTGAGTTTTGTCCCATTTTACGACCTTTCTTGGCACAGTTGTTAAGTGAAGCATGATGGTTCTTAATACGGTTGTTAAGTGAATCAGGCAGTAGAATGGGAGACCCCTTATCTAGTACAAGCACAACCTCCAGTTTTATCCTATAGAAATGCACTTGTTGAAGAGTTATTTTTTGTAAAGACATTGTATTGCATTGTATTTATTCTCTTTCATTTTTTTTTAATGAGGGCCAAAAATTAATGGCAACCTGTGGTCAACACAAATGAATCTTGCCCACAAGCTCTACAGCTTTAGATTTAACTACTATGCATGGAAGTAACTGTAAGATTGAAAGAATTTTAAAACTTCCTGCTTCTCATGATGGCAAAATTCTCTGACTCAATTGTGGTCATAATCCGTGGACTACTTGTATTTTATTTCTAAGTTGTTTTATTACATTTTAAAATATTAATCATATACTATAGAACATAGATAATAACTGATTACAGTGCTACTTATACAATGGAAACTGGAAACTGTTAACACTGTTAACACAGTAATGAATAAAATAAATTAAAGCTTTAAATATAAGAAAAAATATATCAGTGTTAAATAGAATATTTAAGAGGTTAATGAACATAAACTCTTCACAGGAGTGCCAGAAATCAAGTCTATCATCATAGCTTCAGATCTCTCTGGAAGAAACTTTCTTAAAGAGAAGACATTATCCTTTAATACAGGAATGAGCAACAGGTAGCTATCCAGATGTTACTGGACTGCAACTCCTTAGATGTCTCATATTGACCATGCTGGTAAAGCATGGTATGAACTGTTTAGGGATCAGAGGGAGATATTTCAAAAGTGGGAACTACTTATGTATGTATGTAATGAGGGAAGTCACCCCACCTAGAAGAATGAAATACTTTGAGAAATATTTAAAAAGGCAGAATATTATATTTCCCCTAAAAGACAAATGGAAATTTTTAAGAGAAACAGAAACTCAGAGCTTCAGCTCCCTTCCCCCAACAGCTATTTGGTGCCTATAAAGAAAGATTGGGACAGTCTATCTATAAAACAAAAGACTTTCAGCTCCAGATGATAGGATTACCCTTCAGGGAAAAGCCATTCAGCCACAATAGGAACTACACAACAAGTCCCTTCATTGCATTAGCCCAAGCTTCAACCAAGCTTGACTCAGAAAACCTAATAAAGTTAGCCAATAGCTTGCACAGGAACAGGAAGCTCAAGGGCAAGGCGCAAAAGACGGTACATATAACCCTCACTCTTCACCCCTGTGGTCAGCTACCCAGAATCATATCTGCTTGGTGGTTCTGCTTCATCATTAAACCATCTTTCCAATCAGCCTCTATGTTTCCACTGTCTTTCTCCCCGCATGGAGATTTCTTTCAACAGTAATAAAATATTATGAGTGTGCAGGGTTGTGATCCCACAAATGGAGCACTAAGCCCATTATTTTTCCATCAGCCCATGGAAGAAACCTATATTAGATACCTATAGAAACCAATTCTCTGCATGGGCTATTGCAGAGAAGAAAAGGTAAGCTTAGCTATCTCTTTAAAGGGATCCATCCTTCAGTGAATGTAGATCTGCTTTGGAGGAACAAATCAGATGTTTAGTTACCCAACTGGATAACATCATCAATGCTCAGGGCTGTTCTGCAACAGGAAAGGGTTCTACTTCTGGAATAAGATCAAGAAAGATCCCCATTTAAGCTCTCTGATGATCCCAGAGAAAAAAGGGATATAAATTAACAAATTTATATAAATAAAAGCCAGATCACTAAATATGGTATTATGCTGATGACTCTGCAGAAGATACTAGAATGTGAGAATATCCAATTATGTCTCACATGTCCAAAGTAAAATAGTTAGCAATTACTCCTAGCAAAATATTAGCCAGGTGGGACATATTGTAAGCTAAGAGAGAAGAGATTTTAAACAGCTGTTGTCATTTAAAATTCATATTTATTTGTTCAATTCAGCATTCATAATCCATATTATCAAATCAGATGTAAGGCAGTTGACAAATAACAATAGGCTGACAAATTTTGGTTTCTGATATGACACAACTGTTCTTCCTAATGCATCTGTAAATTGACCCCATGCTGAAAGACCTGAATAGATGGAATTCATCTTTTGTTTACCCCTCCAAAAAAGCTTCTCTTGTATAATCTTTCTTATACAATAGCACAACTGGAAAAAAAACTAGTTTGTGCCTTTATTGTTCTCCCAGAAATCATTAAGAAGGTAGATTTGGCTAATAAATAATTTCTGGTTTGCTAACTAGACCCAGAACATCAGAGACAGAAAATTGAGGAGGGCTTTGGAAAACAACAGTTTATTTAAGGATGCTAGAGCCAAAAAACCCAAACCCAACCTAAACAAACCCTAAGGGTAGGAATGGACAAACCAAAGAAGCCTGCCTAACATCTCCAAGAGACCCAGATGAGATCTCTTGACTATCCTCTCTAGAATGCTAGGGGAACAAATCTTGAGATAGCCAATAAGTAACAGGTAAACCAAGTGTTCAAATTCTTTCTCCAGACATGTTGCTTTCTTTTATTTTTCCTATTTTTCCTATTTTTCCCAATAAACTATTTTGTGGGTCATAATTTAGAAGCTCATAGAATTATAGGGGTGGAAGAAACCCTGGACATCTTCTAATCCAATCCCACACCCAAGGGTGGAGACCTTATACTATCCAGGTCAGTTTATTCTCAAAACCTCCAGCAATAGATCACCTATAACTCTTGAGAGGCAAACTATTCCACTGATTAATTGTTCTTGCTGTAAGGAAATTTCTCCTTAGTTCCAGATTGGATCTTTCTTTAATGAGCTTCCATCCATTGTATCTTGTCCTACTCTCAGGTACTTTGGAGAATAAAGCAATCCCCTCTTTTCTGTGACAGCACCTTCATCTTTGTTAGGCAACACATACTAGTTTCCTTAGCTGTTCATCATATCCTTGTCATTTTTGTTGTTCTTCTTTGCACTCTTTCTAGTGCCTCAGCATCTTTTGCACTATGGGGACCAGAACTGGACTCAGTATTCACCAAATATGGAATGAAATGTAGAATGAAATGTAGAGCAGTACTATCACTTCTTGTGATCATGATGATATCCCTCTGTTGAGGCAGGCTAGGACTACATTGGCTCTTTTGGCTGCTGCAGCACACAGCTGACTCGTATTTAAGTGATGGCCCATTAGGATTCAAAAATCTCTCTAAATTACTACTGCTGAGCCAGGTACCACCTATTCTACAGCTGGTGTTTTCTTGGCTAGATGCAGAGCCTTATTTTTCTTACCAGCGGACTGCTTCTTGTTGGTAGGGCCCAATGCTCCAATCTGTCAAGAGACTATGGAGATTCTCAGTCATCCAGGTCATGGTTGTCCCAAAGGTGCTTTTTCGGGAGGGAACTGGTGTTTCTTGCTTTTTCTTTGAAGACATTTTGCTTCTCATCCAAGAAACTTCTGGATGGGAAGCAAAACGTCTTCTAGATAGAAGTTTCTTAGATGAGAAGCTAAACCTTGGATGAGAAGCGAAATGTCTTCAAAGAAGAAGCAAACTCCAGCTGACTCCTTTGGGATATTTGTCAAGAACCTTCTGAATCTTGAGTCTATCTTTAAATCTAGTTTCATTTTGTTTAACAACTTTTATCATTAAAATTACCATGTGGAAGGTTATATAGTCCCCTACCTTTTAGGATCAGTATAAGGTTTGTTGAATTCTGCCTTTGTGGTTTTGGGCAGGAAGTTTGCAAACATTTTCTGTTTTTCCTGGAAACAAGGACAGAAGTCCTAGGAAGGAGACAAAGAACTTCCCATTTGTAAAACTAAGGATGTCAAAAAAGTTCAGTTTAAACAGTAGCCTAAGGTCTGCTAGTGAGATATTAAATTACATCTGCCCCAATTTGTAAATTAATATAAGGTACATAAGAAATTAAATACAACCCTATTTGTGAAACCATACCAAACAGCTAAAATAATAACATGAAATAAAGAGAAATCAAAAGGAATAAAAACATCTAGCATCTGATGAAGATTACCCACAAAAGTTCATATAAAAAATTAAATGTGCTGTTTTTTAAGTTGCAACAATGCTACTTAATAAATGTAACACTTTTTAAATTAAAAGGACATCTAGCAAGAATTATTTCAAAGAGTTCTTTAAAATTGGGGAAAATACATTGTACAGTAACTTATCAAAAGTATCATAACAAGAACAGCCAGAAAGCTCTCTGGTCTGAGCCATTCTCTCTTCAGATAATCAAAAAATATTGGGAAGGCTGATTCCCTATGTGTAGACACTTGATCCAGCAATGATGAATCCGTCACCAGGATCCTATTCAACAAGTCTATGGTTGTGGCTGGAGTAATCCCAGTTTCTCTCCAACAGGGATTATATGAATAACCACAGAAAGTGGAAGGGGTGTATTTTGTGGTCCCTCATTGGATGCCAGGAAAGAGGATGGGGAGATAACTTGCTTTCTTTTGACTGCAGGATTAAGTGCATAAAATGTGTGTGTGTGTGTAGAGGTGGGGAGGAAGGGAGGGAGAATACACATACATATATGATCTAATACAGTCTCACTTTTAATTTTCATCCTATTAACAACAGCAACATTTTATTAAGTTATTAAATATCATAAAATCCAAAAGTAAATAAAAGCAGTGAGGAGAGAAGGGAAAGGGGAAAGAGAAGTGAAGAAAGTGAGGAAAATAAAAGAAAAAGAAGCATTGACTTCCAACTCTCTTTGTTGCAGTAGACAATCAACAACAATCATTGTAGTTTGCATAAATTTTGGGTGAAGTTGTAGATCCATCAGTTTTTTTCTACTGTTAAAAAAATGCAGATGCAAATGTTGTCTTCCTTCTTAAGTCCTGGAGAGCAAGTTCTATTGATATGCTAATATTGGTGGGGGCAGGAATGCTTTGTAAATTTTTCCAGACCAAGGCTTGCAGTTTCTATATTGTAGATTTTCATCTTCAGCTGCAAGGAAGAATACACCCATGGGGAGGGAAGTGGGGAGATAATTCTGTGATGGAATTGAATATTTTCTACGATAGAGCACATATAGACTAAAAATAAAATAAAGATGGGGAGTACTTATTTTAATAAAATAATGCAATATTAAAATATGCTTTTGAGTTCAAATAATACAAAATATGTAATTTAATATTTAAGAATTGACATTGTTAACTCCTGGAAAAGTACAGTAAAGGTATATATTATCACAAGAAGACAAATTAGGTCAAGCTGCAATATTTGTAACAATCAATTCAAATTACTTAGAATTGCTGCTTAGAAATTAAGATGCAGCAATAAAATAAAATATCAACAGAACAATGAGAAACAAAAATAAAAAGTCTAATACTTTTTTATTTATGATAATAATCAATGATCTTATTTTTATGTTATCATTCATATAATTCAAATCCAATCTATTAGCCCTCTTAGTAATTTGTAGTTATTTTAATTTTATTGAACAGTTTAAAAGTGTAACTCGGGCATAGAATTTCATTTAAAAAATGGCAATTTTAGCAACAAATTCATCAAAAGTCTTATCCATAGCTAGAGTAAAAGAATGCACACTAGCAAGTATATACAGAACTGTACGTCTAAATTACATGAATGAAAATAGCCCTTTGTGTTAAAAAGCTTGCAATCTAAAACAAGCTATTGAAAGAAAAAAGAAAGGAAGAAAAAACAAGAATTTGGAAGAACAAATCAATATGGACAACTGCATTTAAAGATGGATGAACATAGTGGATGAGGATTTAAGCAGTAATATAAAAAGTTTTGAAGGGAGGGATGGACACACACAGAGGAGGGAGAGAGAGGAAGGGAGAGAGATAGAGATAGAGATAGAGAGAGAGAGAGAGAGAGAGAGAAAGAGAGAGAGAGAGAAGGTATTATATTTCAGTTCAAGAAAGAAAAGGAAAATGTTCCAACCAAATCCACTGCTTGTTTTTCTGATGCCACCACTTTTATTTATTTATGTTTCATATTTCTTAATTGCCTATCTCCCTCTGAGAGGGGATCTGGGCAATATACAATAAAATCAATAAAATCAGCAATAAAATCGAATAATGTAAGATTAAAAGTTTAAAATTATAAAAATAACATTAGAATATTTCAAAAGGTGAAAAATTCCAAGGCTGGGGAAGGAGGTATTAGCAATTGCTAATACAGGCGAGGGTGGGGTTCTTATGGGGTCAGCCAGCCTATATTAAATAAATAATGGATTATATCCAGGTTGGACTTCCATGAACAAAATAGTTTGTTGGAGACAACCAGGTTTTGCAACCAAGTAAAAGGTCCCTCTTCCCTCTGCAATTCTCCACCCCTAATCACTTTCTCATAGGGCTCTTTCGGAATTAAAAACACCAGACAGAATATAAAGCAAGGAGTGAAGAAAAATTCCCTTTCCTTTCAGCCCTTGAAATCCCTCCATTTTATTCCATGCGATTCTGTATTCCACCTTCAGTAATCAAGGCAAATAGTTCTGGGAGCATGTTGAAGCAAGCGCAGCTAAAGCAGAGCGCCTTCTTCCTCCTTCATCAAATATTTTATTCAGATTGGATTCTCAGGTACATTTTTAAAGGCACTAACAAAAAGGACTTTGCTGTGGTTGGACTATAAGACTCTGAACCACAATCTATTTTGACATATTTTCTTTCATCTCAGATGTCATTTAGATCTAGGGGGGGAGGGAATTCATTTGCACCCTAGCCGATGAATTGCGGGAGGAAAGAATCGCTTCTCAATTCAAAGGAAGCAGTAATTTTTATCGCATTTCTGTATAAACATGATTAGGGAGCAAAATTTAGCTATGTGAATTTCTTTCTCAGATATTATGGCCATGATATTGACCTGACAGCCCACCAGAGAAAATGAAGGTGACAATTTTACTAAGACTAATCTGAGAATGTTATGAAGGAAGAAAAGAAATGAGAGCAGAGGTGGTATTCAGCAGGTTCTGACCAGTTCTGGAGAACTGGTAGCGGTAATTTTGAGCAGTTCAGAGAACCAGCAAATACAACCTCTGACTGTCCCCGCCCCATCTATTCTCTGCCTCCCAAGTCCCAGCTGATCAGCTGAGTCTTCTTTCGTTGCCCTGCACAGGAGAACGGAGTTGGAAAGCAGGTTGGTAGGCTGGGGAGGGATTGGGGATTTTGCAGTATCCTTCCCCCAGGAGTGGGGAGGGGGGATTTTACAGTATCCTTCCTCTGCTACACCCACCAAGCAACTCACCAAGCCATGCCATGCCCACCAAGCCACGCTCACAGAACTGGTAGTAAAATTTTTTGAATCTCACTACTGAATGAGACGCCTTTCAGATGGGCAGAAAAAGTAACATGGATTCTGTTAAGTTTGCATGAAGAGACAGACACGGAGTGCTTCAAGCTCTTTAGTTTATTAGTGACTACAGCTCAGAATGGACCCGACTGGCTTTGCTGCGGCTGCTACTTATAGCCGGCAGCCGCAGCTGACAGCCAACCAGAGTGCAGGGTTTTCCTGCACTTTTTAAACCAATCATTTCCAACACTTTACAAGAACAATTCAAACTAACCAATGATTTCAAACCTGCATACATAACACCCCTCCCCACTAGGTTCAGTCCATACTCAAACCCCATCTATCTAATGTATTCTTTTAAATAGGTGGGGCTCTTACGTGTAAGTTGAGACCTCACGTGGTTCAGATGTTTTAAGGTTCTCACCTTGTGGAGAGGAAATGTGTCTGCTGACATTTCCTTACTTGGGCTTCTAGTAATGATAGAACCTGTTTGGTTACTACAACCTGGTCTCTCCTCCCAATCCATCTCCAACCCAATGTCAGCACCCAAATCAGGTAGTGGTGTGCAATCTTCCATTTGTAAAAATGGTTGTTGGCACTGTGACAGGTTTTGAGGTGATTCCTGTCATGTTAGCTCATTACACATGGGGTTGATTCTTGCTTGCTGATTATCCTCATAATCCTCCCTTCCCCTAGAAGAGGCAGTAGGTATGGGAACCAGGGAGGAGCAATGGCGATGCTCCTGAGGTAGTCTGGATCTTAGCTGATCAATATGCCTGCTCCAGAGGACACCGTCCTCCGTTTGTACCCTGTAAGACCTGGGGCCCGTGATTTGGATTATCTCAGCAGGAATCCATAATGGTTCACCCATAAGGTTCTTAGCATAAACAGAATCACCCACAGTGAAAGTGCAATTTTGCTAGTGGAATCTAGTGGTGCGTTGGGTGCATAAGTGGGATGAAGGCGGTCAAGGGAAGACTTGAGTTTCCTACCCATCAACAACTCTGCTGGGGATAAGTTAGTTGAAGGGTTGGCAGTGATATGCTGGAAACTGAGTAGTTTTTCAACTTTCTCAGTGATGTCCCCTGGACCCAATTGCTGAAGTTTTTCCTTGGTAAATCGTACCATTCGTTCAGCCCGGCCATTAGCTGAAGGGTGCCCAGGGGCTGTCAGGGCATGTCTGATACCCAGTTGTGCTAGATATGATTCAAAAAGGTTGGATGTAAATTGAGGACCATTGTCAGAAACAAGCACATCAAGTAACCCATGAGTTACAAAAAGCTTTTTAAGCTGTTTGACGACAGCATCAGTTGTGGTGGATGCCATAGGGATAACCTCTAGCCATTTGGAATATGCATCTACTATAATAAGGAAAGTGTGCCCTCTGGTAGGGCCAGCGAAATCAATGTGAATCCTGGACCATGGGCCCCTAGGACATTCCCATTCGTGTGGAGGGGTGAGAGGTGAAGCAGGCCTGACTACCTGGCAGTTGGGACAAGATGCAACCCAGTTTTCAACCATTTTGTCAATACCTGGCCACCATACATAACTCCTGGCCAATCCCTTCATTCTGACAATTCCCGGATGACCCTCATGTAACATTTCCAAAACCTCTTTTTGTAGTTTTGCAGGAATAACCACCCTGTTACCCCACAAAATACATCCTCTTAACACAGATAATTCAGTTTGCCTGGATTTAAAAGGTTGGGCAAGTTGAGGTAGATCTTGAAGTGGCCAACCTTTCTTAATCCAGCCTATAACAGGAGCCAATAAAGTGTCTTTGGCAGTCTCTCTGGTTTCAGCAGCATGTACTGGAAGCTTGGCAACAGTTTCTAGAAAAAGGTGTGAGTCTCAGGAACAGGGTCCTCAATGTGTGAAGGAAGTGGGCAGCGACTCAAAGCATCTGCATGCCCAATGTCTTTACCAGGTCTGTGGATCAGTTTGTATGAATAAGCAGCAAGAAATTCAGTCCATCTCAGCATTCTTGGTGACAGGATCGTGGGTGTTGGTTTTCCCCTGCCACAATGCCTAAAAGAGGTTTGTGATCTGTGACAACAGTAAATGTTCTCCCATATAGATACTCATGGAATTTCTTGACAGCTGCTACAATTGCCAAGGCTTCCTTGTCCAGTTGGCTGTAGTTCCTCTCTGCTTTAGTCAAGGTGCGAGAGTAAAATGCAATAGGGGCTTCCCTCCCTGGGAAGCATGTGGCTCAACACCCCCTACTCCAAAAGGAGGCATCACAAGTCAGAACAACAGGCAAGTTCTCAGAGAACTGTATCAGTACAGAATCAGACGTGATTTGTCTCTTGATATTGTTAAATGCAGCTTGTTCCTTCCTGCCCCAGACCCATGCAGATTTTTTGTCCAGCAACCTATGGGGTTCTGCAATGGTTGCCTTCTGAGGTAGAAACATATGATAGTTAATGAGTCCCAAGAATGCTTGTAAATCTGTTTTGCATTTTGGCCTGGGGGCTTTGATTGCCTGAACTTTGGCCTCTGTGGGGTGGATGCCATGTTTATCAATCATGTAACCCAAGAATTCCACTTCTTTATCTGTTCGTGTGCATTTTTCTTCTTTGACTTTTAACCCCGCTTTTTGAATCTGATTAAGACTCTCTGAGTCTCGTAACTGAGTGTCATTTTCAGCAGAAATTAAAACATCATCAAAATAGGGCACCACTGGCAACCCTTGTAACATTCTTTCCATAAGGCTTTGAAGATGCCTGGTGCCACGCTTACTCCAAATTGCAACCTTTTGCATTTGAAAGCACCTCTATGGGTCACAATGGTTTGGCTTCTGCAGTGGCATCATCAACTGTTAACTGTTGATATGCCTGTGCCAGGTCCAATTTGGCAAAAACTGTGCCCTCCAAGAGAATGTAATAAATGATGCACTATTGAACTGGATATGCGCTCTGTTGTAGCATGGTTCAATGTCCCTGTTCCATGAATGTCATTGGTAGTCTGTTCATCAGAGATTTCACACTCTGCACTCATTGCTGACTGATGTGGCTATGTGTCCCACCTGGAGTGGTCAGTGGTCTCTAAAACCTTGGCTATTAGTTTATCTAAGTTTAGTTCTATTAGCATCATTATTAATTGTCACCTATCATCTTAAACTTGGTTAGTTTATCTAATTGGAATTCCTTTGTTTGAAACTGGATTGTTGTACCTTGGGATCTAGGTTAAAGGAGATGGGGTCCCCAAGTACTTGCCTAATCCGTCGCTGAAGACCTCTGAAACTCAGACTTCAAGGCTCTTCCCACTCAGTGTTGCTCACGTGATTGATGCCAGTCACCTCGATGCCCAGCTGGTTGAACCATTCAAGGCCCAGCAGACTTGGGCGATCCTTGTCCATGATGGTCAGTGGTAGGCGCTTGGTGTGGCCCTTGAATTTCACGTTGAATTCTCTTGTTCCAACTACTGGAATCTTGTTCCCTTGGTAGTCTTTAAGAGTCAATGCTTGCTTCTTGAAGTGATTCTTCTGGATGTTAGGAAGTAGTCTGTGAATAGTGTCCCATGACACCATAGAAAGGTATGAGCCTGAGTCCACTTCCATTTGGCAAGCCTTCCTTCAATAAGTACCTTGACATGCACTTTTCTGTTTTAAAGGGGAAGAATGACCATTACTGTTTGATGAGTTTCATTCTTCCCATTTGCTTCTGTACTGCCCCATTTTCTCACTGAGGTTGTTAGGGTTTGTCTTTGCTTGCAGCAAACTTCCTTCTGTTGGGTGGAGTTCTGGATGATTTGCAGACTCTTGCTAGGTGTCCCTTTTATCACAACGGAGGCAAATGGTGTCTCTAAAACTTGCATTCAGTGGATGGCTTCCCCACAACCTCTGCAGTAGAAATCTTGCCTCTTTCTTCCCAGGTCTTTTTCCGCTCCATTCTGAGTCTGTAAATTCCTTCCTCCACCTCACTACAGTCTGACTCAGAATCTAGTTCCTCACAATGATTTGTGGTGGACTTTTTCCACATCAGGATGGCTTGTCTGTTAATCTTCTTCATGGCTGCTGCTGAGGACTTGGTAGCTTCTGCTGAAGAGGCTTCTTCTATTGCTTCTTTCAGCGTGATCTTAGGTTTCATTAATAACTTGCTCTGCAGCACCTTGTCTTTAAGGCCTAAATGAAACGATCGCGCATGGCCTCTCTAAACTGTTGAATTCAGATGCACCCCAATGTCTCTTAAACTTGCCACAAAGTCGTTTATGCTTTCGTTTTCCCTGATCGACGGTAAAACTCGTGTTCTTAATGAGGCACGATACTTGGTATGTAATGGGCTCTTAACAGCCTTTCCAGATCAGGCCAAGCCATTACCTTCACGCCTGCTGCTCCCGCGAGTGCCTTCGCCATCTTGAAAACTGCCGGACCGCAGTACGAAGAAGACCGCCTCTTCCGCTGCTCGAAATGGCGGCAAGATTTCCTCCAAATACATTTGGAAACGATCTACACGACCAGTCTTCTGCCATCGGATCGAACGGGGTGGTGGGTGCAGCCATCTCGCTTCTTCTTCTGTTCCGCATTGCCTCTTCAGGGGAATCCCACCTTCGCCGCCAGTGTTAAGTTTGCATGAAGAGACAGACGCGGAGTGCTTCAAGCTCTTTAGTTTATTAGTGACTACAGCTCAGAACGGACCCGACTGGCTTTGCTGGGCTGCTACTTATAGCCGGCAGCTGCAGCTGACAGCCAATCAGAGTGCAGGGTTTTCCTGCACTTTTTAAACCAATCATTTCCAACACTTTACAAGAACAATTCAAACTAACCAATGATTTCAAACCTGCATACATAAC